>JAWWMQ010000105.1:3172877-3205342 GCA_035047885.1 Chlorospingus flavigularis
CCCTGCTGCAGCAGAGCCACAGCTGGCACTGCAGGAGGGCTGAGCCCCCGTGGGATGGGGCTGGGACACCGCCCTGAGCCACAGCATGCCAGGGCCTGCTCTCACTCTGGCAGTGGTTTTTCTTGTACTATTGCATTTGTATTTTTAATTTTTTCCCTAATAAAGAATGGTTATTCCTACTTCCATATCTTTGCATAAGAGTCCCTTAATTTCAAAATTATAATAATTCAGAGAGAGGGGGTTTACATGTTCCATTTCAGGGGAGGCTCCTGCCTTCCTTAGCAGACACCTGGCTTTCAAATCAAGCTAAGGAGGATGGAAACCACACAGGGAAGTGCATCACTCGCTACACCTCATTCTTTCAAAGGATTTAGACTTTTGGAAAGCCCTTCAAGAACTGTTTCCACACCACAAGCAGCCTCTCTGTCATTGGGGCTGGTGGTGCACACCAAGCCCACCTTGCTCCAGCTCCATCCACCCTCCCTGATCCTCCACCCCCTTTTCCTGCTGCCTCTCCTTCTCCCAAGCGCCGGAGGGGCTGGGGAGGCTCAGAGCATCCTCAGAGCACTCACCATGATTGCAAGTGAAGTGTTTGAGCAGCGTTTCAGAAGTTTTCTCCCCCAGTGCCCGTCAAGAACAAACAAAGTATTTGTTGTTGTTGGAGTAAAAAATTCATCAAAATAAAATAAAATAAAATAAAATCAGGAGCAGAAATGCACACATCTACATTTGACTAAGTGGGGAGAGAACACACTCGGAAACTTTTTGATCAGAGCAGAGAGCCTCAAATCCTGACAGAGAAAATGTATTCATAATTTATTAAAAAAATAATTTATAATTTATTTTAAAATTCATCAGACTCCTCTTTATTTTTTTTTTTTCCTTTTTGCCTCCCTTCTGACAAACAAGATTTTCTGTAATTCCCGAGGAGGGCAACCGATGGGGACATTGTTGCTGAAGGCTTCTCTGCTTTCAGAGGTTGGGAACATGAAAAGACAGAACAGCAGTGCCATAGACACCCCTGACCAGCACCCCTGCTGTCCTAAACCCTCCCAGGGATGCTCCTGCATCTCAGAGCCTCTCTTTCATATTCAGGGGCTTTTCAGATTTAAAATAGGAGCCCTCCACCCTCCCTGGTTGCTGCTGGGTTCCACCACCTCACTGGGCTTCATCCAGCATTCAACCCTGGCTCTGACAGGTGGACAAAAAGCAGCCAGGGCACAACGCTGCAGCTCAGATCCCTCCTGCTGGACTCCTTATCCGGGAAGATTATGAGGTTTACTGCTGCTTCTCCATTATCCTAAATAAAGCAGCCTTTCAAAATTGCTTCAGACATATTAGATCATGTACTTTTTACACTTCCAGAGACACTGGTTATAATATCTTTTTAACAACACTGGGCAGAATCTATTTTCTTCTTCCACTGAGCTGAAAAATACTGTTTTCTCAAGGAAGAAGAAAAAGGAGGAGGGAAAAAAAAAAAAGCTATTGATTTTGTTTAGGGTCAGAATAAAATATCATTGGAGTGGGTGTTGAAATCCTCAGCCACAAATTACTTCCAAAGTGACAGTTTGGGCTGTGAAGATTTTTCTTGTGAAATAAAACAAAACAAATGAAACATTGTGTTCTTCCTCTCTATGTGCACGTTTGAGGTTTCCACCGGCTCCAGCTGGTTCCTGCTGGGTGTATTTAGCGTTTCAATCTATTCTTTTCCCATTCTCATCCCTGCTGGAGCTGCTGCACGGCCAGCACCAAATCCTGCTGCCCAGATGGAGTGAGGCAAAGAGAAATGCTGTGGGTGGGATGTGGAGGGACAAGTCCCAAAGCCACAAGGAGAGAGATTTTATCCCCTCCGATGCTTGGGAGATGCTGTCGGCTCTCCCTTCTCCCTCCATCCTGCCCCTCTGCCATGCAGGGATGAGGATGGTACCCAGCACGCTGTAATTCAGCATCCCCCTGGCCAGGACTGGTTCCTCTCACGCTGCTTTTGAAATCAAAAACACCTCCAGGAACCTCCAAACCCGGGAGCTCTCAGCCAGGTTTCACTTCTCCAAAGAGTCAGCAAATTACCCCCATTTATATGCACAACCCACTTCCCTCTAATCTATCCATCTCTCTCTGCTCTCTGCTGGTACAAGAGATGAGTATTGGCTTTAAATACAATAATTTCTTTATAAATAAAGAACAGGCAACACTTGTGAAAGGGAAACCAGATGTCTACCTCGGGCTTCTGTGCTTTCTGCTCCTCAGCATTGTGTGCGGGAGATGGGAACACGCCACCGGAATGAAGAGATCTGCAGGTCCCTGCCTCCTGCTCTCAATTTTATTTTATTTATTTAGATTTATGCAAATGCAAAAAAGAGGTCACCTACCCATATGCTCTCAATGCCCTTGATGTAACTTTAAAATGCATCATAAAAATGCCCTGTACACTGCGGTATAATTCAGCACCACGCATCCGCAGGTAAGAGAAAAGCCAAAATCTCCCCCTGCTGCAAACAGACACATTCCCACCCTGGCAGTACCTGCACACATCCAGATTTCAGCTTCCATCAGCCCTTTCTTTCCCCATCATCTTCTTCCCAGGGTAGCCAGCAGCCACAGCCTTCTTTTCCCCCATATCTGCTTCTCTGCTCAACTTCTGTCCCCCACTGATCTCTCCATGTCCCACATCACCATCCAGGAGCCACTCCTGCCGTCCCACACAGTAGCCAAAGGGACCATCCCAACCCTGCCACTGAATCAGGAGCCCTTGCTCTTCTTCACCCTTCTGAGCATGATGGGCTCAGAAACCTCTTGGTAGTGGGAGAAGGAAGAAAAATACTGCAAAACCACCAAAAAACTCACTCCAAAGTGTGCCCTTGTGGCACTGCCAGACTGGTCCGATGGAACCACCCTGTTCCAAGTAGGGCAGCATATTCCCAAGGACGCAGAGGCAGTTGTGGCACCAGGGGATGCTCTGGACTATGTTCCTGCTTGTGGAAGAAGTTGTGGCACCAGGGGATGCTCTGGACCATGTTCCTGCTTGTGGAAGCAGTTGTAGCACCAAGGGATGCTCTGGACCATGTTCCTGTTCGTGACACGGCACCCACCTTCATAGCCGCACATGAGCCACCAGCCAGCCCAAAACCCAGCAGCATTTTGGACAGGAAAGACCTACCCATGATTCAGGATGTAAATTTTTGATTCCTGAACATCCCAGAGCCAACCCTGCAGTGCTCCCACAGCTGGCTCCTGTCTTTAAGATGCCACAGGATTTCTCTGCAGCGACTCTTCACGGTTCCCGGCCATCCTCCCTCGGGAACGCGCGCAAAGAGTGAACTAATGAGTCTATTAGACTTAATTAAGCTAATGTGAAATTATTTACTTAATCTGGGAAGATCTTATGATGGTGAGAAATCCCCATGGACAAAAGCTTCCAGCTGCCTCGCACGGGCAGGCCAGAACCCCTGCGAGCAGAGGCTGTGGAGATGCTGTGGGCACGGCGACAGTGTGGAGAGGGGGCTCAGCCACCACCACAGCCCAGAGCACCTGGCCCTTGCATGGCACTCCAGCACCACCAGGAAAACCAGCCAGGAAGCCCCAGCCCTGTTTCCCCTTCGTTTTCCAAATGCACATCTCTCCCCGGCCAGCAAATCCATCCAAGGTTGGCAGCTGGGAGGGAAAAGTTTTCAGGAGTGGTTGGCCCCTGTCTCCCGTGGATGGCGAGCATCCCTCATCCCACAGCAGCCAGGCTGTGCCTCAGCGTGCAGAGCAAAGGGGATTTTGCCTCGTGCATTTTCCTGGCTATTTTTTTCCCGTCCCTTAATGCAGAAAAGCTTAACGCTCGCTTTGAATTCCTAATACGACTGAGTTCTTTTTGCCACTTATTTTGTTTTGTCATGCACTACATACAATTACACATCTCTAATCCGCAAATCCTCCCCCGACGCTGGAACACGTGCCAAGCCTTTCCCTTCCACTGCATTGAAAGCCTTTGGAGACAAGCTGACATCACGGAGTGCCGGGGTGCCCTGGCATCACCCACTGCCACCATTCTCCAGACATGGAAGCCCCTGATCCCCAAGGACTGGTGTTAAAAATGCCCCATCCTTGCCCTGAGGGTCTCTAGCCCTGGCACTGCAGCCAGGAGCCCTGGCCAGGACTAAATCCCAGAGAAGGAGCTCCCTCCATTCTGGCTAAAGGAGCTCAGCTCAGCATCTCTGAGACAGAAATCACATTTTGTAAATCTCCCACGGTGAATCAACTCCCCAGTCAGATATGAGCTCAGCAAAAAACTGGCAGGCAAATGATCTCATTAATAATCAGCACTATCAGGAGTTTCTGCTTCTCTCAGGCAGCCAAACAGGCGAGAATTTATCTGGGAATGGGAGCAGAGCTACCTGAACACAATGTAATTATTGCCCCAAGGTCAGTGCTGGCAGGCAGTGCCCTGCTCACAAATCAGGCCACCTGCAAAGGGGGCACCAAAGCTTTGGTGGCCCCTTATGATGCCTGTGCTGGTTCAGACCCATGTTCCTCATCCACAGCAGTGGCCCCTCCACCAAATCCAGGGAAAAAGGAGCCAAAAGCTGCCTCAGCACATAAACCATAGTGTGGGCTCTCAGCTGCAGGCATCAACCCCTCAACCAAGCCATGGAGGGGACCAAGGGCCTCCCTGCCATCCCTGCTGTGACACCTAGAGCATTTTGGTGAGGTATCAATGAGACTTCAGTGAGGTATCAATGAGATTTCAGTGAGGTATCAACTAGATTTCAGTGAGGTATCAATGAGGTTTCAGTGAGGTATCAATGAGATTTCAGTGAGGTATCAATGTCATTTCAGTGAGGTATCAATAAGATTTCAGTGAGGTATCAACGAGATTTCGGTGAGGTATCAATAAGATTTCAGTGAGATATAAATGAGATTTCAATGAGGTAACAACGAGATTTCAGTGAGGTATCAATGAGATTTCAGTGAGGTATCAATGAGGTTTCAGTGAGGTATCAATGAGGTTTCAGTGAGGTATCAATGAGATTTCAGTAAGGTATCAACTAGATTTCAGTGAGGTATCAATGAGGTTTCAGTGAGGTATCAATGAGCAGCCAAGGTACAAACAAGTCTGAGAGTTTCCCTCCACACAAAAAGCCTCACTGCAGCCTCAGAGCATCTCCCAGCCCCGCTCAGGAAAAGAAGGAATAAGAGAAACATCAATTTCCAGAGCTCTGCACCAAAATCCGGCCTTCGCCTTTGAAAGTGTAATTTATTCAAGCTTCTTTATTATTGCAGAGCCCAGCCTCGACAGGGGATTATGGAGAGGTCACAGCTGGAGCAATAACAATAATAAGAAAAAATAGTGAAGTGGGGACAGCATCTTGTGTGAGTTCGCTGTGAAGCAGGGACTCACTTTTTTTGGAGCCATGGTGTTGGAAAGCACAGGAAGAACATCCCACGTGCCACCAACTTAACACAAAAGTGGCATCCAACAAATCTTTGGGGGAGTAACAGGGATGGGGGCTTCACACCCCCCCTGTTTGTGAACCCAATTAGGCATATGTTGAGGAAAGGGTGTATGTATATTAGATTTTAATTAAGCAGTGTTAATTACAATCTATGAGATGTGCTTACTGCTTATCTGATAATTATGAGAAAGCCAATTTGGCTGCTGGCTTGTGACTAATTAAGTGGAATTAGTAATGATAATTATAGATTTAATTTTTGTTTGCCTTTATTGGCAATGGGGGGGAAAGTGGCTTCCAGGGCTGGGTAGGGCAGGGATGGGAAAAGTCATGGGGAAAGGTCACCATGTCAAGAATTTGGCTCACAGAATGAGGATTTGACCAGAACTTCCCAGAAAAGGGGAAATTTTAGTGAAAAAAATCCAAATTTGGCATTAAAAAAGAGTTTTGCTGGAAATGCTGATGGAAACAAAGTTCTCCTAAAAAGCAGCAGTTTTGTGGAAAATTGGGCTGGGTTTTGTCAGCTCATTGCACAGGTAGTCAGAGTCTTAAAAAAAAATTGAAATCTTGGGCAATTCAGGGAGTTTGATTTTTCCAGCCCACAGGGGGAAACTCCCTGGGGATCCCTCTTCTTCCTCCCACACCTACCATGACCCTGACTCCTGTTCCCAAGAAAAAGGAGACTTTTTAGCACTTTTTTTATTTTTTTCTCTTCCCCTAGTGTAAATTGTTAAGGTATAAAATAAACACCGAATCCTGCAAAAACTGCTCAATCCCTGGGAATGGGACCTGCATATTTTAAACCTGCCCACAGGTTGCTCTGCCTGGCTGCAATCCTTGAAATACTAATTTTCTGCCCTTTCTGAGCATGCACTATGCTCAGAGGCTGCCAAATTGACCCAAAACATAAAAGCAAAGCTTTTGTGCGAGGCAAAGAATAAAAACACAGGGGGAAAAAAAGGGAGGGGGGAAAAATTAACTATATTGCAGCTGGATTTTTAAAAGGCCCAGCTAAACTTGCAGCTGCACGACAGCACGTGGAGCTTTGCAAGCTCAGCTAATGATAATTAAATCTCCTGCTGCAGGGGTGAGCAGCAATTTCGCGCTAGGTCTGCTGCTCGGGATGAGAGCTCTCCCGGGAAAAGCAGCACAGGGCTGGAGGGTCGGAGCACGGAGATGCTCTGCTCGCTTGCCAGGCAGCACGCGGAGCTGGGGATGCTCTGCCCGGCTCCTTCCCGAAAACAGCATCTCCAGCGCCGAGCTAAATAATACATGGCGATCGCGGGGATGCATTCCAGGCGGAGCGGGGCTCAGGGAAGACAATGCCGGCTGAATGCATTCAGCAGCAGCCCCGGTGCAGCCGCGCTCATTTGTGAGGCCCCGCTGCAGAGGGGGGACCCCGCTGTGGCACCCCCAGGTCCTCGGCGAGGGCTGAGGAGAGTGGAAAGAGCCTGACCTGACTGCAAAGTGGCTCTTTGCATTGAGAGCCTTTGCATCGAAAGCCTTTGCATCCAGAGCCTTTGCTCCCCAGCTCTCAGCATCCAGAGCCTTTGCATCCCGGCTCTCTGCATCCCAGTTCTTTGCACCTAGAGCCTTTGCATCCTGGCTCTCAGCATCCAGAACCTTTGCATCCCAGCTCTGCATCCAGAGCCTTTGCATCCAGAGCCCTTGCATCCCAGCTCTGAATCCAGAGCCTTTGCATCCCAGCTCTCTGCACCCTGGCTCTCTGCATCCAGAATCTTTGCATCCCAGCTCTCTGCATCCAGAGCAAAGTGGCTCTTTGCATCCAGAGCCTTTGCTCCTGGCTCTCTGCACCCTGGCTCTCTGCATCCAGGCTCTCTGCATCCAGAGCCTTTGCACCCCAGCTCTCTACATCCAGAGCCTTTGCATCCTGGCTCTGCATCCAGAACCTTTGCATCCCGGCTCTCTGCACCCCGGCTGTTTGCATCCAGAGCCTTTGCACCCCAGCTTTCTGCACCCTGGCTCTCCACATCCCAGCTCTCTGCACCCTGACTCTGCATCCAGAGCCTTTTTACCCCAGCTTTCTGCATCCCAGTTCTCTGCATCCCGGCTCTCTGCGCCCTGGTTCTCTGCACCCTGGCTCTCTGCACCCTGGTTCTCCACATCCCAGCTCTCCACATCCAGAGCCAGGGCATTCCTGGGATGCAGCCTCGGAAGGAGCTGTGGGATGGGAGCGCTGCGCTCTGCACGCCGGCAGTCCCCAGCACTGACTGAAATAGACTCTTTGCCCAGCTACCACTCGGCTAAATTTGGTGCCTGGCCCCCTGGATTCAAGGAAGCAGCACAAGGCCATTGGCCAAATCGCTCGTGGCACATCAGGGACACCGTGGCAGGCAGAGACACAGCGTGCCAGGAACACAACGCATGGTGTCTGAGGAAGAGGATGGCATGCAGGTGATGCTTCTTGCTGGAGGAAGCTGGAGCGAAATAAACACCAAGTCCTGGCCACCTGTGAGCATTAAAGATTATTTGCCTGACAGGCTCTTGCCCTGACCTCTGTGGTGGCTGGTTTAAAGCGATTAAATGAGAGCAAACTCACAATTTCTGGGGTTATTTTTCCTTTTTTCCATTTCAGCAGCTACTCGAAAATAGGCTTGTTTATAGAGGGAGAAATCCCCCATGAGTCATGCACTGTCCAGACCAAAAAATACTGTCAGCATTAGCCCAAAGTGACCAAAACACATGCACAGATGGGAAAAATTTGACCTCACTCCTAATGATGCTCAGAGTTTGTGCAGCCATGGACATCTCTACAAATTCCCTCCAGGGTTTCCACTATATCCATTATAGCAGAGCATCACCCTTAAGTGCACTTGCTGAATCATCCATTCCAGCTTCTGGACTTAATTTTTCCATGATACATTAAATACCTTCCCTTCCTGTCCTAAAGAGCTGTGGGATGCACTGGGACGAACACAAATGGTTTTGGCTCTGACTTGATGCTCAGCTCTGCAAGGGAGTTGTTCACTTGGAATTCCCTGGTGAGCAAGAGAGCTAAGAGAGGTCAGTGCCCAGCCCTAGAGGGATAAATAATACTTTAAATATGACTCAGCTCCATGCCAGGACCTCCTGTTGAACACTTCCACCTGTAGTTGGCAAAGGATGAATCACTGAGTGCTTCCACACCCCTCTGAAATGAGGAGTAATGGGGTTTTAAGAGAATAATGCTTCATAACACTCAGCATTCTGTTGGATAAGGTAAAGACAAGGCAGAAGCCAGGAGCTGATAAAAGCTACAGCCTGTAATTCCATTGCACCTTCTCTACTCAATAAATGGGTTTCAGTCAGAGCATCTCTTCCATCCAACCCAAAAAGGACCTGAAGGGTAAGTTGATTGCATTGATCGTGCATGCATTTTCCCGGCAGGGAAACTGGCCCGGTCCCTGGCTGCTCCTGTCCAAAGTACTCCACTCACTTATTACGGGAATATCGCCAGAGACTCCAGGGCCAGGGAGCGGGACGCTACGGGGAATTCATTGCTCTCTGCGTGCTGGGAACATTAAGTGGGAAGGCAGAGCAGGGGGGTATGGCAGCAGCTCAGCTCAGCCTCTTCCCCATCACAGCCCCTGGCAGCCAATCACTCCTGCCATCCTTCCCACAGGACTGTCCTTAACCCTTGTGGGAGCAGGAGGACTCCAGGGCGCAGAGCAGCGTGGATGTGCTGAGATAAACTGTCCTCAGGCTGCTCCTGTCCCCTACAGCCCTGTCACCACTCACACCTCACATGTGCATCCTCCGGGTGAGAAACTCCCCCTGCATCCTCCCTCAGTCCCTACACCCAGCTGTGACACCGCTCAGGGGTCCAGCCCTGAGCCAAACCAGCTCCTCTGCTGCTCCCCAGCTGCCCAGCACTCTAGGGTCTGCTGGTGTGACCATACCCATCTCCAAAACCCTGTCTGTCCTCCCCAGGGAAGAGTGTAAATCCCTGGACTTTGTACAAAGCACAAACTCCTCTCAGTAAGGTGAGCACAGCCGTTGGCATCCGCTGGTTGGAGGGCACTGCCATCCTAAACCATCCACAGGGAAAGCTGCTGAAACAAGGGGTCTGAGCCCAAATTCAGCATCCAATCCCAAAACTGGAGCAGAAGGCATTGCACAAGCTCTGTGCCTCAGCTGTCATGCCTTTCACCCGGTCATGTCCCCTCCTAAGGGGTGGCACACATGCCCCAGAGGTGGGAAGGGGACATCCCAGAGCAGTACCAGCCTCCTTGCTCTGCTGGAGCAGTGACAGGCAGGATCCAGGGCAGGCTGGCAGCCCCACAGCAGCACTGCCCAGCCTGGGGAGATGTGCTGGGGTACCTGGCTTTGCTAATTAACCCCGAGGCAATGCCCTGCAGTGCTCCTCCAGCAGAGCTGCCCCCACCTCTCCCTGCAGGAGGCTGAGTCGTGCCTTGCCAGAGTGTCTTCGAAGGAGAAGGCTATCAGCTCCAAACAGCCGAGACCTTTAGCTCAAATCCATTAATCCTCTTTATTAAACCCGGGTCACCTCTGAGTCCTGGCAAATTAACCAGCATCTCCCCACTGCAAGTACATCAAGAGGAAACGCGCTGTACAGTGCCTGTAATTTTCATGGACCAGGGCTCCGGGGTCAGAGGGCTTCCCGGGCTCCAGTCTCTGCCTTTGTCAATTTAAAAGGGAACATCGGCCTGCACTTGTATAAATTACGAGAGAGGCAGAGCAGGGGCCCAGGGCGCTCTGCCAGCTCCAGCTGTGCCACTGTCCCCTCTGCTGCCCGGAGACAGGAGCAGGGGACAGCAAGGCCATGAGGACTCAGTCCCCTGGGGGGAAAAATGGGGCTGGGGATATCCTCCAAACAGCTGGGCAGGCAGGGCACCGCGCTTGGCATCCTCCAAGGCTACCTTGGCCACGTGCCTTCTCACTGCCTCCAATAAATGGCACATCCCTGCTGCCAGCCCAGCTGGGGAGCAACAGAAAGGGAGACTGGAAGGGCTTTGCTCCAGCTTAGAAGTGGGTGGAAAATTGCTCCCTTGTTGCCTGAAATTTCACCATTTGAAATATCTCCCCCTCTCTGCGCTGTCCTGTTGGAGCCACTCTACTCTGAGTGCTCACCAAGCCAGCACCAAAGCAAGAGCAGCTCTGGTTCTGAAAAGCCAAGGACATTTAGCTGGGCTGGGGAAGACCTGGGGCCAAATCCCTTATAAAAACTAATTGTACACCCACTAGAAGAGCTGCAAAAGAGAAAACCAGCCCAGCCTGGCCTGGGGAAGAAGAACTCTGTGTGGGCTGAGGGATAACGGCAGCATGGGGATCAGAGGTCACAGCACTCCCTTCCTCAGATGGGTCTCCTCCTGCTCCTAGAAACAGCATCCTTAAGATAAGCAAGCTTCCCAGAGCCAAGCAAAGAGTGCTCCTACACTCTGTGAGCGAAGATAACTAAAAAACCATTTTTCATGGGGAAAAAAAATGTGGGAAAATTTCCAAGCAGCTCCTTAAGAGCTGTAAGCATCACATCTATTCCCCTAAGACAACTCCAGACCTGGCACTTCCCAGCACACTCTCCATCCTTAGCTTTACCACGGGGCTATAAATCCTCTGGCTTTGGCTGAAGTTTCTGTGGTTTTACACCAGCCTAAGCCAGAAGAGACTGAGCTGGGGATCCATGATCCAAAGGCCAAGATGCTTGCCCTTAACTCAGTCCAACAGCACAAGGAGTTTTCAATCTGGGGTTGAGATACAGGTAGGATTAACACACAGCACCTCAAATCTCCCAGCCATCAGCTTGGATCACTGCTTTAGTTTTTTATTAAAAACATCACTTCTTGCTGTATTTAATCACAGCAAGGTCATTTCAGTGACAGTTGTCAGCATCCTGGCCAAGAAGCCAGAGGAGCAGAGCCCTGGCCTGCTGGCCAGATAAAAGGAGGAGATGCTGGGTTTCATTTCCTTGTTTTCAATTGAGAGATGCCCACCTCAGTGTGCAGATTAAGGTGTGGGTGGGCCAGTGTCAGCCCCCCACAGGCAGAGATGGGAAGCTGCTGCTTGCTCTGCTCATCAGGAGCCCTGAGGAGAGAAATTGCATGGTTCTCCCTGAGGCCCTCTGCCCACCTCGAACCAATTTCTACTCCTTTTAATTCAATTCAGCTCCTCCTGACCCTGGCTGGCTGGAGTTGCAGAGTTTCTCTCAACAGATAGCACCAATTACAGAGGTGTGAAAACGGAAGGCTTTCAATTCGGAGAACAAACCCAAGAAACTGGGACTTTATTGAACTGAGAATCAGGGGTTGGGGAAGGGGGAGCGGGCAGGGGCATGGGCTCAGCAATATTAACTGTGCTGGCTCTAAAAACCAAATTCTGGGGCTGATCCCTGCAGCAGTGAAGGCATCCCCAGGGGTTGGGGTGGCAAATGGCAGGAGAGGCGCAGGTTCAGGTGTGCAGAGCTGATGGCAGCTGGAGATGAGGGATGCAGAAGCCAGCGCTGCATCCCTGGCACACGTCTCGCTCGTTAGAGGCTGTGTGTGTGTGTGCAGTGCCCACAGGGCTGATTCCAGACCCTCAGAACCACATCCCACACATCTGACACAAACTGAGTTTGTTTCCCTGCAGCAGATCCTGGCTGGATTGACTCTGCAGCATCTGCAGCCCAATCCAGCCATTAGGAACAGCGGCACCTCCCTCCACCCCACTCATGGTGTGACACCACTTTCTGTCCTCCCACAAAGCCAGGGACTGTAGGTCAAGCCTCTGGAAATATGAATGGCAGGATGAGCCTGGTCCGATCTGGGTAGGAGGGCTGTGGCAGGCTGGTGGATCTGCCTGACAGCCTCAGCAGTGAGATCAGCACATGGACTGACTTTACAAAAACTGCACAGTACAGCCTGTGATGATCAGAGAGACCCCAGACAAAAGCAGGAATGTTCAGTCCATGGAAAGGAGGCAGGGATAAGCATTTCTCTGAGCTGAGCTCACTGAAACTCTTTACCCAACATGCCCTGATGCTAAAAAAAATTTTTAAAAGCTGAAGTAAGAAGTCCTAGATGCCCAGGAGAGAAAATAGGGTTACTCTTATGGGAAGCAGAACCACTGAGTAGCATCCCCCACCATCTCTGGATACTTCCAGGTACCTCACAGGATGTAAGGATGCAAAAAAGCCTCCCCCAGACCTGAAAATTCCCCTCTCCTGTCCTGTCTCCACCCGACTGGTCAGACCATGAGCACAATGGCCATGTGCTAACCAAGCCTAGGGGCTGCCTTTAATCCAGACTTTTCTAGACTTCTCCCCATGCCTGGAAATGTTTAAAACCAGGTAACCTGGCCTAGTGAAAGATAGGAAGGATGTGGGATGAGATGAGCTTAAGGTCCCTTCCAACCCAATCCATTCTGTGATTCCATGATTCCCTTCCTTGATTAGCAAAACCTCACATGGCAAAGCTCTGCCTCCCATGCCAACACCCAAAGAGCAAGGGGGTCCTCTGAGTCTGAATTTTGAGCAACTGCCCAAAATTCTGGCTGGCACATCCGAGCAGGCTCAGCATCTCCTTTTGGAATCCCAGAACTGGGGTGGGGGGGCACCACAACAAAGCAGTGGCTCATTCCTGCCTCTCTCCCAAGAGTTCCACGACTCAGAGCAGCTCCGAGCGTGGCTTCCGAGCCAGTGCATGGCCCCTCCTGTGCCTCCAGCCAAGCTGTGGCCGCGGCTCCTCCAGCACTGCCCATAAATCCTGCAGGCCGGTAAACAGCGGAATTACGGCGCCCCGCCATTGCTTAGCCGCCTTTGACACTAATTGCTCTGCAGAGTGTGTGCAACTGGCAACACCTTATTAAAAGTGAAATATATTATACTGTCCACTTATTGCGACTTTATAAAGATAAAGTGTCCCGAGGATCTGGAGAGGCTGGCAAAGGCAGCGGCCGGAGGATGCTGCAGCGCAGGGCAGGCACTGACAGGACAAATGTGTGCTCTCCCTGAAATTCCAAAGAGCATTTCCACCTGGAGACCGAGGGCTGAGTGAAGAGCGTGCTTGAGAATTTCTCCTCTGTTCGTCGCCTCCTTTCAGCTCCGGGATCATCACTCTCAAGCCTCAGGGGAAGGACAGGCAAAGATGCAACGTGAAAGGGCAGGGGGATCCATCACGTGCTGCCCTCCTGCCAGCCTGGAGAGGAGCAGAGGGTGCCCCTCCACTAACAAAGCCAGGTTGATAATGAATTCACATTTTCCTTCTTCCAGACATCACTGCCTGAACTGTGATACAGACTCTCCTGCCAGGACACAAACTGGGGCGTCCAAGTGCAGGTTCAAGAGCCTGGTGGTGCTCCAGCTCCCTGCCAGCCCAGCACAGGGATTTTAGCACCTAATGTACTGATCCTGCACTGTTTCTTCTGTGTTTCTCAAAGCAGGGACTCCACTGTTTCACAAGGAAAAACGCACTTCAGATTTGGAGTTACAGCAAGGACACGTCTCTTAACACTTGTCTCTGCACATGCCTTGGGCAAGTCATTTTCCCTCTTTATTCCTTGGCTCCCCTGTCTACAAAAACAGGTACAATGAAATTTCTCTTCTCCGTGAATTATTTTAAGATCTGCTGGAAACAAACACTGTGTAAGAGTGAGACCTGATATCACTGAGTTTCAGTAATAAAGGTTTTGATCCAGGCCCCCCGGCCTCGTCTCACCAGGTAATTTTGGAAGAATTTTTGTGTTTCTTTTGAATTGATGGGCTATTTCTGGTTGGGAACACAACAGACAGGAGGAAGGCAGACACAGGGGATGCCATCAAAGGCACTTCTGCAGCCTGGAGTGCTCACAAAGAAGTGGTGAGCAGAGAGGGCACAGAAAACCCACCCATGTGAGGTAAAAATCAGCTTCTGAGGACTTCTTCCCAGTAAAATTAAGATATTCCCAGGCACATCACAAAAGTCATGACATCTGCATCCCTCCTGTGCTGTGGAGGGTACAGACAATATTATTTATCACTTATTGGTCATCTCCCTTGTGACAGAGAGGAGACACCCACCTCCCACAGTCCATGTGGTGCAGAAACACAGTTTGCATCCCTCTTTGATTCCTGAAGGAAATGGCACGTCCTCCACAACGGATTTGAAATATCCAGAGTCTTTGGTTCAACAAGTTCAAATCCAAGCAAGATCAATACCTTCTCACTCCTGAAGTATCAGCAGGTAATTGGGTATCGTGCAGTGATGAGTAACCTAGTTTGCTCAGAAACTGCAAACTTTAATCTTCATCCATTCCTGGTACATAGAATAGTGAGGGAGGAACAGATCAAAGGAGAACAGATCAAATTCAGCTGCATTTGGACCCAGATTGCAGAAAAAAGGACTCATTCTTAAGCAAAATGGCTCAGGCTTCTGAGGTTCAGCACCTTGAGAGATTTGGGTCCAACACAAGGCAGAGAAGTTTCCACTTCTCCAGTGCAGCCACCTGTGACCCCAGTACCAGGTGGAGCTCACAGGTACTGGGGTTTAGGCTGCTCCTGACCCCCCAGCTTGGACCAGAGCCCTCTCCAAATTCACACACAACATCTGAGCACCTCAACCTCTCCAAGTATCTATGACTCCCACCCCAGCCCTCTCCCCTTTTCCCATTTCCAGCCCTGAAATGCCCATGGCACCAGCCCTAGTGCAGGCAAGGAGAAGCTGTTCCAGCTTTCCAAGCAGGAATGTCCTACCCTGCTGTAGGAAGTTCCCAACATTGCCATGGAAAGGAGAAGTGCCAGGTAGACTTATAGGCAGAGCAAGACAGAAAAGCACCGGGGGCAGCAGAACGACCTATTTGACAGATTTCCCTGCCGATCAAAGCTAACTTTGCTGAGAGCTTTTGACATCTGATTAATTACGTGGCGCTGGCTTGCCTGAAAATCCCGAGTTTGTGAGTTTCCCTCCTCGCAGCCCTTGGCGCCCAAACCCGCTCCCCTGGAGCCAGTAGAGGAGGGGATGGCAGGAGGTGGCTCTGCCAAAAGTGCTGGCCCGTCCCTGGGAGGATGGAGATAAGGAGGGCGAGGGACAGCCGGGGACAGGGCCCCTTTGTCTGAGGTGCCTTTTGTCACGGGGAGATAGGAGGAGGCTGCCGTGCGCTGACATTTCGGTGACCAAATTAAAATGCGCCGCCACGGAGACTAAATGTCATTAGCCTCATTAGGAGTGATCGCATTAAAATAAACAACCACACAAAAAAAGAAAAAAAACGAAAAAAATGGAAGTGGAAATTAGCCAACGCCATTAAATAAAACAAATAAATGGGGAGATCCTTCGAGGGCTGTGCAGGTGATGCCAGCAGAGCAGTGAGTTGGGAAGGGGCAGGAGCAGCCAACATCTCCATGGGCTCTGCTGCCAGCCTGGACTGTGATGAGACAAATCCCCTGCTGGTGTGGCCCCAAATGGAGCTGCCCCTTTGGGAGAAGTCTTTGGATCTTCCAGACAGTTCCAGGTTGGCTTCCACCTCAACACCCATGTCCCCCAGGGCTGGCACTGTGGGCACTGCTCTCCCAGCACCTCTGCAATCCAACGGATGCACCAGTGTGCTGCTCTAACAGGAAGAAGGATTTTTTTAGCAGCATCAAGGTTTCTCTTGGATGCTTCCCAGTCAATTAGTGGCCAACACCAACCGCATTTGGCTGATGCTCTGTGACAGAACCGCCACACGAGGTGGAAGGCTTGGTGAAAGAAGTGCCACTTTGTCCTTGCAGAGAGAGGAATTTTTCCTCTAACCCCTCTTGCTATGCAAACTCCATTTCCTTTGGGGCGGGAGAAGTCATCAGAAGGCCCTTGCAAGATCCTGCTTATGACAGAGCAGATTTGAAAGCCCAGAGATCTCCTTCCCCCTCCCTTCCTTTCTGTCAAAAATTATAATCATCATTTTCCAGCTTGCTGAACAATCAAAGTGTGGCCTATATTCGCTGGAGCTCCTTCCACATGCTGCATGCATAGCAACAAGTCCAGGAAACAAAAGCCAGAAGTAAACAGTTGGGAGAGAGGAGGCAAAGGGCTGGCAGGGGACAGCAGGGGGACACTGCTCAGAAAACACACTGGGCACAGCCTGGCTCAGCCCAGTCTCACCAGTTTGGAGCTGCTCTGAGGGCCAAAGCCACATGTGAAGACCTCTTCTTCCATGCTCAGCAAAAAGCATGGGAATACACATGCCTGGGAAGCGTGGGTAGTGGAAAAAGCAGTACCAGAAGGAAGCCCAAACCTTCAGCTGCTCCTCATGTGGCTGAGGAGCCACGAGGAGCAACCCATGGGGTGAATCACGTAGGACAATGCCATATGGAGCACAGGTAACCTCAGCTGCCCTCCTGGGAATCCCATATCTATTGGAAAACCCCACGAGTGCACCAGCTCTGCTCAACACCACGCACATCCCCCATGGCTTTGCTGTCCAGACAGCCTGAGCTGATGAGGTCCAGTCCCACCATCCCCTCCTGAAGAGCTCATAGAGAAGCTGTCCTGGGTTACCCTTCCCTGCACTTTGCTTCAGCCTCCAGAGCAGTCAATCCAGCACTTTTCACTAGCGCTGAATTCACAGAAAAGTAAACCTAAAAATATCTCCTCTTTTTCCCCCTTCCTTGCCTCATCTCACACGTGTCCCCAGCGCACATGACTCTGCTGCACAGGCACAACAGGTTCCACTTCCCAAAAGCAGCTCCTCCCAAGAGGGTGGCTCTGTCACTGATGGGTCCCTGCAGTACCTGGGCATCCCAAACCACTGCCCTCAGCCACGCCATGCTGTCTGAACCTAAGCTGGGGCCAGAAGGAGAATCCCCCAGCTCCCACTCAGCCCCCACAACACCTGGGTTCACATGTCCATCCATTGGCAAGGGTGACACAAGGGTGTTCACAAGGGTGACACATCCCCTGCCACTCCTACCAGAAAAGTCACCTTGCCTGGGCACCCACAGAGGGTGAAAACACAATCCCAGAGCTTTGGAGAAGCAAGGAAAGCGTTTCTTCTCTCTAAGCATGAAACGAAGAGGAGCTCCCTGGAAAAACCCACCCACGGAGCAGCAAGTGTCAAAGCCACCTCTGTTATGTGCTGTTGCTGCATTGGTAATTATAAGTACCGTGCCTTCATTAGGGAAAGATGACTGGGAGGCAAGGAGATTTGCAGCAAAGCTGTTATTATTTTTAAGTTTAAACAAAAAGGAGGAGTGTGACAGCTGAAATCACTCCCCATCCTGCACATGCCAGCAGCTGAGAGCATCTCAGGGGATGCTCAGAAGATAAGAAGGGCTCAGGATCAGTGCCCAGCTTTGCCTGACTGGGGAGGGGAAAGGCAGGGCTGCAAAACTGAGGGTGACCCCAGGGTCATGAAGGAAATTACAGATAAAATCCAACACGTTTTCCTCTATCCCCACCTGACTGCAGCAGAAGGATCCTCCTGGGTACCCTGCTCCCCCACAAACATGTTGGGGTTCATTGCTGCACCCCAACAGCTCCTGTCAGTGATTTTGGTTTCTAACCAAGCAAAGCACAAACTCCGAATTTCACATTCAACTGTAAAATATGAACACAGCTGTTTATGCAGCTCAAAATTCGCCATAACCAAATATTCAAGCCTTTGGAGAAGATTTTCAAAGGCGCCAGTTAAGGCACAGAGCTCCCATCGGTGCCTTTGAAACATCTCTCCCTTTTCAGTTTTTCACAGGGATTCGCACCAGCAAAAGCTCCTCCACCCGGCCGTCTGCAACCACGGAATGCACAAAGGAGAGGCTGTCAAAGAGAAGCTGCTGGAAAATGCAAAGCAAGGTTCAGCACTTTGGGGCATCCTGAAAGGCAGCTGCCAGAGCCACCGACCACAAAACCCAACAGCCCCCAGGGCAAATTCTTCTGGGAACTTGCACCAGAGGGGGATTTGCATGGAGCAAGAGATGTGCGTGCCTCCTCTCCCCACATCGTTTGGAAATGACAGCGATGCTGCTCCTCCCCAGCAGAATTAAAGCATCCTCTAAGAGCCAGCACCAACCTTCTCCCTGTGCTGGGAGCCAGCAGATGGAGAAATCACCCTCTAGCAGGGAAACTACAGGGCAAGCCTCAGGGAGAGGCAGAGGAAGCCCAGACAGTGATTGTGGGATCCCACCCCATCCCGCTGGGACACCTTCTCCAGCCTCTCTGACTCCTCCTGGAAGACTGATGGTTGCACTGCCTGATCCACACCTATCCCCAGCCTTTGGGAGAGCACAGAAAATCCCTTTAAGCCCCTCTTGCTCATATTGAAATGACACTAAAGCAGAACTAATGTGCTCCAGGTACTTATTCTCAGGCTTAGTTGCAGGGATCAGTAGCCCTCCACCAGCCCTGCATCCCCCACCAGAGAGAGGTGACAGTCATGTCACAGGCAGCAGGAAAAGCAAGCTCCTGCAGCAGGGACCCCTTTAGGAGGGGATGGGAGGGTGTTTTTTAATGCCTGCAATGTCTGTTTTGTAAATTTAGCTGGGTTTTACAACCACCACCAAAGCCAGGCTGCCCCAGCAAGGATGAAGTCACACAGAGTCTCTGGGAGGATGCAGAAAGCAGGTCCTGGGTGCAAAGGTGACAGTGGCACACTGGAGGACACCCCAAGCTCTGCAATCTTCACCTTGATCCTGGAGCAGTGAAAAACAGGATTGTCCATCTCCCCCTGCAGTGCCAGATTTTCTGACCACTGCCATGACAAGTAATTTCCCCCAGCCTGCAAAGGCAGCGATATAAATGTCTGAAGAGGCTGATGAGCATTGATTTTTGCCACCTGTAGAGCCATGATGTCACCCTGTGACTGCAGCTCAGACAACAATTCCCGCCTGCCCCAAATTCATTCTCCATCACAGCCCACCCTCATCTCAAGCCAGCAGCACCCACAATGCCCAGCAGTTCAAAGCATTTTCCAACAGCTTGGCAATTAAATTACCCACTCACCTCCCTATCCTGCAGTGCTGGACTCATTAAAAACCCTCAGCATCCTTCCCACCTCAGAGAGCAACCCCTGTCCAGGAACCCGCCTCCCCCAAGGCTCCAGATGACAACAGCATTAAGGCTTCCAAATTATTTTAGATAGAAACTTGTCTTACAAAGAAGTAAAAAGCTGCAGAGTAAGACAGTCTCCATGACCAGAGGGGTCAGGGTTTCATTACTGCATTAACCTTTTGTGTCTTTAGATTCCACGAGAGTAAATTGGTAACGAGATGACACGAGACCCAATGGGGAAAATGCATCTTTCCTAACAAAAATAAGAGAAAAGGGGGAAAGACAGAGGTGGGAGCAGGAGAAAGAGGAAAACTGGCAAATAAGCTATTACAGCTAATAATAACTTTGCGATGCTATTTTCTGCAGGAGTCTTCAAGTTGTGATGTTTCCCTTCACTCTAATTACACCTTCTAAAAGCAGGTTCCCTTCTCACTTTAACCACCCCGTGTGAAACTCCCGCAGGATTCGGATAAAAACGGAAAGGAAAAGAGTTTGCACTTCAGAAACAGCCTCTGCATATCCCAGGGGAGAGTCACCTGCACAAAACCTTTGGGATTGTGCCTGTGAATAATAAACAGCCCAAGAAAAACACTTTGGGAAGGTGCAGGCTCCAAAGGACAGCAGGGACCATTCACCTTCCCTCTGCCATCCGTGACTTTGCCAACATGACTCGTGTTCCAGCCCACAGCAGTGAAACCATGACTGAAATCACTGCTGGGACAGGTTGGGCAGGGAGGGAAAGCATCTAACCTCTGCAAGCCAGGCACAAATAAAAAGGATCGGAGATGTTCAAATCCAGGGCAGGAAGGTAAAGCACCAAGCAGCCCAGAGTATTTCCCTTCCTCTAATGCAGGCAGAAGGGTTTGGCTTGATGGATTAAGGGCTGAGCCCAGCCAGGCAAAGTCCTGGGTTGGTTTAGCTCAGGGGAACATCCAAAGCCAAAGCAGATATTGCTGCTTAATAGAAATAAGAAGGGAAAGCTACAACCGCATAAGTGCGGATCAAGAAGCCTCTCCCAAGTTTCCAGGGGCTTAAATGGAGGGCCCTTTTCCTTCCCTGGCATACACAGGGGCCAGAGCCAGCCCAGGCCTTGCCTTGGCCTTGGCCCAAACAGTCACGTCCTAAGGAAAGTGCAGCAGGGCACTGGCAAACAGCAAATGCACCCTGTCAGGTTTCTGCCAGCTCCTGCAGCTTAAGGACATCTCTGTGACAGTCCATCAAGTGTCACACGTCCTCCCATTTGGCCCACACAGCTGCTTCCATCCATTCCTCTGCAATTCCAACCCACAGAACCTCATCCAGCAGGAGGGTGAAAGAGCCAATGCTGTACTCAGAGCAGCCTTGTTGAGGCACGACTGTCCCCACCCCAGGCACACGCACCCTGTCCTGATGAAAACCTATTTTCAAATAAATACCATTTACATGCACAAAGTCAGGCAGCTCACACACCCATGGCTCCCTCATGCTCATGTGCTAAACTACAGATGCACCATTTTGGTTTCTGGTGCTGCTGGGGAGCTCGAGGCTCTGCTGCCAAAGGTTCTCCACCACTGCTCCCCAAGAACCAAAGCTCAACCCAGGGACAGGGCTGACCCCAGTGCTGATGCACATCCCAGCCCCCTGCCATCCCACAGAGGGGTACCCAGCCCATTCCAGGGGGCTTTGTACCCACTGATCTGCTCAGTTTGCAGTGTGACAGCTCCACAGGACCCCAGGATCTGGCTGCTCCCATGGCACAAGCCTCCACAAGCAAGTTGTAACCCAAGAACCCTCCCGTTCAGCACTGCTGTGGGCAGAGCTGTTTGCCAGATGTGACACGAGTAACCTCTCCCCTGCCAGCATCACCTTCTTGCCACCCACACCAACCCCTCAGAGCCCGTGGTTCAGCTGCTGAAATCACAGCCGTGCCTCTCTCTGCCCTCCCGGGTGCAACAGAACCCTCGCTGGCAGTCACGAAAAACACAAGGTTGGGTTAAGATCGGATCCCAGCCTCGACACCCAGTCCCCATCTGCTTGCACAGGGATGATAATCTCCCCAGCTGCTAAAAGTGCACATCATCATCAAAAACACGCCGGTGACTTCCTCCCCCCGGCGCTCAGCTCTGCTCTCCGCCCCCATCGCCCTGGCTGGATGCAGCGCCCGCTGCCCCGCGAGCATCAGCACGGAGCCAGCGCTGGATGCAGCCCCAGCATCGCCCCCAGAGCCGGGGGGACGAGGCCAGCCCTCATTTCGGGAGCCATCCGATCGGTTCAGCGAGGCTGCGGCACCGGCACGGCCTCCCCGAGTGCCTGGATTGGGGCGGGGGGCTCATTTCCACTTTGGAGGGGAAGGCACCGAGTTTGCCTGGCAGGAATCGGGGAAGCACGGATGAGGGCAGCGCAGGGAACGGCATGACAGCTCTCAGAAGAGGGAGGGCACAGCAGGTGCCCAACTCTGAAGGGAAAAAAACTGCATGAGCCCATCATTTCGAGCAGAGCTTGCCGGAGGGGACAGACCCTGCCCAGCTGCAGGTGCGGGCACCGCTCAGGTACCGGCGGCTCGGTGCCCACCTGGGGGTCCAGCACGGCTCTGGAGCCCCTCAATGGGAGCAGTGGGCAATCACGGGGAGCACTGGGCAATTCCCCGATGCAGAGCCCCTCACTGGGAGCTCACTGGGCAATTCCCCGATGCAGAATCCCTCACTGGGAGCTCACTGGGCAATTCCCCGATGCAGAATCCCTCACTGGGAGCTCACTGAGCAATCCCCCGATGCAGAGCCCCTCACTGGGAGCTCACTGGGCAATTCTTTAATGCAGAGCCCCTCACTGGGAGCACTGGGCAATCCCCCGATGCAGAGCAACTCGCAGCCTGCCCGCCTGCCTGCGCGCGTTCGTGCGCAATGTGCGCGGAGCCGGCTCCCTGCGCGCAAAACCCGCTCGGCTCTCCCATCTCCCAGCCCCTGCCCTCCCATCCGCCTGAGAAAAAGCTACCTGGGATGAAGAGCAGGGCAGTGGTGGCCGTGAAGACGATCCAGCAGGCAGGATGGTTCATCTTGGAGCTGCGCTAGGCGAGCGGCTGCTTGGCTCGCTGCTTGCTGCTGCTGCCGCCGCTGCTTTCCGTCTGCGCTGAATTCTGAGCAGGTTTAAATCCAATGTTTGCAGAGGGAGGGAGACGGAGTTAGCGAGCTGGAGAGAGGGGGAGAGACGGGAGCAGGCAGTCAGCGTGCCTGGTCTCCCCTTGCACACGCACGCACACTCGCACACAACTGGCAGAAGGAGCAGCGGGCTCCGTGCGTGCACCGGGAGCGCAGACCTCCTACCGGGCACCCATTGGCTCTGGATGCTGACTGACACACGCACTCCCGCTCTCCTGCGGGCTGCGCTCCGCAACCAGGGAGTTAAATGCAGGCGTCGACCCGCCGAGCATCCCTCCCGGCAGCAGCTGGTGCCCGGGATGCAGGGAGCAGCTCTGGGATGGAGGGAGCAGCTCTGGGATGGAGGGAGAAGCTCTGGGATGGTGGGAGTAGCCCCGGGATGCAGGGAGCAGCTCTGGGATGGAGGGAGAAGCTCTGGGATGCAGGGGCAGCTCTGGGATGGAGGGAGAAGCTCTGGGATGGAGGGAACACCTCTCAGGATGCAGGGGGCAGCCCGGGAATGGAGGGAGAAGCTCTGGAATGCAGGAGCAGCCCTGGGATAGACTGAGTAGCCCGGAGATGAAGGGAGAAACTCTGGGATGGAGAGAGCAGCTCTGGGATGCAGGAGCAGCTCTGGGAGCAGTCCCGGGATGCGCGAGCAGCTCTGGGATAGAGGGAGCAGCACCAGGATGAGGAGTATCTCTCTGGATCCAGGAGCAGCCCAGGGATGTAGGAGCAGCTCTGGGATGCGGGGAGAAGCTCTGGGATGCAGGAGCAGCCCCAGGATGCAGGAGCAGCTCTCGGGATGCAGGAGCAGCTCTGGGATGCAGGAGCAGCCCCAGGATGCAGGAGCCGCCCTGCACAGACACGGGCACACTCACACCGGCTCCTCGTGCACCAGCCACCTGCAAAAGGGAATTTTTTTTTTCCCCAGCCTGGAGCTGGCTGCTGGGGCAGACCCAGGCTTCAGCCCCTTGGCTCACCCTGTCCTCTGCTCCCCTCACTGGGAAGGCAGCAGCAGCTCTTCTACTGCTGAGGCAAACCAGGGAGCAATCCAAGCTTTTTAGCATGAGTGGGTGTTTTTCACACAAAATCTCTGAAACCAGGCAGCAATCTTCCCTGTGCATCCCAACTGGAAACATGTTTTCTTTCCCTCCAGCAGCTCACAAAGCCCCAAAAAGACCCCGAGCTCAGGGTACCTGCTCCTGCAGACCCCGTACCCGATACCATCCCATACCCAGGAGCTCTCCTCACGCTCTCCCTTCCTTCCAGGATGCCACAATTTTCTTCCTTACCCCCAGAGCCCCTTCCCTGGCATATTCCCACATCTCTGCTGAGCCCAGAGCATCCCTGGGCTTGGGCATCTGCCCCTGCCATGTCCCCCTCCCACAGCCACCTCCAGACCAAGGCATTCACCAGTCAGGGTTTGAGTTCACTGCATTGCCAAAAAAAGGAAAAGAAATGTTGCAAAGGTTAGTTTCCAAAACAAATAGTGCTCATTTTTGACATTTCCTAAACAAAAAACCCAAAAAGATGTTTCTTATTTCTCATTGCAGCTTTGTTAAAAACAGACTGTAATGGGGTTTTTTTAATGCTTCAGGACAAATCTAAACTTTCAGTTTTTCTCAAAACAATTTCTTTCCCCACTAGCTCAGGGTTAAAGGTCTCTTTTTGAGTTCTTGGCCAGCCCAAGAGAACTTTCAGCCCAACACTTTGTATTTCCAGCTAACCCACCACAGATTTCTGGCACCAGTGACCATGAACTCCTCCACATCCCACACCCCAGGGTTTCACCTTCTCCTCGCCTTAGTCTCTGTTCTCATCTATCTGGGCTTGTTCTCACCATCCCTGGATCCCCATTTTCCTGGATTATTTTCCCTCAAGACTCCAAACCATCATCTCAGGGAGCACCTGGCTGAGACCCTGTGCATTGGTGTGCAGGAATCCTGGAAGAACGATAGATCCACAAACCCCAATTCCCACAACCTGCCACAGAGCTGGGGCCAGAGCTCTCCTGGCACCCAAACCCACAACCCCTGATCATTCCCTCCCCTCTGGTCTTTTTTCCCTTTTGTCTCACCTACCTGCTACAACTCCATATCAGCACATCCCCATCCATGCACATCCCTCTTATCTGGCATTATTTCCTCACACAGCAGCAGTGGGAGGAACAGGAGCAGTGGGGTTTGGAGCACAAAGCCACATCCCTTGTGCTCTGGAAGGTGTGTCCTCACCCAAAAAGAGGGGTGGGGGCCAAGCACACGCTCCCAGGACAAACTCCTCAAGCTTTTAACCATTAATTCTTCTGCATTTTCTACTCGGCATGAATAAACCACAAGTTTTCAAAAGCTTTTAGCTCAGTCATATTCCCACATTATCTGCTGAAAGCATCCCATCTCCTGCATTCTCAGGAAAGCACCAAAGAAAACATGACTAAGGGTTTCATTCCTTTAATAAGGGTAAAGTTATGGTGTTTGACCTCTGAAAGAGCTAAATCATCACATGGAGAAAAAACCAGTGAGCAGAGCATCTCCCTCAGCCTGGGATGAGGACAGGGATATTTCTGTCCTGAATTTCCCTCTAAATGACACCCCAACAGATGACACCAAGCAAATTTATCCTTTGCTTCACAAGTATTTTGGGAAAACAGCTGCAAAGAGACATTTGGGGTTTCCCAGGGCTGCCAGGCATGTGGCTGCATCCTTCCTGGCCAGCCCAGGACAGGGACATCTGTCCCCAAGGGAAACTGAGCTGCTCTGGGGCTCAGCTGAGCCCTGTGGCTGCAGCTCATCCTCCAAATGCACACAGCGAGCTCTGAATCCGCCCAAGGCAAAAAAAGAAATGAAGTTATCTTGGAGGAACTAAAGGAAATGAACAAAGAAATCATTTCTAATTAACAGAAATGTTTGATGGACTCAGAACAAACATGTTGCTCTGCTTTCAAACCCTGAGTTGAAAAGCTATATTTGGGTAAGTTTCAAAACAACACATTCTTACTTTTTTTTTCTTTTATTTTTTTCTCCCACCACACTTCTCCCATTTGCTTTTTTTTTCTCTTTTTTCACCTGGCAGTGATTATTACCCAAATCCAGCACACACTGAGCTGCTCTCTTTGCATATATTTTGGCCAATTAGGCTGGCACCTGAATTGCCAAACACAGCTCTGAGAGTGACCCCAGAGCCGACCTTTGGTACCTTGCTGCCTTTACCTTCCCATCTGCAAAATGGGAACAAATGTGCTTTGATCAGCCAAACAAATCCATCACTGCTCACCAGCTCTGCAGGACCGAGCAGGCACTGGCCTGTTTCATTTGTTTGATTTCCAAGACACATAATAAAAAGGTGTATAAATATGTATTTAGCTGGTGGAGCTTTTCTGGGATATTTGGGGTTGTTTGCTTTCCAATATCAAGCAGAGAATCTGAAATGCATATTTAAATTTGACAGGCAGCCCCCGATCGGAGAGGAGACATTCTGCTCCGCTGGGCACATTTAGACATGATTTTTGTGTGTATTTCCAGAGGTTTTTTTCCCCAGCTGTCTCAATGCATATTCACATCTGGGACCAGAGTAGTCTCTGGGGGAAATAACACGTTTTCAGTGAAGCAGAGGTTTGCACAGACAGGGAGAGAGGGCAGAGCAGCGCAGGAGAGCAGCGTGAGGAGCATCCCTGCTCCCATCCTCGGTGCTCCAACCCCAGAGCAGCCTCCACTGGGCTGATGCCCTCTGCCAGAGTGATCCCTACAGTGTTCTGCATCACCTCATGGAACAGATCATCATGAGCCACAAATCACCCATGCCACAGATCACCTCATGCCACAGATCACTTCATGGCACAGATTATCCCATGCCACAGATCACCACGAGCCACAGATCACCATGAGCCATGGATCACCTCATGCTACAGAGCACTTCATGGCACAGATTACCATGAGCCACAGATCACCCCGTGCCACAGATCACCACGAGCCACAGATCACCTCGTGTCACAGATCACCCTGTGCCACAGGTCACTTCACGGCACAGATTATCCCATGGCACAGATCATCATGAGCCACAGACCACCCCGTGCCACAGATCACCATGAACCACAGATCATCCTGTCCCACACATCACCTCATGGCACAGACCACCTCGTGCCACAGATCTCCATGAGCCACAGATCACCTCGTGGTACAGATCACCTCATGGTACAGATCACTTCATGCAACAGAACGCTATTTCCCTGCTTCTCCAGGTGCTGAGGACCATCCTTGCCCTGTACACCTCTACTCTCCTTCCCAGCCCCAAGCATCCCACACCCCCACAGACCATCCCCCCCAGATCAGTCCCAGGGAATTGGGTGGCATCTCTGCAGAGCTGTGACTTTGCAAGGAGCCCAAGGGTGCCTTGAGAGGTGTCTGCTCACACTGGGAGGTGTAGGGGAGCAAAGTGGGAGCACTGGGATGGGCAGGAAGGGGTGCAGAAGGGTTGGGATGGGGAGAATGGGGAGGAGGAACACTGGGATGGGCTGGAAGGGGTACACAAGGGTTGGGATGGGCAGGATGGGGTGCAGAAGGTTTGGGATGGGCTGGAAGGAGTACACAAGGGTTGGGATGGGCTGGAAGAGTGCAGAAGGGTTGGGATGGACAGGAAGGGGATCAGAAGTGTTGGGATGGGCAGGATGGGGTGCAGGAGCTATGCGATGGGCAGGATGGAGTGCAGAAGGGTTGGGATGCACTGGAAGAGTGCAGAAGGGTTGGGATGGGCTGGAAAGGGAGCAGAAGGGTTGGGATGGGCAGGATGAGGAGCAGAAGGGTTGGGATGAAAGGGATGCTGAGAAAGCAGGATGGGGAGCAGGAGCTCTGGGATGGGTAGGATGGGGAGCAGAACGGTTGGGATGGGCAGGATGGGGTGCAGATGGGTTGGGATGGGGTGCAGATGGGTTGGGATGGGTGCAGAAGGGTTGGGATGCACTGGAAGGGGAGTCTGCTCCAGGGTTTGGTTTAAAGGGATGCTGAGGGAGCAGGATGGGGAACAGGAGCTCTGGGATGGGCAGGAAGGGGCGCAGAGGGCTCCAGGGAAACAGAAAGCCTCCCAAACCGGCCGTGCCTGCGGCTTTCACCCCCATGCCCTCTCTGCAGCACCCGCCCCAGGCAGCCCCCGCAGCCTCCTCCCTCCTTCCTGTCCCCTCCCTCGGGGTGTGTGTGTGTGCTCTGCTGAATGAAAGGCTACCCTTTTCTCCTTGACATCTTGTTAGAATGTGAATACAACAGCTATTGATTTGCATTTCGTGCAAGGAGAGAGGGGAAAAAAAAAACCCTAGCTTTTTTCTTTTTCTATTTTTTTAAAAGAAAGACTCTGTGAACTCAGAGCTCCTGCAGGAATAAACAACCTGGATGGGGCTTGGAGCAACCTGGTCTAGTGGGAAGTGTCCCTGGCCATAGCAGGGGGTTGGAATGAGGTGATAGCAAACGAAACCATCCTGTGATTCTATGAATTGAGCACCAACCATGCCAAGCTCCGCAGGGAGAGCACAAGGACCCACCCAACCATCCTCCCCAAGTGCCTTTGCCAAGGGCAAACACTGAGAGTTACCCCAGGCTGGGCCAGCAGCATCCACCCAGCCCCAGGAGGAATGCAAAAAAACAATTAAGCCAGACCTAAGGCAACTAAATGAGCAGGGAAAGCCAAGGGAGAAGCAGGTTGGGGCTCGGGAGGAGATGGAGCAAGCAGCACTGCTCACCTCTTGCAGGTCCTGGCTTGCAGTGCCATCATTCAGGCTCCTTCCACGCGGGTCTCCAACCATTGTGACACAGACACCAAGTGTCCTGCTACCCTTCCATGGGGAGAGTGTCCCACTCCTCCAAACCAGGGCAAGCACAGCAAGCAGGGAAGAAACCGAGGGCAAGGAATGAGGGTGGCTGAGGGCAAACAGCGATGCGTTAATTAGCTTTTGTAAAGCACTTTGAAGATAAATGAGACTGTGGGAGAGCTCCTGGCCAGGAGAGAGGGGGAGATGGGGGTCAGGGAACCCAGGTATGGTGTGGTTTCTTATCTGGTGTGCAAGCTGCAGCCCCGGCTGGGCCGGTGCCACGCGGGTGCGGATGAAAGGTGGAATGGGAAAATTTCCGCAGAGTGAAAAAAAATGAGAAATCATGCGCATGCTGCTTGGGAAAAATGAGTGAGAGAGAGATGAAAAGATGGGATCTAAGTCTCTAAAAGCTGTAGAGACCTGCTATTGATTCTGGCTTGGGAAGAAGGGGCCTGAACAAGAGCTGGTGTGTTGTTAAGTGCACTTATCTCCTCTTGTTAGATGGCAGAACAGGGCCAGATGGACAGGGTCCTAATTCCCGTCAAGACTCATTACCTGCCGCATGCTGGATGAGGCACCTCCAAAGATGAGCTGTGAGCACTGGAAAACGTGGCAGCACCAGGAGGTCAGGACCCCACGGTGTCCCTGGACAACCCATTCCAGTGCTGGAGCACCACTTCCCTGAAACAGCTTTTCCTACATTTAAAGATAATTTCTTGCACTTGGATTGTGCTCATTGTCCTCTCTGGGCACTCCTGAGAAGAGTCCCCCTGTGCACCCCAAGGTGCTCCCAGCCACCCCCGAAAACACCACCACCCTCCAGAGCACCCCATCTCCTGGGAGGAATCCTCATGGGAAGGATTTGTGTGTATTTCCAGAGGAAATCCATGGGAAGGAGGATGGTGGGAAAAGACAGTGAGGGAGTTTGCTCCCCTCCTCAATTGTCAGGAGGATGGGCCAGCGCCAGGAGTGATGAAACACAAGATACACTCACACAGATCTTTGATCACAGTAATTATCCATTGTTGTCATGTACAAAACATTTATCTCCACGCAGGCATCGAGTTCCTCTGTGCCACCCCCATCCCCTCACGCCTCACTGCTCCAGCCTCCCCATCCCACCCTCTCCAAAGATGCTCTCCTCAGGACCAGGGCAGGACTCCCTTCTCCCAGTCAATGGGGTGAGAGCAAAGAGTTTTTTGTTTGCCTGGCTTTGATCAAAATGATTGAATGCCAGGGAAAGAGCAGGGGGGGGAAAGAAAGAAAGCAGAGCAGAAATGATGCATCCCTGATCCATAAACAGGAGACGGTTCAAGGATGAATCCAGGCATCGCGCACCAGCTCTGCGCTTCTGGGGGTTGGGTTTCTCTTCTTTTTTTTTTAATTTTTTTTTCAAGAATGAGAGAGAAAACATTTCTTTAAGCTTTGCTCCTTTTCATTTTTCTCTGAGTTCAGTGGCTTTCCTCGTCAAGCCTCTGTAGCTCAGGTAAGAACAGAGGGCTCCAGATTAAAGAGCAACACGGCAGCCAAGCAGAAGCCGTCAAGAAAACAGAGGACAGAGTCAGGAAAGACAAAGGAGGGAAGCCTGCTTTCTGCAAGCTTCCCACTCTCAGCTTTTATGTAGATTACTCCAGAAACAGGGATCAAGCTGATCAAGCTGTACATTTCAGACTCCAATCCTGACCCTCTCCACCTGGACGTTGGGTTCCAGGACAGCGATCAGCATCAGGAGCCCTGGACCCAGCAGCAGGGCTCTGACAGACATTTAATCCAGCCTGGATTTTTATAGATGCCTGGGTGGGTGGACAGACAGACAGCACGCCAGACTGACAGCTCGAAATACCTCTCTGCACGAGCGTGGGTAGCAACCAAGCGTGGAGCCTCCTGCCAGAGCATTTCACGTGCCGGTGAAAAGCCCAGCCCTGCAGCTCATCCCAGCCCTCAGCCCTCTCCCAGGGCACCCAGGAGACAGGCTTGGGAGGAAAATTGCTTCCATCCCTCCAGATCCCACCAGCTGTGTCCTGTAACCTCACCCACCACAGCTCCTGCAGGCACGGGATGCAATATTCCCTCTCCTGCCTCAGCTTTGGGGTGCCCAACCCCAGCGCTACTCCTTGGGACCAAAAGCCATCTGCAGCTTGGCAGAGGATTTGCTCAGAGCCACCCCCCACACAGGAAAGGCAGGCACCTTCCAGAGCAAGGGCTCAGCAGGGTCCACATCTCCTGTGACAATGACTCCAGCAATGACATTCTCTGAGAGTCCTGAGAGGTTCCCCAGGGAAGCCTTCCCTGCTGGCTTGTTTATAGATCTATTCTTAGCTCGACTTGGACTCATTGCAGAAGCAGCAAGGAGCCTTTCATCCCGTGAACCCAAAGTACCTCAAAGAATATGAGCCAAGCCTTGTGGAGAGGAAATATTGTCCATTCTGTTTGACAGAGGGGTCAGCCCATGTGTGAGGCCAGGCAGAGGAGCAGGAAATAGCAAACAGGCAGGAGAGGCTTTGGATGTGCACAGGGTGAGAGGCAGCCCAGGGACACCACGGGCAAGATGAGCACGTGAGGTGCATCCAAAATTGGATGGACTGGGGGAGCTCAAAGGATGGAGAGCAGGGGCAAAACTCCAGCTGGAGACCCAGGGCTTGTGCTGCTGCCCAGAAGGAGCATTCTGGGGCCCTATCTGCTCCCACAAACCCACTGCCCTCTGCTTAAGGCACAGGGAGGTGGGAAATATGTGACCAAAACCTCATTTACAGCAGAGCAGCAGGAAGGAGGCTGGGTGGTCACAAACTCTGTGCAAACAGCCCCATCCTTGAGATGCGCCCAGGAAAAGGCCATCCTGGACGTTGTTGTTGTGAAGAAGCCACCAAACCACCATGTTATCACTCTGCCCTTGATTGACAACAACTTTATTTCTTTTTTTATTTCTACAGAATCATGCTGGAATGGTGTTCTGCCAGCTGCAGGGCCCTGTCCCAGATGTTTGATGGGAACATCTCCCATTAAGGATGGGAGATGCTCATTGTTGCGTGGCACCCCTAATTTGGGGAGGCAGAGCAGGTGCTGGGAGAGGGGGCACCGCACCCTCACACAGCACAGAAAGTCTTTTCCATATGCTGCCTGATCAGTTATATCAGTTTCTTAAAATGCTATTGCACAGATATTTCAGAGGCATCCTGTAGGACCATCTGGTATGTTATATATTGCACAGAGCCCGGCCAATTCTCAGATCCTGTAATTTTATCTCCTCCATTTCATATGCGGCGCAGGCATTTTGCAAGGCGACGGGGAGTGGGAATCTGTGGAGTGACGGAGCGCACGCAAACCGAAAGGCAAGGCCCAAAACTGAGAGGCACTGGCAGCTCCCACCCATCCCAGGCACTGGAGAGGAGTTTTGGGGTTGCACGGGGGTGTTTGGGGTCACCCAGGTCGCCTGCATTGCCCATGGATGCTCTCCATTCCTCCCTGCCTCCAACAGCAGCGCTGCAGGGTGGAGACGCCTCCGGCATCTCACAGATGTCCTTTTCCCTGCCTCCCCCAGCTTTTCCAGGCAGCACCATGGTCCCCACATTCCCCATGGAAGCAATGAGCTGCACTCCAGCACGTCTCCCAACATCCAGGAAGGGAGCAGCAGCTCCATGCTGGGGCTATCCCTGCCGTCATTCCTTTTTCCAGGGAGAATGTGTATGCTGACCTATGGAAGTGCCCAAGGATGGGATTTAGAGCAGCATGGGCTGGTGGAAGGTATGTCTCCTCAGGCAAGGGGTTGGAATGAGATGAGATTTAAGGTCTCTCCCAACCCAAGCCATTCCGTGAGGCCATGAATTATTGTTGCCCATCTGAGAGCCCATCAGCAACATCCAGCACTGTGACCGTGTTCACAGGGATCCGAGGATGAGGGAAGAGATTAGGATTTGACTCCGTGTTTCAGAAGGGTGATTTATTATTTTATGGTATATATTATATTAAAACTATACTAAAAGAATAGAAGAAAGGATTTCATCAGGAGGCTGGTTAAGAATAGAAAAAGAAGGAATGATAACAAAGGCTTGTGTCTTGGATGAGTCCGAGCCAGCTGGCTGTGATTGGCCATTAATTAGAAACAACCACATGAAACCAATCACAGATGCACCTGTTGCATTCCACAGCAGCAGATAACCATTGTTTACATTTTGTTCCTGAGGCCTCTCAG
>JAWWMQ010000105.1:3217540-3227632 GCA_035047885.1 Chlorospingus flavigularis
GCTCTGAGCTGTGGCTGGCAGCTCCCAGCAGGGCCCTGCACCCAGGCCCTTTGCAGTAAACCACAAGTTCCCAGACCTGGCTGCAGAGATCTCTCGTCTCAGTCCATCTCGACCGTCCTATCTTACAAAGCCACAAATCCAACCAACACAAACTCTGCTGCATCCCCCACAGGCAGTGCAGCCCCTCACACACCCCCAAAATCCCGGTGGTGCCAGGGGAAGCTCACACAGCCCCTCCAAGCACCGTCCCTGCACTCAGGCCCCAGCTGGAGCACAAAGGGACCTGGTCCATCTGCACACACCAAACCCCCCCCGGGCACAGTGTGGAGCACAGACTGTTCCTTTCAGCACTTTTCTCACCCCAAATTCCCTGCTCTCCCCCTCCCTCACTGCCAGAGGCTGTTTTTCTCTTGATCCAGGCCAGCTTCAAAACCAGGGCCACTGCAGCATCTCTTTGCAAGTGGTGTTTACTGCTCTAAATGCATTCCCATCTGTACTCGGGATGACCCCATTTCCTTCTGGAAGCGCCCAGGACTTGGAAAAGGGATGAGAAGGGAAGACAGGCTGCTCTGAGGCCAAAGATGTTGAGATTTTCAAAGAGGTAGGAAAGAAAAGGCAGTATTAACTGCTCTGAAGGGAGCCAAGGGATGGGAAGCAGTAGAGGAGAAATTAGGGAAGATCCAGTGTATTGGGAACATCAGGGGCAAGGGCAAAAGCAACCTCAGCTCTCTGGCTCTGCTATGCATGTGTCCATCTCAGCTTGGGAAAGTTATTCCATTCCTCCATGCCCTCCCAAAAATCCATGTGGCTGTAAGAAAAGCATGTTTGTGAAAGTTTGGGAGGGCAGGGAAAGGCAGAGAGGAGGAGAGTGGTAAATTGAGCTGGAAACAAGCAAAGGGCCCAGTCTGTCTCCTCCCAAGCATGGCAAGACACATGGAGTGATGAAGCCGCCAACAAGTTATAATCAGGACTAATAGTTTGAGGTTCTTAATATTCCTGCAATCCAATAAATCAATGGTGCTAAATACGAGCGCGGGAAGCGAGAGGGATTGACAGCACAAATTAGCTTGGGCTGCAGGGAGAGATTTCTCAAGCTGTTAGTTCTGTCTGAGCTCCTAAGGTGAGGATGCTGCAGGGACATCCCTCAGGTGAGCTGTGCCTCCTGTCCCCACACCTCTCCCAGAGTCCTCTCATGCTCAGGGAATGGAGAGCAGCCCCATCCACACCACAAACATTAACTACTTGCTCACCCTGCTGCTCCCCGGGCGCTGAGAGGATTAGCTCAGTGTTTATTTCCTTATGGGTGTGCTTAAACCATCATTCAAGTGCCTGGAATTATTATTAGAGATATACAAATGCTGGGATTTACAAGAGGATTAGTACCCTAAAACAGGGCTGCTGCTATTCCTCCTCTGATCCTCCCGAGTATCCCAGGAAAGACTCTTGTATTCCAGGGGAAAACAATGATGGATAACCTTCAAATTAGGGGGAAGGGAATAAGGCAGCCTAGCTCTTCCAAATCCTCCAGAAGACACCTTGCAATTACAGGAGATCTGGATCAGATCTTAAGCAAATACCACAGCTACAACCTCAGCCAAGTTATAAAGCATTCCTGTGGAGGGAATGACTCAAGCACATTCAGCATCCACCTCTGAGTTTGGGACTAAGAGGCCGTACATACAGCTCCTATCAAGTGTAGCTTATTCTGTACAAAATTCAAACTTATCACAGCCCAGAATGTGTTACTAGCACCAAAAATGGGGTGGACAGATGTGTTTCCATGCACTTGTCCCTGTGCTAGCCACAGGATATCTGCAGAGAAACCAGGATATTCAGCCCTGTCATGTCCATCTTCTGCTCTGTCCTCCAGAAATGAAAGGACCAGACTCAACACTCGAATCTCTGTATCCCTTGTCATATGGAACTTTTCCAGCTCCTTAAATCATTCTTGTCTGCATATGACAAGGGATTGGAAGGGCTGAGATTATTTATCTTAAAAAGGAGACAAATAGGAAGTCTTATGATAAATGTATATGAATTAATGAGTGAGGGAGATAAAGTACATCTGGTATTTCTACCCTCCCTGCCTTGCAATACAAGAAGTCCCGTTTGATTCCACTGAAATAGTGACAAATTCAAAACTGATGAAAAGAAACACTTTCCCTAAGCAGACTATGAAATCCGTCAAAGCCTGGAGCTCGGGAGGTTTCAAAGACATTTATATCAATAACACGGCTCTCCAGAGCTAATGGTCAATGCTAATGAAAAGGAGAGAATGAGTTTAAGGCCCTCTCTAATGACTGCAGTGGGCTGCACAGAAGTCCTGGATTTAGCCAGCAATTTCAACCTGAAAAACTCTACTTCACCTATTTGCAAGTCAGGTGCTGTGTGGATTTATTAGGGGAGACTCTTCTCCCCCAGTCCTCTGTTCCTGCCTGAATTCAAGGCCCATCTCACCATCCTGCTCTGGGCACTATGAATTCAAGCAGATCCTCTTAGGAAACATTTGTGTTTCCCTTCCTACCCTCCCACCCAGGTGAAAGAGCACAGGGAGGTCTGGAAGGCTTTGTTCATTGTACACCAGATTTCAGTCCACACTAGAACTGCAGCCTGAGCTCCCCAGTACTTCTTATTTCTTGTCAAAACTCATCTATATTCCTTACCCCTGAATCACCAACACAGGAGAGCACCACTGCTCTATTTTTCCTGGGAATTGTTCCTTTGTCTTTGGTCTCTCACTATCATGATTGTTATTGATATCAAAAGCAGCGCCCAGAGACTTCAAACAAGAGGCAAACCTTGATTAAGTAGACATTGTAAGAGATGGTCCCTGCCCCAGAAAGCCCAGAAGAAAAGAAAGATTTGAAAACATCCTCAAGGTCACAGAAGGAATCTGCAGCACATCCGGGGGAAAAAAAGTGCTGAGCCATCCCTGTCAGAAACTCACCCCATCCTCCTATGGCTGTAGGTTTAACGTGCTGGTTCTGCATCTGCTGTGACAGGACCAAGCCTGGCCCATCACATCTCCCTTCTTAGGGTCTTAAAACTCAGGAATTACACATTACAAGGATCCCAGCTCCTCCTTCCCTGCACCACCACAGCCTCCTCCTTCCTTTGCTTGCCACCGTGTTCTTCATGGTTAGTGAGGACCTCTGCATGTGACAGCTTCTCTGTCTGAGCAGCACATTAAACTCATCATCTTGAGGCTGGGTAATTAAGGCCAGCTCTCCAATGAGTCCTGATAATAGACTGGGGAGGTCAATGGACCAAGTCAACAAGAGGGATGGACTCTTCCCAAGGGCAGTTCTCCTCCACTGACACAACTTAGGACTTTATTAGACAATAGGACTCAGAGAGTGTGAAAGTCCTGCAGCACCTCTGAGCATAAGTCACAACCCAAAAACTACCTGAGCAGAATGATGCTTCCCTACACAAATACACTGCAAAATACTGGGCACATTTGTCCTGGCCACCAGCAGCTGCAGTGATCACTGTAAGAGGCTTGAACACAGCAGAATGTTCTTTACACCGGAGTGCAACGTGCCCATTATTAAGTGCTATATAATGCTGAGTTCCTGCTGTAAAAGGGTCTTCAGAAATGACAACAAAAAGAATTAACAGCCTCCAAAACAGGGCTCAGGTGAAACCTGATAGTTAAAGCTGGGAGAATTTTATAACAAAATCCTGCAAGTTTCACGGGAGCATAACACAAAGCCATAAATCACGTTGGCTCTGCTCACAAGGTTGGTGGAACTCAGGAAATATAAAACCCTAAAACTTTTGATGAACATCCCAAGTCCTGAGCTTGTTACATGGTTCTGAGCCACTGTTTGTCAAACCCTGTTTGCCAACACACCCTGAAATAATTCATGGGATTCTGCCAAGTGTAAGGCAAATACTACTCAAAGTAATAAAGTTATAGTGCTGGCCCAAAGCAAGTCTAACATGGGGATGGCACGTGGAGGACATGGCTCAAAATGCCCAAGGAAATGAGATCTCTGACTGCTGTAGGAGTCCAGCACTGAGACACAGCCCTGCAACCCAAATCCCTCTGCACAAAGCAAGGCCAAAACCAGTTTTTACCTCTACACTGTGGGTTTCAGCATGTAAATGATGAGGAAGTGCTCAAATACATAATTAAGTCCATTAAAAACATAAACAAAACAAAAAAACCCAAAAAATAACATGGACACTGCAAGCACTCCAAGATTATTCTTCAATAAACCACCAGCACTTTTCCCCATGTGCTCCATCTCCTGTGTCCTACTGATGCCTTGGAGTGGCTTCCTAGAACAGAGGCTAGACGAGATTAAGAGAATAAGAATAGGTATTTATTAAAGGCCTTCAATAGATAGATACACCTTGGGCAGTCAAAGCCTCTGAGAGGGGCTAAACCCAATTGGGATGATGGTCACAAGTTTTTCATAAGATAAGATTGGTCCATTTATAGATAAGATATAAGATAGATATAAGATATAAGATTAGACCAGATATAAGTTTGGTCCATTTACATATCAGGGGTTAATCCTCCAATTACAGCTTCAGGTAATGAAGTCATATCCCCCCCATTTTCTCCCCTTCTCAATTCACTTTGATCTATACTTTACAGGGCCTGAAGCTGTAGAGTGTTTGTGGATCTTGGGCCCAGAGGAATTGTTTTGTCTGACTAAAATGACTAAATGTGAAGACAGACTAAAATGTGAAGAGTTAACTACACTTTATATGGAGTTTAGAGTTATGCACTGATGCAGTATACAGGATTTGAAAAATACTAAAGGCTAAAATCTTAAGGCACCACTGCCTTGCCCTGAAGAGCTCAGCACTGCAGGGCCGTGTCCAGCCCAACCCCTGTGAGACGTGGTGCCAGAATTTGTCCATCAGCAAACGAAACCTGGCGCAAGAATAAAGCTGGCCAGGAGTTTTAGCGGTTTTATTTCTGTGCTGTTGCTTCCCCTGGCCATGGATTATCGATCTCTGGGGAGAGGAGGCAGCAGCCATGGCTGATGTGCTGTCCCACAGCCGGGTAATGTACGGCGCTGCCGGGATCTGCAGGTAACTGATGATCCCATCTGGCACGGGAGAGGGAAGTGATTGATTTACTCTCCATCCTGGTACTTAGGCTTTTCACCCTCAACAGGCCACAAAGCCTCGTTCATCATCTTCATCAATCAAGTGGGCAAATATCATTAAATCTGTGGGCCACAAGCAGCATCATTTATATTTTTGTCTTTTTTTTTTTTTTAACTTTGTTTCAAAAGTTTGCCACCTCCTCTTCCCACGTCCCTTTCTGAAAAATAGTGCTTCCACCTGTCAGGAATTCAGTGAGGCAAAATGCAGAAGCTGGACCTTGAGAAAAAAGGATGGTGCCAGGCTTTGAGGTCCTCACTCCCAAGCCACAGGAGGGGATGCTCAGAGGGGTAGATCATTCCCAAATTCTCCAGAGCTGCCAGGCATCAGTGATTGGCCTTTTTGGCCACAAGGCTGACCCAGGGCACAGCATTTAAGCACCACCACACAGGATGTGGCACAAACCAGGGCAATTCCTCAGAGTTCAGTGCAGCAGCAATGACCTGTCCATGCTGTTCATCTCCCCCATAATATCAAGGAAAATGGAAACCTCCAGTTTATCACCACCAGTTTATTTAAGCATTGATTTTTTCCTTAATGCATTTTTTCAAAGTCGCTTTTTCCAATGTGCAAATGTACCAACACCACAGGATGTGCAGGAAGGGGACGTGAAACCCACCAAAAATCAGGGATAGGTTTGAGGCCATCCTGAATTCACCCTGGCAGGTTCCCTCTTTCCCAGAGCTGTGTGAATCCCCTCTGTTTATCCCAGGGCTCTGAGCAGCCTAGAGTCAGTGCTGAATGTGTGGATGGATGGACAGCACTGCCAACAAGTTCACTGCCTCCCCTCCCAACAAGGCACTCCATTAGAAAAGTTTTTTAGAAATAAAAAGAAAAGCAGCCGTAAACACTGGGCAAAATAATCTGACTCAGGGAAATTTCCAGCGAGTTCAGAATAGCCTGGAGTGAAAATCCATCTCTAATGTGACTGAAAGAGCCTTGTGAAGGAACAGATGCAGCCTGTAAATTAAATCACCAAGAAAGGTTGGAGGAGCCAAATGAAATCTCCACCTGCCATTACTTCTGAGGCAGAGACAGGGCTGGGCACAGGGAAGGAGGGCGATGGATGGGCAGACGAATCATTTTATTAGCCTTAATTGCCATTTCAATACCATACCCATGTCTCCACATAAGCCTTCATTCTCTGCAAAGTTGTCAGTTCATGTCCTGAATGGGCCAGGCTTGTTATCAGCAAGGCGTTTACAGCCCCTGGGCTGTGCATTAATTAAAAAGGCTTTGTGCTGAGGCTCATTCATTAGCACACTGCTCCTTTAATCACTGCCTCTTCAGCCACCAGGACAATCTATAAATCTCCTCAAATATGAAATAATGAAGTGGAATGGTTCAATTTATTACAATGTAATAAGGCAGGATAATGTGGGGGTGGACAGGGTGGCACTGGAGCTGTCTCCTTGCCCACTCTTCCCATTTCCCTGACAGGGACCATGAGTGAGAAGGGCAGGAGGGATGCAGGACAGGATGGGGAATGCATGGGACACAGATCTTCCCATCTCCTGCCATCCCTCCCACACCAAACCCAGCATTCCACCAGTCACTGAGGATGATGCTGGAAGCCAGAAATGGTTCCCTAGCCTTGGGAGGGAGGTTTTGCCCTGAAATCCCCAAGATTCAGACACCAGCATCCATCAGCCGTAGGGCAAGTCTCACTCTCCATCCCATTTTCCCATTTGCACCCCCATTTCCCCACCCCTCCTTGTTCCACCATTCCTGGAAGGATCCAGGTTGAGCTGGACAGGCGAGTGCCAAGGAGCAGATGTTCTAGGGAACATCAACAAGCTCCAAAAATCCACATATTAACTCAGCACAAAGCTCCTGTTTCCCCTCTCATGGCTCATCTCCCAGCAGCTGGGCCCTCCAGTCGAGCTGCCGAATAAAATGGGATTGTACACACTGGGTTAATTAAAAAAGGGAGAAGGGGCAACACTTGCCTGGCTTTGCATTTCCTAAATGAATGCATCAAGGACGCCTAACTAGTGAGAGGAGGCCAAACAAGAGGTTTTCTCTCCACGAAAATTGCAGACTAAAAATGCCAGAGGAAGAAACAAAACTTCAGCTATTCCAGAAAAGCAGCCATGGCATTCAAAGAAAGTGCAAAATGAAAACTGCCCATAGAAAAGTTGACAAAAGCTAATTATGCTCTAGCATAGAAGGGAAGCATTTAGAGAAAAGCAGGATTTGTAAAGAACATTGGAGTGGGTTTTGTAAAGTTACTTTTCCCTGTCAAAAGACACCAAGTAAGAAACATCGAGTTCACACTATAACAGCTCTAGAATTTGCCATTTTATTTTCATTGCTCTCCCTTCTCAGTCTTAAAAGGCCTTGAATTCTTATGCACTGTTATATAATTAACGTGGTTATTAATATAATTAACACAAGCTGTTGATTTATCCGAAATTCCTTCCGGGGGAAGTGAGTTGTGATAAATTCACAGTAAGGAAAAAAAAAATTAAACGATCAGAATATCCCATATCAACATTCTGTTTAAAACTGAAATTTGTCTTAAAGACTTTATTTCAGAACCCCAGTTAGGACTGTTCCAGGTTTTTCCACAGGGAATACGCAAGTTGCAAACATGAATCTTTTTAACTGACCCAGCTTTACCCTGCTGGGAGGGAATGGTGTGGCCCAGGAAAAAACTCAAAGGTTTCATTTTTTTTCTCCCTATTTATTACCAGAAGTGCATTCAAATGCTGTTAGAGAATGGGAAAATGATTTTTCCTGTGTTAAAAAGGCCCAACTGTACACATCGCTCAAGCCCACAGCTCTTTAATACCAGCAATCTGCTAAGTGCTAATTTGTCAAGACAAAACCTTTCATCTCCAAGGCTCCCCAAACGTTTCATTTGCTCGAGAATCACCCAAAATAAAATTCCAGATCATCCACACAGCACCACAAGCAGAAGGTTTAGGTTCCTCTTCCCTTCCAGGATGGGCTCCTCCAGGAGAAGGGCAACTAATTACTGCTCAAGTCAACGAATTAACCCTGTCCCTGGCTATTCCATGAGTTTCAAGGTGCTTTTTAGAGGGAGCAGTGTGGCAGGGTCCTCACCATCAGAAAACTCTATTACACGGATCTTCAAAAAAGCTCATTACTACAAAGCTACCAGCATTCAATCCCATTAATAAAACACATCGGTGTATAATTATAATATTAGGCACTTAAATTGCAGTTTTCATCTGCAGCTCTCAAAGTATTCTGCCAGAGTAAATTGAGTCCCCCCTAATTTGGGCTGGTCAGAGTTTTCTATTTGAAGCCTTTCCTGATGGAGAATTTGATTTTGCATTTGAAAAGAAAATTGCAAAAAGGATCTGTTCTTCCTCAAAACGGCTGTTTCCTTCTGGTGAGGGATATGCAACCGGGGAAAAATCCCACAAAATCTATAAAATTGATGGGGAGGAAGAGTTAAAATGCTGCCAAGAAAGGAATAGCCACAATCTATAAACTTTCTGTAGCAGTAAAATCAGTTTTGCTGTAAATTCTTCAGGGTGTGTTTGCACAAAATCCAACATTTGGGGTTGTCCAGATAGCAACATCATACCAGGGATAAAGAGGATAAAAAAAATCTTCATTTTGTGGAAAAAAACCACCCCATGAGCCATTTTTCTTCTCTGATGGAATCTCCAAACTGGGAATCTCTAGATTCTCAAGAGCTGCTCCACAGGTTTGGGTTGTTGGGGACAAAGCCATGCTCTCTGTGAGGTGACAGATGGAAGGTGACAACCACTCCTCCAAAGCCACATCTTAGCCCATGCCAGAACAAATCTGCTTCCAGCAGGCAACCAAGCTAAGGAATCAGAGATGATAATAAAAATATCGAGGAAATTGCCTGTCTGGGAGCCAGAGCCAGGCAGCACAAAGGGGCTCAGCGTTAATTTGTGAGGAGACCTGTGTGCTCTGGAGGTTATCCCAGGAATACCAGTGGAAATGATATCACCATGGGCACCCACCAGGCAGCTCCCTCACAAATCTATTCCCTGGTAAACAGCAATCTTCAGTAATTCCAGCTATTAAAAACAACTTAAAGAGGACTCAGATCTCATTTTGCAGAGAGCGCAGGGGTCTCAAGGACTGTTTTTAAAGTTTTCCTGCACTGGAGTTAACAGTCTGTGGTTTTGATATGTTCAGCTGCTGTGCTGCTTCCAGGTTTATTAAATTTACAGCCAGAGAGACAGCATGGCTTGTTATTTTTTTCCAAAGAATCCCCAGAAGAAAGGCAAAGTTTATCAGGCATCAACGCAAGCTGCAAGCTCAGAAACTGTGGGTGTCCAGGAGATCCATTTCCTAACACCACACAACAAATCACTGCTCCATGCACACATTTATTCAAATCTCAAAAGGATTATTATGTATATGGTACCCCCACAAACATCTACCTTTGGACACTCACATTGACAACAGGGAACAGATTAAATGATCAAATTCAATCTCCAGTGGGGAAGGTTAACCTACCTGCTAATAAGGGATAAATACCACAGCAGCACCTTTGGGCACTGGGAAATACACCAAACTCTCTTATTCTCCAATTATTTATCCCCAGTTTTATTCTGAAGAAGGGGCTTGGTTTGGACATGAAAACATGACAGAAATTATATATTTTTTCCCTTGTTGACAACCAAAAGATGTTTTTTTCCTGAAACTGCTTTTCAATCAGCTCTCATTAAAATTAAACCTATTTTTTTTGATCTGGAGAGCTTTTATGGCTCATCCTCACATGTGTTGGTGACCAAGAGGATCACTGGATGATGCATCCCCATGTTGTTTCCACATTCTGTATGAAGGGAGATTCTCCCTCCTGACAAATAAGAGGATTTAATGCTGCTCATCACAGACATCCCCGAGATGTCTGCGTAAAACCCCATTAAATCCATCCCTCTTTTTGCAAACCCTGAGGAAGGAGGAGAAAGGACAATATATGGAATGGAGGGAAGACATTTACACCGCTCA
>JAWWMQ010000105.1:3227732-3240625 GCA_035047885.1 Chlorospingus flavigularis
GAAGAAAGGACAAGGCCAGGCACAAACCACCAACATCTATTGTACATCACGGGGGGAAGAGGTTGGGCTCCGGGGACATTTTTCTTTTGGCACTTATTGTCTTCTAAACTCCGCAATCTATACAATAGCTATGTTTGTAATCACTCGAAAATTTTCAATTAAATGTAAAAAACCAGAAACAAGTAAATCTATTCTCTCTTTTGACTGTTTTATTGATTAAAATGGATGCCTGAGCTGCGGCCACTGAACCATGAAAAGCAATCTGTCTTGGATGGGTAAGAGATCGTTAGGAAATCGTTGTGCTGAGGCAAGAATAACTATGCATGTACACACACGTGTGGGGCTGGGCACAGATACCCACATGCTACCAAGGAAAAAGCCACCTGCAACGAAAATTGTGTCTATATATTTCACTATCGAGTTCAAAGCAAGCTGAGGTGTTAGCCTGTCACAAGACCTCTCGTTTTCTAAGTTTCATCATCTCCCTCAGCAGCCAAACCTCGTCTCTGTTGCTGCAGAGCACAAAAAAACCACAAAGTGGGAGAAGAAAAACCTCAAGGTCTGTCATGTGCTACAAGCTCCAAGAGCAAGGAAACCACTCTGTGGGCCATTAAGAGATTTTCAGGATGATGACAAGGAGATCCTTCAGTGCATATTTCAGTTTCCTTTTTGTCCCTGTCCTTCCAAGGTGACATGAAGGATGTTAAATGAGTTCTAGACATCACCAGCAACACTCAGCTTTGCAAAGCCTGACTGGTTTGGGTGTGAGCTAACCCAAGGCAAGGCAAAGGAGGGATGAAACTTCCCACATGGAGCTTTTGCCACGAGCCCTCACTCACAGATTCCCAGTCTGCAGTGGAGCTATCTAATATTGGCTCCTGACAGCCACAGGAACAGATGGAGAACACTTCACTCTGTGCTGACAATACTCTGCTTCTGAAGCAAGACTACCCTGACATCAACTCTGTTTTATCTCAGCACCTCAAGTTAAGGCTTAAATTAACCAAACATTGCTTTTTTGTTGTAGCCCATCACACAAGCCTTGGGGAGTTCAGATCTGTGAATTCTCAGCCTTTGCAAGAAAATTCTATTATTTGCTGAAGCCAGTCCAGAACCATCTCTAGGAATCCTGGACCAAACATCACCCAAGGAAGAGCCCTAAGAAAGGTCAGGTTTGGACGCTTTGAACCAAAGCACAGCTCTGAAATCCTCAGCTGACGCTCATCCTCTCCAACAGGAGCATCAGGAAACTCCTTCCCAAAATCCCATTCCTAGCAGGTTTTTGAAGGCTGGGGCTGAGGCCACAGCAGCTTTGTCCCACCAAAACAGGTCTAGCAGAGGTCTGGCCTCATTTTAGTCACGGCAAGATCAACAGCAGCCACTGCCCTGCCCAGGATATCTGGGAGAGGCAGGGATGTGCTGAGCCAGGCTGGGAATGTTCAGCAGAGCAGCATCACTAATGAGTTCAGCCCTGAATAAGCTGTCATTCAGGAAGGAGGGCATGCCCACCTCCCCACACACTCATCCCTGGGATTTGCTAATGGGAAGAATGAGGCACAACAGCAGATTCAGGCTGACTCATGCAGTTTGTACATTTATTGGGTGCCTTTTTCCATCCCCCCCTCCAAAGTGCAAACAACACAAAGGAACGGCGCTGAATGAGAGTGGATCTTGGGGAATGGTGCTCCAAATCATTCCTGTTCTATTTATTTGGGTGTGAGAACTCTGAGACCCTGACTCCATCCCATGATGCAGGCATGGGGGGCTCACAGACACTGGGCAGCTGCCAGGTGCTTTGGGAAGAGCCCTATAATAATAATACCAGTATCAATAATAACAATATTATTATTAATAATAATAAATTTAATTATAAATTATTATTTTTACTTTTATTTAATTTTTTAAATTATTATTGCTTTGATTTAAAAGAAAATTTTGTAAGAGAATAAACTTCTAAATCCTCAAACTGGACAGGCCTAGAAAAGCCCTGCCAGGCTTTAGAGGGCAGTAAAACCTCTCATGCCATCACCACACCACAAAGCATCACATAAAAAGCAGCAGCAAAGACAAACTGGAGGGGGTCTGGAGCCCCACACATCTGCAAGACCACACAGATGTACCAAGAAGAGGCACTGAATGGGTTAGCATCTCTCAGATCTTTTAATATATTTTCCCTAATTAAGCTGTTCAATTCGGCAGCTTAAAGAGCTGCCAATAGCTGCTACAAATTGATTTATCTTTTGATGAAGGTAAAATTTGCTGGAAAAAATGAGAAGCAAACAACATATGGGTTTGGGAGGGATTAAATTACTTTGTCTTGTGTTAAGATTCAAACATATTCTGGAGGCAGGATGAGTCTTTTACAAGTAAATTGTTTTTATACTATATATCCATTTCTTTGTAAACAGAAGGATCCTCATTTACACATCCACCTACAATACCTGCTAGGTAACAGAAGCAGATCCTTAAAAGCCAGATGAGATCCCAAGCTTTCCGTGGGCACACACACACACAAATAAAAAGCAATCATGCTGCAAACCTCCCCTCCTCCCAGGGTAGGAGAGAAAAAACCTTCTGGAAACACAATAATTCATAACAGAGATGGCTTAAAGTAGTCTCCACATGGAGGGTCATCACCAGCTACCTTGGGGGACATCAGGGCTCCAAAACTGCACTGAAATTCCCAACCCATCCCTGCCTGTGAGTTGCAGTCCCCTTGGATGGCACGAGCTCAGAGTTTAACAGCACTACTTCATTATTCTGCTTAAATCATCAGTAGGAAAGATAAGGTGAAGAGGGATAAATATTAAGAGTAAATCACAGCCAGCCTGACAAGACCAAGCAACAGCAGCAGCCAGAGCAGGGTAATTTTCTTGATCTCAGATGAGGAGTTTCCCTGGAGGATGGGATGTTGTGACCTCAGGAAGGAACAGGAGACAAGGAGTTGGCTCCTGCAGCTCCAAAACAAAACACACTGGGCTCCCTGCACTGACATCCCCTCAAACACAGATCCTTCTCCTTTCCTCAGCAAAGCTGTGCCTGTCTCACCTTTACAGAAGCGAGGAAATTTCTCTGTGAGCTCCCTCACCCCAACCCAGCTTCAGAGCATCTCCAGATCTCTCAGAGAGTTCAGCAGGAGAGATGCAGCAAAAACCATGGCGGGGGGGTTGCATTTATTAACTGCTGTGCCCTGCATCCCCTTTATCAGCTATTTTGGACTCACACATTTCCTACACAAGCACATGCCAGACATCTGAGAGTGGATAATTTGCCCAGACAGGCAGTAAATACATCCCATCTTATGCTTCCTCTGAGAATAATGTGCTTGCCAGTGTCACCTGTCATGTAAATCATCACCTTGCAATTTATCCTGAGCTACATTTCAACTGTTTCTGGACCAGGAGAAAAAAAAAAAAAAAAAGAAGAAACACTCAGAAAGTCCAGTAACTCCTTCTGTGAAACATGGATGCTTCTTCCCTGGTCAATATTCTGAATTTATTGAGGAAAGACATCTACTGAATTTATGGCTTCCCAGCTGAATTTCCAACTCTTAGATTTAAAGGAGTCCTAGACTTTCTCTGAGCTGTACAGAAGACATTTACATAAGTTTTTGTACAACATTACTTCAGCCTGTTCCTCTCTCACCATATGAGTAGCCAACAGCTACCCACTGACTTACTGCAACTCAACAACTTTGAGGTGGATTTGAAAAATCCCACGAGTTGCATGAGAAATTAAATCCCTGTGATTTTTTTTTTTTCCCAGCCCCTGGCATTTTTTATTTAAATCTCCCTGCAAAAACAGAGTTGTGTAAAGAATTGGGGTTGATGGCACTGCCTGGGCTGCTGCCTTTCAAGGGAAAACAAGAGAAACTATGTTTTCTTTCCAGAAGCAAGCGTAGAAAAGCTCCCATGGGAACTTTCCACTAGAAAAAAAACCAAGACATGTTCCCCAGAAATCCATTTTAAAAGGTCCAGTGGGAGGTTCTCTAGTGGAAAGAGTCCCTGCAGAGGTTTGGAATGAGACAGCCTCCAAGATCCCTTCCAAACCAAACCACTCCACGATTCTCTGAATTTATCCCCAGCAGAAATTCCTCCAGCCAGCTGGGCTTGTCGAAAATGCTGGATTTAAAGAGGTCTTTAGGCAGCTTAAGCTGGCTGGGAGTGCACAGTCCTGGAGGACCCCTTTAATCTGTGTCCTCTGGCTGCGGAGAGAAAAAGCCCACTGCGCATCTGTGTCGTCTCAATTCTGTGTTCAAAACACTTGAGAATCTCTCTTTTGTTCCTTGCCTGTCTCCCTTAATCCTTGCCTCAGTCATTATTCAATATTTGGTTTTGTGACTACATTATTTAACTTGGCAGAGCGTTTTGGGACGTAGTTTGCATAAAAGCCGCTATTTTTAAGCAGCAGAGGGGACTGTCACCGAGGCAGGGAGGAGACAGCAGTGACAGCAAAGAGGAGACCAAAGCTTCACCCATCAGGAAAAATAAAAAACCTTCTCCAGGGGAAAGGCAGTCAGAGGATCGTCATTCCAGGGAATAAATCACCAAAGCCAACTCCAGTGTCAGTAATTTTGTGACGCAGAAAATTGATTCGTACGTTACAATCAAGGAGCGCCCTCCTCCATAATGTATGCTCGGCATTTTAACATAATTATTTGCGCAACAGTTTTAACGTTTGCAGCCTTCCCTGGCTGTCAACCTGGAAGTAGTGGGGAAAAAAAAAATAAAATTTTAAAATACTCTTCTTCTTCAGAGACAGGATTAAAAGGAAAAAAAAAAAAAAATCAATCTCTGAGCAACCTCCTTTGTATTTTGTTGTGACAAGCCTGAATTTAAACAGCCTGTGAAGTCAAAACAACAGGAGAAATATCAATACACATTAATTTAATCAAGAAACACAACTCTGCCATGCCAAGCCCAACTTGGCTTTATTTCCTCTGAGGTTTCTGTGGGAGCTGATGACACCCTGGTACCTGCCCAGCCCCTCTGGTGACTGGGGGTCTTCTCAAAGGCCCTCTCTCCATTTGAATGCTTTGCCATGCAGAAATCAAAATTCCTGGTGCTGCAGCTCCCCGCCAGCACATCTCCATCTCTCCGCCCCTAAAAAGCTGATTTTGCTGGCAGAGCTGCCCCGAGTGGCCATCCTGCTGCATCCTTATTGTGTGCTGGGGAGCTTTCAAAGGACAGGCAGATAAAAGGGTAAACATGATAACAAAAACTATCTCCAGCACACTTGACTCCGTCAAATCCTGGGCACAGCGTGACTCTTTGAAACAAGAATCTCATTAAGGAAGGGAGAGTTGAAAGGATAAGCCCCCGCATACCAAAGGCAGAAATCAGATGTGCTTGACCTTTCAAATGAATGTACATTTTCTGAGTGACTGTTCATGTCAGAGTAATTCAAACAGACACCTGATAATCCTCTTAAAAGTCTGAAATTTGGGTATTGGATTGGACAAAACACAGCGGGATCTGCGGGTGGTCTCGTCACTGTGCTCCGTCCTGCCCTTGCTCCCAATTTCCTGATGCACCCTCAAGTCTTGTCCCCTCCCTGGGCTTTCATGTCCCCACACATACATAGAGATGTTTCAAGTCCAGGATTCATTAACAAGGAAGCATCTTCTGTGCTGGCACAGCTGGAAATGAAGAGCTGATAGCTCCTTAACACAAATTAGGTGATTAAGCACTTTGGATGGAAAAGAATTCCATGCAATTGCCCCACCAGCAAGGGAAGAGGAGGATTTCCTTCCAGACAGGGTCCATGTACAAATCCAAAGACCATAAACCTCACCTGGGTCCCGCATCTTTATATATCAACATAACCCATGTACTGGGGCTTGCTGGGAAAGAGAAATCCTCTTGAGCATTCCCAGAAAGTCCAGCAGCTTCACAGGGAAACATTCACACAGTGAATGGCTGCAAATGGAGATGTTCAGCAAGGCAAGGATGTACAAATTACAGCACAAAGGCTGTTAATGAACACAGAGAGCAACTGAAAGATTTCCTCATGGACAGTGTTGCTGGAGAGGTCCCCAGGATGAGGTCCAGGAGTCAGCTTGAATCACCTTCCCCTCAGTTTTTGGATGCCCTGGTCAGATCTAGCGACCATCCCTGAACTTCAGTTCCATTTCCACCAACGACTTCCGGGCCTTGCTTTGCACATCCATGTGTGCAACATGAGCAGATTCTTCCAAACCTTAGAGATCCCTGATCCTGGGGAGTCAACAACCCAACAGATACTGCAGGTAAAGGGGGTTTTGGTGTCTATTTATGGCCTGTCTCCATGAACAACCCCACAGAGGGACAGACCATGCAGTGACTAACACCAGGTTTCTTTTGAAAACCCCAAAAATCAACAACGTAGCATTTCCAATGGAGTCCAGTTGTGTTTTATGACCTGTAAGGAATCTGGGAGGGCACCAGCCTCCTCCTGCTGATGTGACAATAACACCAGCCCATCCATGGCAGCACTCACAGGCTGCTGGCTCCTGCTCACAGATATAGCCATGCTGGACAGGTACCTCATAGCTTTGTATCCTCAGTGAATCCTCCCCCTTTCTATGCCCCAGCACTCCATGCTAATTACCTAATATTTGTATAGATCCTTCATGACACTGCCTTTTGATTCCCTCTGAGCTCGTCAGCAGCTCCAGGCTCTTGGATGAGCATCTCCATTGCTGGGGGATGGAGGATGCAGCTCCAGTCAGCAAGGGGGGTGGGACTGGGGGGGCTGCTCTGCTTCCAAGTCAGCCCCCAAACACACAGGACAGGTGTCACATTCACATTCTGTGAAAAATCCCCTTGCCCAGCATTTTTCTCCTGGGAAGCTGAGAAGCCTCAGAGAAAAAGGAAAACAATTCTCATCTCATTTTCTTCTCTTGTGTTTTGCTCCTTTGGAATGTGTTTAGAGATTGTTTCATTGCTTTCTGGTGTATGTTATTTTGACTAATTTGCCAATCAGGGCCAAGCTGTGTCAGGACTCTAGAGAGAGTCACGAGTTTTCATTATTATCTTTTTAACCTTCTGTAAGTATCCTTTCTGTATTCTTTAATATAATATAGTATCATAAAATAATAAATTAGCCTTCTGAGAACATGGAGTAGATTCATCATTCCTTCCTTCATCAGGGCACCCTGCAAATACAATAGACAGGCTGCAAAGAAATCTCTTGGAAAAGCGGGATGCGAGGGTGTCAACCAGCTCATCTCACAACAGATGGACTGGAGCACGCTGCCCATGCAGTGACACTCCAGGGAACTGCCTCTCTCTGTCACAGTCCTTCTGAATTCCAGGGAATGGAGCTCATCTTGTGGATTCCCAATCAAGGCTCCAAAGAATCACAAATTCAAACTCCAAACCAGTAGCAGGCTCCCTGAGCAGGCTGAACCCTGCTGTTTCCAAGCCCCTGGGCTCCATCCCTGAAAGGATTCCTGTTTCTCCAGTGGCTCTCTGAAGGCCACCCAAGGAAAGCTCTGCACAGTGTGCAGGTAAAGACACAGTGGCTGTTACCAGGAGAAACCAGCATCTCTCCTCCTGTGGGGACTCATCCCTCTGTCCTACATGAGGCTCTCACACCCCATCTCAGAGCCCCACACGGTCTCCAAAGCAGGACCCTGCTGGATGTGCCAGCAGCCACGTCCCTGCTGACTCCCAGATGTGTTTTCCCTCCTCCTCTCCACACTTCCTAACAGCTCGTGAATTTTATAAACTAAACTCATTGTAACCAAACCATGAAATTGCAAATTTAACTCTGTCAACAAACAAAGCTTTGGCGGGGAGCTGCCGCTGTCGGAGCCTTTCCAGGAGGGAGGAAATCTCCTCCGAGGGAGACTGCACCCCCTTCAGTCCCCCTTGGCCATGGGGCAGTGGCTGGGGTTGTGCAGTGGCTGGTTAGTCATGATGCTGGAGCATCACAGTGTACACAACACCACAACTCGCTCCCAGAGCTTCCAGGAGTGCCAGCCATCCCCATCACCCTTCCCTGACATGGCCATTCCCACCCAAAGGCACAGAAAACCCTCAGCAGCCCCAAGAGCCCAGTGCAGAGCCCTCCCTGCTCAGCCACAAAGGCTCTGCCGCAGCCCCCAGGCCCAGCCAAGCCTGGCTCTCCCTCTCCTGGCCAGGGTGGCCGGCAGAGCCTCGTTAAGTTAATGGAGTGCTAATTAGCTGGCAGGCCGAGGGGAGGGCTCGGAGGCGCTGCCTCATTCGCTCGGTGGAATTGGGCCATTAAAGGCAGGGTGGGCTGCAGAGGCTGCCGGTGCTGGAGGGATGCAGCAGGGACACCTGGGGCTGCACAAACCATTTCACTGCTGTGGAGCAGCCTCTGGCGCTAAGAAAGTGCTGCCTGCACCACCGGGGACACCAGAGCATCACCAACGGGACCTTCTCCCATCGCCTTCAGTGCCCTCAGCGCTGGCTGTTATGAGTAGAAAAAGCTGCCCATTTTTTTAAAAGGTTGCAGAGTTCACAGGTTGGGCCTGTTGCTGCCAGGGTGGAGTTCTAACTGTTTGTTGTTGTAATCACCTGTCATTTTTGTTAACTTCCTGTCATTGATGGTTAAGAATTCCCCCTTGTGTCGAGTGGCACCCTGCTGCTTCCTGGAGGATGGCACCCAGATGCTGAAGAGGAGGGGACATCGGGGTTGGCATGCAACTGGCATCGGATCCAGCATGCACCGGGAGAGACCCCTCACCAAACCTAGCCAAAAACGCCTAAAACAACGAGCCAACACAAAATTGAGGAATCAAAGCAATGGCTAAACATAAGGAACAGAATCCAGTATCTGCCAAGACCTTTTTACCCCTCACGTAAAAAGATGTCGGCTAGACAGAGGACCTCGAAGTTTGAACCAAAAGGCAAGGGATTTCCCAGTGCTCTCATGAGGATGGAACTCTCAGTTCTGCCCACAGACCAGTGGACACACCTGCACTCTTCCTCCTCCTCCAAGTCACTCCTGGGAGCAGCGGCGGTGTGAGCGTGGACCCGTCAGTTCTCCCCACCTGAGCTGATCACTTTTAATAAAGGCATTGAAAAGGAGGAAAGTCTCCTGCCCGTGTTTATTTCACTGGTTGTTGGAGCCCTTCCAGCACAGACACCCAAGCCAATCCTTCTTTTCTCCACACACACAACTTCCAGTGGCCAAAGGCGCTCGCTCCAGGTGGGAAAGGCGCAGCATGTCCTGCCAACATGCCAGTGCCACCTCATTCCATACAAACACGATGCCACAGAGTGTTTCCATGGCAGCAAGCAGCCAATACAGCCGGTGGCACCAAGATTCCAGTGCCATTCTGCTGACACCCCAGGCAAGGTCCCACCGAGTCCAGGCAGGACTCCCAGAGTCCTTTGAGAGCCTTCAAAGCCAACTTTGCACTCCTTTCCCAGGGTGGTCACTGAAATAAATAGGGCAGGAGATCCTTCTCCTTTTTAATGCCTTTTTTAAAAATCAGCGCAGATGAAAAGAACCAGCTGGTCACACTCGCACCACCGCTGCTTCCAGGAATGGCACAGAGGAGGAGTAAGAGTGCAGCTTTGTCTACAGGCAGAGCTGGGGCTTCCGTCCTCATGAGAGCATCAGGAGATATTTTGGTTTGACATTCAAGGTCCTCTGTCCAGCCAGCATTTAGAGGTTAGGGTGAGGGGTAAAAAGGCCTTGGCGGATACAAGATTCTGTTCCTCACATCTAGTCATCACTTTGATTCATCAATTTTGTGTTGGCTTGTTGTTTTAGGGGTTTTTGGCTAGGTTTGGTGAGGGGTCTCTCCCACTGCATGCTGGATCCGATGTCATTTGCATGCCAACCCAGATGTCCCTTCACCATCTGGGTGACATCCTCCAGGAAGCAGCAAGGTGTCACTCGAAAAACTGGGGAATTCTTAACCATCAACAACACGTAGTTAACGAAAAGGACAGGTGATTACAACAACAAACAGCTAAAAGTCCACCCTGGCAGCAACTGGCCCAACCTGTGAACTCTGCAACCTTTAAAAAAAATGGGCAACTTCTCTGCTCATAACAGTCACCATGACCCATTTGGCTATCCCACCCATGGGAAGGCCAACATTCCTGCTGGGGATGGTCCTTCCCACCCACGGGAAGGACACACCATTCCTCCTGTGGAGGTCACCATCAGCTGGCCCTGGCAGCCCTGCAAGCTCCCAGCCTGCAGAGCAGCAGCAGAGCTGGGGTCATCAGTCACAGAGTTGTGCTATAGGCAGCCTTAAATCCCAGGTCTACCTTCCCATCGATCTCTTCAGCTCCGTGAAATTAAGAAAAACGCAAGACAAACACAAGCGAACGTCCCCGAGCAGGCTCTGTGAGAGGCAACCAAACAGCTCCAATTCCCCTGAGCAAGGCTGGGCCTGTGCCTGGCTGGGAAAAACGAAACCCAATTCCAGCCAGAACGCCAATCTCAGCTTAAACATCCCCCTGGAGCCCCGGGAAGGGGGATCCACAGCATCCACAGCACCTCCAGGGCTTTGAGGGGCTGCAAATCCCTTTGCCATGGAGCAAAGCTGTCATCAAATGCAGAAAAGAAATTACAAGGAACACCTGAAAGATTTCCCTCCTTCCACAAAAATCACTTCCCAGAGCAGATGTGCACTTTAAGGATTAAATGTGCCTGGACAACTCAACACAACATTAATAATGTCTATTTTCAACAAGCATCTCTATTCCAACCATCTTTTCTCTCTCTCTTTTTTTTTTAACCATCACTTTAAAGTCTTTCCTGTCCAACCATGTATTGTGGGAGGAAAAAAAAAACACTTGTTAAAAAAAAAGGAAGAAGAAAAAAGTAATTTAAAAGCTTTAAATCCAGTTCTCTGGTCTCCGACCCCCTGAAGATTCCTGCACAGAAAATAAAGTGCTTAGCTGCCCTCCTTAAAAAGATTTAATCTCCCATATTTCAGAGCTTGTATGATTAAACCCTACCTCTAATTCTGCTTTCAGAGGCACAGCCAAATCTCTGCTTAAAGGGAAGCAGTGCAGGTGCCTGTCCTCCCCTCTCCCTTTCCCACAGGGGAGTGGAGCTGCATCCACGTGGACGTGGGGGAAGAGCTGGAGGTAGAGAGGCAGCTCCAAGCATCCCTGCATCCTCCTGCTTCCATGCCAGACATGGAAATACCTTTTTTTTTTTGGCAGCTTTCAAGAAAATTGAGCTTCCTTACATGCAGCTCTGAAGGAATGAAGAGGGGAGGAGGTGTGGACGTGCAGGGCCAGCTCACACTCCCAAATATCATCAGTTTTAACCTATCCATGGCAGTAAGGAGGGAAAGAGGTTCAGATGAGCAAGGAGAGGAGAGCCAAACTTCAGCTGGGAGAGTTAGGGCAGGACAGAGTCCAAAAGTTGGAAAGAGAACACCCAAACAAGGTTTGTCTCCATGATGAGCTGCTCCCTATAGCAGCAGGGAATTTGGGGATGCTGGAAACTGGGCCCTGGTGAATTCCTGACAGGCTAATCACTCACTCATCCCCAGGAATTACTGACCAATTCCACCAGAAAATGCCAACCTGCCCTGTCCCAGGCACCTCCATCCCAGGTCAGCAGCAAGAGTGCTGCAAAATAAAAACCTCATTTTGCTTCAGACAAACACAGGCCCTGTCCCTGCCCTCTCTGCTTTCTGATGGGCACAGAATTTGTTAAAAACCCACACTAATAAGGCAGAATGTCTGCTGGAAGTGCAGGAGAAATCAGCTTTCCTGAGACACAGCAACCTTCACCAGCTGAAATGTGGAAGCTCAATGCAAGCTCTCCAACACACCCAGCCAGCAGCAAGCATGGCCCAGGGTGGGATGGAGACAAATCTCCAAAGAGCCACAGCCAAGAAGGTGATTATTGACACAGGAATGCTGTAGCTCTCCGTACCAGGAGATTTGGACAGGGGCTTGATGGAAAAATATCCCCTGACACTTCTGCTGAAGAAGTTTTCCTGAAATTCCATGGGCAAACGATAGCAAATCAAGTTTCACACCTTCCCCATCCCCTTGTTCAACAGAGACTTTTATGCTGCCAAAACCTATTTATTTCTTGCAAATCTCTCTGAGCTACTGCTCATGAATAGAAATGCTTTTATCAAAAAAACAGCTCACATTTTCCACAGAAAATTTTGAAACAAGTGTTTTCAGGGGGAGGCAGGTTGCCTTCTGTGAGAAAACCACATATAATGCCCCTTTGGAATATTTTTACTTCAAAAACAAATAAAAAAAAGAATTTTAGATATGTCAGCCTAAGAGATATGAACAAAAAGCTGTTACTGCTGCTTCTGGGCTTGATTTCAAAGAACTTGGCCTCAGACATCCCCTTTGGAGCAGGAACATCTACAGGGTGTGTGCCCAAGGACCCCCAGCACCCACCCCAGCCTGGGCTGTGCTGGTGCTGCAGAACTCCCTTGTGAGCCAAAAAACACCGTGGGGAGGAGCCAGCGTGTCCGGGAGCACACAAAGCCGGGCTCTGAGCAGCCCCAGGTCATTTATCTTGATTTCTCTTTGCAGTGCTGCTGAAGGCTGAAAAACAGCAGCTGTGTTTGCTGGGCTTGAATTCAGCAAGAGGCAAAAACCACGAGCACTGTGAGAGCCACCCCAGGGACTGCAGGAAAATGTGGGAACCCAGGACATCCCTCTGGCTGTCCAGGATGGCCAAGACCCTGCCAGGGGGCTCAGAGACCAGAACACCTGTGGGTTTGATTGTGACCCGTGGAGCAAATTACCAACCTTATATGAAGATCAGCAAGCCACGACAGTTTAAGCAGAATAATAGTGAAGTTATGACAGGGTGGAAAAGTAAATTTTAGGGTTTCTGGTATGGGGGTTCAGGGGGCAAGATGGAGGGAACTGGGCATGTCCAGCCTTTCTCCTTCTTCTTCTTGGCCTCCATCTTCTGCTGTGATGTTGGCA
>JAWWMQ010000105.1:3240725-3255757 GCA_035047885.1 Chlorospingus flavigularis
CTGTGCCAGGGTCTCTGAGCCCCCTGGCAGGGGTCCTGGCCATCCTGGACAGCAGAGGGATGTTCTGGGTTCCCACATTCTGTGTCCTGTCCCAGCTCAGGGCTCCATCCCTGTTGGTTTGGGCAGTGCTGCTGTGTCTGTGGCTCCCTGTGCCCTGTGAGGCCGTGCCAGGAGCTGCTCTGTTAACGCCGGGGGAGCCCCGGCCCGGCTGATTGGTGTGGCAGGGTTTGAATTCTGCACTGAATATGACTAATAATCCATGACCTGGCTGTGATTATAGATGAAAGAAAGCTGATGAAGAGACCCTGCAGTGGCACAGAAAGGAATTAGCCATTGTCTAAAGCCGGGGCAGTACCGGAGCATTCGGATTTCACATCTGAGATTCACGGGTGAATAATTCAGCACTTGAAAAAATGCTTCAGCCTCAGTGTGACATCTCCACATCTTCTTTCAGTGATATCCAAGACTTTAACTAAACATTGCTTCCCAGGGGGCTGAGGCAGCTGTCCAGATATTTTTCCTCTTAAATATCAGCATTCCAGATTGTTACCTGGATACAGATGGAGATTTGGGCTGAGATCTTAGGAGATGCAATCTCTCCTAATGTGGGATTTTCCCTTCAGAAATCGCCTCCGACCTTTGGCAGAACCCAAAACCTTCCCAAGTAAAATTAAGAGACGTGGCTTTAGATTTAATTGTTGTTTCCATCTAATTGTGGGATCTGCTAAGGCCTGTGGAGTGGGGATGGGGTTGTTTGGTGTGGGGAATTTTGAATAAATGAAACAGTTCTCAAAGGGAAAATGTTGGTGGATTTATTACATGTGAATAGGAAAGTGGAGGAAAAGTAGGTTGTGTATAAAACAGCCTTGGAAAATGGCTTGATGTTTTCTACAGGGGCCCTGTAACCCTCAAACTAAATCCAGTGCTATTAAATCTCTGCATTTGAGTGGAAAGGAAGAACCACCAGGAATGGAAGTGTTAAAGTGTTCCCACAACCTCAGCTCCACTTCCTCCAGCGTATACATTAGTACAAGTCTTTAAATAAATGATCACATATTATTCCTCAAATAATTCATCCATTTTCTGAATTATTAGCTAAAAATGGATGGTATCTTATAATTGTCATCAATTCCAACTCCTTATCGGGCCTAATAAGTTCTTTTCTCGGTGTGATAAGTGTTTTGATCATTTCCTTTGCCTACCTCCCCTGATTCCCTTTATAGTCAGAAGCATTCACTCCTTGGGATGCACATCACAGGATGAGACTGGGAAGCTGTTTTACCTGGAAAATCTGTGGTCCAGCTGTGTCAGCTGCAGGAAACTACTCAGGAAAATAAACCCAAGGCAGTAGGTGCTGCATGTTTTCCCAAAATGTGGCTCACTTTTAAGCTCACCTTGCCAGGCAGAGCCACTGCACTGAGGTGGTCTCAGAGCAAAATGATGGTGATGATGTATTTAAGAGCTGTTACCTGCTTGTGTAATTAAAAGCTTTAAAACCAAATGAGCAGAAGTAACCCCAGCTTCGTGCTCTGGAGCTGAAAGCACAGGAGTTCCTTTCCAAGCACAAGGAATATGCAGGAATTGCATGAAGCTGGAAGTTTTAAAAGGAAATCGTATGGAAGGGCCCATCTGCTATCAGTGCAATCATTTATACGTACATAGAAAGGAAAAATCCTTATGAAACTTTGGAGTTGTTCTGGAATATTCAAAGGATCTGGCTAGAACTTGGATATAATGTCTAAGGGGATTTTGTCTTCCACATCCCCGTGGAGCATCACCCTTTTTTGGGGGATTTCTCACCATTGCCTCTTTTCTGGCCATCTTTACTTTCTTGAAGCTGATGGCCTGGGATGTAGCACATGGCATGGCCCTGCTCATGGGAACAAATGAGCTTTGAAGTCCCTTCCAACCCAAACAATCCTGAGATTCTGGGATTCCATGTCCCACAGTAAGGGCACAGCAGCTCCCTGAACCAATTCTTTGGGTAAAACATGGGAGGAATGAGCCCTTCCTCCCTTGCTCCATCTGAATTCCTTTCTGTGCCTGAGCCAAGCACTCTGCTGTTGGGTTTCCTATCTGTGCTTTTATGAAAATTGTGTGTACTTTAGAAATTAACACTTTTTATCCATAGTCCACACTGGCTAATTGCTAATAAGAGACAAACGAGATTTGTTAAAATTTCTTTTTCTCCTATAAAATTTCTAATTTGAAGATATTAGAAAAGAGAAATGTTTACCCCACCAGGGTTACTGCAAATATCCTGATGAGCTTTCACATCCTCCTCCGGCACCAGCCTAATTACCCTCCTTAGCCCAAACTTTAATATATTACAAGTTCTACAGAAAAAAAAAAATATTCCTCTTTTCCTCCTTCTTTTTTTAAACCTGGTGTTCTTTTTTTAACAGGGAAAATAAGAGAATATGTCTCATAGGGAAAGAGGCAATGGCAAAATTTAGGACTGAGATTTTTCTTCAGCATATCCCTGTGAAATCCAACTCTTTGTGCTGTTTTGGCTCTGCATTAATCCATATCTCTAAACAAAATTTTACACACCCTTCTTCAGCTGAGTTATTTAATAAAACCCAGTGTGTGAGGGACTCTGAAACATCCCCTTTCTTCATCAGCTTCTGTAATCTTAATGCACTTGACCTTGGCCTCTCCTGTTTCCTGATGAGGTTCACAGGAAGAGTTTGTTAAGCTTTTCAGACACTGGTTTGTCAATGGATCCATAAATACAGCAGCAGAAAGGGAATCTGGGTAATAAGTTCATTTAAATGAAGCAATTCTGCCCATCAAGAAATCTCCATCCCAAACCATTCTTTATTGGTTTTGTTATTTTAGAGCAGACTGATGTATAATTAGCTTTGGAGAGTCCTTGTGTTTTTGTGAGGTTAATACCCCACCATCCTGCTGAATTTTCAACCTTTGCAGATTTATGAGAGTTGGAGTTTTCAATCATTCCACTCTAATTTTCTCAGAAATCCAAGCCCTTAACATTTCTGATTTTATTTAACTTCATATGCAGAGATGGAGTGAAAACAACATGTTTGGAATACAGTTGCCTTTAAGGAGGAAAGGCAAAAAGCAACATCATGGGCTGTCTTTGGGCATCTCTGCTACTTAAAGGGAGCTTTGAAAAAAGATGGAGAAAGGCTTTCCAGACAGGACAAAGAGAGATTAAACTGCCAGAGGGGAGATTTAGATTAGGAATGAAGAGAAAATTCCTTACTGTGAGGGGCAGTTGTGGCTGCCCCTGGATCCCTGAAGTGCCCAAGGCCAGGTTGGACATTGGGGCTGGGAGCAGCCTGGGATGGTGGAAGGTGGTGGAATGGATTTTAAGGTCCTTTCCAACCCAAACCATTCTGTTATTCTATTAATTAGAAATGTTTTTACTTCTGGCCATTGCAGCTAAACCAAAGTTTGTGCTCTTACTCATTTTCAGGAGATGAAAATCTCCCCCTCACTTGCCAGTGCTTTTCAAAACTATGCAGCTGCTGACACTAATTATTGCTTCATTTCCTTCCACTTCTATAAAATATGAGAGGATGACCAAAAAAAAACCCCAGCAACTCTTCTTAATCATCCTCCCTTGCTCTGGGTAGGCAGGAATTCTCTTTATGCTTCTTGTCCTCAGAATGGGGTGCACTCATTGAAACCCTCATGAGGTCCTCCTGGGCTCCTGCATTTCCTCATTATTCCCACAGGAATATTTAACCTGCCCCATGTGCAAATTCATCCCACATTTGGTAAAAAGGGATATTTAATTCTTCCTCCCTTGAATCATCAAGGTTTCCTCAGGTTCTTGGTCGCTGTCTGTGGGGATGTGGGGTGGAGCTGTGCTCATCTGAGGCCACAGCCTTTGTTTGTGGCCTGGGCCATCCTTCTCCCTTCCATCTCCTCATTCTCTGTTCTCCATTTCCCCACGAGCTCCCCAGTGATTCTCCCCTGACTCTTCCCTTCCTTGCTTTGCATTTTGGAGCTCTCCTTCCTGGGCTTTGGCAGCTCTTGCCTTCCCTAACCCAGGACAGTTTTATGCTGAAGCCCTCTCCACATTTCAGACGTTCCCTCATGTGTTTCAGTTCCTCCGGGATTTTAATTGCCACCTTTTTCCCTTTGTGATACACTGCTGCTCTCGATGGCTGAGAATACATTTGCAGAGAGAGCTCCTTTGGTATTTAACGTGTGCTTTGTCAGGAAGGCTGTAATTTTGTTCACTTCCTTCCTTTTGCCTTTAAGTTGTTTGTGACAGGTCTTGAAACACTCATACCTTATGTCCTCCCAGAGTAAGGTCAGAAACTGTCATTTATTTGAGAGCTGGCTTTAAATAGCCTGTTCTTAGTATCATATCTGGGGGTCTGCAGGAGTTGGGGCTTGGGCTCTGCAGTAATTGTTGCATCTGCTTTCAGCTGAGGGAAAGTGGAGGCTTGCTATGAATATTAACAACTCATCCATCCTTTGCACCTTCTGGGAACACACCAGTTCTGAAATTGTTTCCTATTTTAATGGTTCTTGTGTTCTGCATTTTCTCTGCAACCTCCTTTTTCTTTAATCAACTTTATCCCCCGCCCCCTTCCAGATTTATTCCTAATTGGAGGCTTTTATCTGTATTTATACCTGAACCTATTCTCACCTAACACTGGCTCTGTCAGGCCTTACCTTCTTGTAGGGTTTTAGATGTCTCACTGCTGGGATTGACCCACAAAACCCTTCTTTATTTCCTATTTCTCCCTCACTTGGGCTTTTCTCCTGTGTGCTCACCATCATTGATAGGAAAAGCCCAGGGAGCTGCTGGGAGATGCAATTTCCTTGAGAGAATTTTCTGGGAAAATAGCTTTGAAAGCAGAATCCTCAAGTCCAACATCCCTGTGGTGGACTGGAGCAGCACTTGGTGCTGGGCAGAGCAGGAGGATGGTTCCACACTTAGGAACCATTTCCTTAGGAATTCTGACCCTGTCAGATCTGGAAACCTCAGGTACTCTGCTTTTCCTTATTTCAGCAAAAATCAGACACCCTTGGCACAGGTAGAAATGTAAATTCATGGAAGTAGAGCTTTACTCAGAGAGGTGCTGTTAATATTAAAGTACTATCATTACTAATAAAATGTTAGTATTAAAACAAAATAAAATGTTAGTATTAAAATACTAACATTATTAATACCCTCATTTGCTGGCAAGTGAAAATTTTGAGCACTTCATCCCCCAGTTATGGAATTATAGTGAAAAAACAAGGATCAGATGGCATCCCTGGAATATAAAGGATCAGGGGATTTCAGAATCTGGTGGGAAAACAGCATCCTTCAGGGCAGTGAAGCACCAGCCTGCCATTGCTGTGGTTTCTGGTGCTACCTCACCACAATTTCTCCATGGGAGCTTCTGTCATGTGTCCTGCTGTGGGACTAAAATAGGAGGGGAAAAAAGGGGGGGAAAGAAAAAACCCAACCAAGCAGAAAACCACCTGGATTTTGTCCTCTGCAGAGGTGCAGCACAGGAGGAGGGGTGTGTGATGTCCTTGCTGCTGAGAGGAGCTGGGTGCTCAGGGATGGAGGGGACAGACAGACAGACAGACAGGTGGCTCAGCATTTTGGGGAGAGCTTGGGTTGTGTTCCCAGGCAATTCCTGTCTCTGCTCTGAGCTCCTGCAGCAGTTGCTGAGGTCCTGCAGGGGCAGGAGACATTGGGAGGAGCAGGGTGTGCTCAGCATCCCCCATGCACAGGGAGAGCTGAATCCTCTCTACTATTACTCCACTGACTGTAAATATCTCAGAGACATTTACATGGTATTTCTTTTTAAGTATATAATGTTTTCATTCAAAAGTATCACAATTCTTAAAAGACCTGTCAGAGGCTCTGACATGTAATTAATTTCTCTAAAGCTCTTTTTTTGAAAGATACAACTGCATATATAGAACACCTGCACTTATTCACAATTCTGCAGGAAAAAAAGGTACAGCTTCTTCTTCTTTGCTTTCTTCCCCCACTTCTCCATAAAAAGATTCTCCTTCACTTTGGATACTCCCTCTCCATCTCCCCTCATGAGCTGCAACACTCAGGATGTGGAAGCTGTGTGTAAATAGGAGCTGGCACGTTGAGTTTTGTCTGGGTGTGAGTGGCTTTTTGGCTATTCAGCTTGAAGGAGAAATACTCTTTTAACTTTAATTCCAGAGCAGCCACCACCAGCTCAGAACCTTGCCCAGCTCACAGAATTCCCAGTGTGCAGCTGGGCTTCCAGTCATGGGCTGTTCCTTATTTTTCCTGGTAGATTTTTTCCCCTCCTCTGCCTGGGCAGAGTATTGAGCTCTGTGGTGTAATGGTGACACCCAGGAAATAGGAATGAGGTGATATTCAAGCAGCAGGGGACAAATATTTGCATTTATAGATTATATTGAGATGTAGATACATAGATTTAAGTGGCCAGGCACTGGATTCTGTGCCAGTCACGAGCAACTCCTTTGTCCCGTCTTGTCAGAACCCAGAACATCCCTCTGCTGTCCAGGATGGCCAGGACCCTGCCAGGGGGCTCAGAGGCCCTGGCACAGAGCCCAGAGCATCTGTGGGTTTGATTATGACCCGTGGAGCAAATTACCAGCCTTAGATGAAGATCAGCAAGCCACAACAGTTTAGGTAGAATAATAGTGAAGTTATCACGGGGTGAAAAGGCAGATTTTGAGGTTTTTGGTATGGGGGTTCAGGAGGCAAGATGGAGGGAACTGGGCATGTCCAGCCTTTCTCCTCCTTCTTCCTGGCCTCCATCTTCTGCTGTGATGCTGGCACAGATTGGTTTAGAGTAGGAGCTCACTGTCTAACATAGGTGATAGGTATTGGAAAGTAATTGTAAACATTGTACACGTAGTTTTTAGTATACAGACATAACACTGCCCTAGGGGCAGGCAGAGGGCCTGGACTGTCCTGCTGGATGGACCTCGGCAGGGCAGGAGAAAGAATTTTATAGATAAGGAACAATAAACAACCTTGAGACTGAGAAATGAAGAGCTCTGATGCTTCTTCAAGCGCTGGGCTGGGAAAAGAGACTTTCTAACCTATCTCGGGGTTGCAGTGACCCAGAAAGGCTCCGAGAGAGCCCGGGAGCCCCATCCTGCCAGGAATGGCATCTCCAGGGCCATCTCCCTGAGGACAGCACTGTCATGAGTATCCCAAACAGCACAGAGGAGTTTGGGGCTGAATCTCAGCCCCTGCAGTGCTTGATCCTGAAGCTGCTGCAATTATCAGGGCAAGCCACGACATCTGCATGAGCATCTGAGATGTTGTGCATCCATCAGCTTTGGGTGGTGCATTATTATCATCTCCTGGGGTAAAAAACATCACCCCATGGTGCATTATTGTCATTTCCTGAGGTAAAAACACCACCCCAGCATCTGAGGCAATCCCAGTGTCCTTTCTGAAAGCTTTAATGTACATTCACTTTGGGAACTGCTGCATCTGATAGATTTGTATTGTTCTGGGAAAAACAATAAATAAACCCTTTAGCTCCCTAATGGCAATCACTGCATTGTCTCCTCAGCCCTGCTAAACATTTCCATGCAGAAGAGAAAAGGCTTCTCCTGTCCCTCTCAGCACAGATCCAAAGGGCAACGGTGTGTGTGGATAAATGAACAGGTAGATGTACTTTCATTAAAATCACCACATTTAAATTACTCACAGACGAGATTGAAGACATGAGGTTAAAAACTTAATTGACTAAATCAGCTGAGATGCCAAGGGCTGATTATATCATTTAAAATAAATGTAATATTGGCCATCAAAAAAAAGCTCCACACAATATTATTACATATCAAAAGCCATTATTCAAGAAGCACAAACAATGTCCTCCTAAAGCCCTGGCGGATTTAAGAACATCACCCTCCCTGCTTTCTTGATTGTTTTTCTTCTTTCACAAACTGGATTGGGAGAGAAAAACAGACACCTTCCTGCGAGTCTCTGAAATCCAGCATCAGAATAAAAATCTCCCTGGCTGCTTTCTCATCAAGGACTGCATCTTTGATTTGAAGCTAAAGGTAGGCAACACAGCCACCTTGCATGGAATTTGGGATATACCCTCATGATATCCAGGTTTAACCTTAGAAAATCCAAGTGGTTAAAAGCCATCCCCTCTCACCATTAATCGTCTTCTTCAAAACACTTTGGGTTATCCAGGCTCCATCCACTTCCAGCTCCACACCTGGGCTTTATTCCTGCAAGCAGTCCCAGTGCTGGAGCTGGTGGCTGCCACCAGATTTGTCCCCAAGCCAAGGGACAGGAGCAACATCCCCATCTCAGCACCTTGGGGACAATATACCCGGGCATGTGGTGCTCACTCTCTCCTTGCTACACCATCCATGCAGAGATAAAAACACCCATACTCTCTTAGTAAGAGCTGAAAAAGCCAGAAACCTTTCAGCAGAGAAGGACATTCCATGGAAATCCGGAGCAGCTTCCAAATTATTTCCTAGCCTGGACTGGGAACTTATTACAGCCTGGGTGCTATCAGTGGGGGATGGCTCTGGTGGCCCTTAAACCCAGGCTGTGGTGCCACAAGGAGATGTTTGCTGCCTGCCTGCAGTCACAGAATCACAGAATAACAGAAACACAGAATGACCAGGTTGGAAAAGACCTTCAAGATCATCAAGTCCAACCCAGCCCCAACACCTCAACTAAACCCTAGTACCTAGTGCCACATCCAGGCTTTGTTAAACACATCCAAGGATGGTGACTCCACCACCTCCCTGGGCAGAACATCTTTATCACCCTTTCTGTAAAAAACTTTTGTTATTATCATATTGAAAAGCTCACATACCTTCTCAGTGATGTCTCATGGGCAGCTCCTCACAGCACTGACTCCTTCCTTACAGCACAGCCAACAAACCACAGCTCCCTTCTCATCCACCTGACCCCCTCTTTTATAGCACTCATCCTCATTGGACACACCTGTGGCCTGTTAAGGGCAGGCCTGTTCCCAATCTCTGGTGATTAGTACAGCTGCAACTCCTCAGGGGTGAGATTACCTCCTGCACTATCTTTATTTTCTTACATTCTATCCCCCCACAACCTTTTCCTAATATCCAACCCATATTTCCCTTGGCGCATCTCAAGCCTGTGTCCTCTGGTTCTGTCAGTTGTTGCCAATCCTTGTCACCCTCCTGCTCTCCATGGACAGGCAGGAGGAAGGACCCAAACCAAGGCAAAGCAGCATCCTAAACCCCCACAAACTGGGCCTGGGGAGGTGGATAACCCCACAAGCCTCAAAATAACCAAAACCACACAAATCAGCCCCTGGGCTCCCCATTACTCCAATTACATTCTAATTACAAGCAGTGCCATCAAGGGTTTCTCAAGCTCTGTGTCTGTTCCTAGAGGCTCCGGTAAGGCAGGAAAAGCACATTAATGTGCATGTGCCATGCCCATGGAGGGGACCACGGGCTGGGAAGCAGCCTGGCAAAGAGCAGGGCTCTCTGGTGTTGGCTTTGCTGGGCTGGCAGACAGAGGAGCCATCCCTCATCACCTTCCCACATCCCTGTGTCCATGGAGCCAGGTGTGTCCCAATCAGCCATTCCCCTCATTTCCCCCAGACCCGAGGTGTTGGAATCCAAGACATTCCTCTGACTGCCCTGGAGGACTCCAGACCCTGGCAAGGGGCTCAGAGACCTTGGCATGGAGTCAAAACCTGTGCCTTTGATTTTAGCCCATGGAAACAATTCCCAACTTTGTGTGAGCCACAAGAGTCTGAGTAGAATGGTAGTGAATTTATCATGGGGTGAAAATGTAGAATTTTGGGGTTTTTAGAATGGGGGTTCAGTAAGCAGGATGGAGGGATTTGGGTGGAAATTCCTCTGACTGCCCTGAAGGACTCGAGACCCTGGCAGGGGGCTCAGAGACCTTGGCATGGAGTCAAAAACACCTGTGCCTTTGGTTTTAACCCATGGTAAAAACTACCAACTTCATATGAAGATGTACAAGCCACAAAAGTTTGAGTAGAATGATAGTTAATTTGTCACAGGGTGAACATGTAGAATTTTGGGGTTTTTAGAATGGGGGTTCAGAAGGCAAGATGGAGGAATCTGGGCATGTTCTGCCTTTCTCCTTCTCCTTCTTCTCCACCATCTTCTACTGTGATGGTGGCACTTCTGGATTGTTTTAGAGTAGAGACAGACTGTCTAACATGGGTGATAGGTATTGGAAAATTATTGTAAATAAAGTACACGTAGTTTTTAGTATAAAAAGATAACTCCAGTGTGCGTCAACCCGACCTGCTGGACAGACCTCAGTGAGTCAGAAAGACAATGTGTTAGATAGGGAAAATAAACAACCTTGAGAACAAGAGCCGAGGAATCCTGATTTCTTCTTCGGTCTCGGGGCTGGGAAAAAGAGACTTGGGGTCATCCAACACCTTGGGGTCATCTCAACACCAGAGACCTCCTCACCGAGGGATCTTTCATCCATCTGGGCACCTCCCAGGGCTCACCCAGCTGCAGGATGAGCTTTGCCCAGGGACCCACAGCGTGGAGGGAATGGTGACAGGGCTCATCCTAAATCCCAACCACCAGGGACTAGGAAGGGACTAACCCTACCCCAGCCAAAGGCAGGACAGCAGGGAAGCTCCTCATCTGTGCTGAGCTAAGCAGGAGCACAGTGCCCCCTTGCCTGGATCCTGTCAGGGTCCTTGATCCAGGGATTGGGTGAGACCCTGGATGCAGTGCAGGATCCCCGGCACAGCCCATGGATGTCCCCACGCTGCCATCCCTGTGGCTTTTAGGGCATCAAGCACGTTCTGTGTCCCACGGAGCGTGCCCTGCAGGGGGGCTGCATTACAAAGCCATTTACTGAAAATAAAAAGCCCGAAGCCCCAAGCAAATGCAGCATAATTGCAGGGTTTTCAGGCGTCAGGCTCTCACAGCGCTGTGATCAGCCAGGCTCCGGGAGCCTTGGCCAAAAACCCACCCCAAGCACTGCTGAAACACCTCATGGCTCCTCGAACCCTCCCTGCTCTGGAGGAGGGAGCAGGAGCGCCGGGATGCTGCACATCTGGCAGCTGCAGAGCCCACATCTGGCAGCTGCAGAGCTCAGCATCGCTCCTGTCCGGCACTCAGGGGGGCAGCAGGCACCATCCAAGTCGGGGTGCTGCTCCCCTGCCTGCTCCCCCTCGGCCCTGCAGGGGCTTTGAGCTGCTGGATGCTCCACAAAGAGCAGCCGGAGGTGTTAAAATTCCCGTCACGGCCCGCGAGGAGCCATCCCCAGCATCCCGCTGCAGAGCGAGCTAATCCTGCCAGGTTAATTCTCATCCTCAGTTCATTCCAGCTTATTAAAGCCAGCAGGCACCCTGCAGAGGATTCATTACCTGTGTCACTCGGAGGCGAGGCTGGGCCTTAATGAGCTGTGGAACGGGGGAGCAGTGCTGGGCAGGGTCCGTGCTGGCTGGGGGGATACCTGGGGTTCCTGCAGCCCGCTCCCATCACAGGCAGTGCTGTCACAAACAACAGCAACGCTCAGGTTCTGAACGTTCTGCAAGGTTCCAAGCTCCATCCAGACACATCTCGCCCCTATTCCCTCCCTTACACCTGCTCTCCCCAAACCCCCAGCCCAGCCCAGAGCTCAACCTGGAGCTCAGCAGCTTTTATTTGCTGGGAATCACTGGCAGAGGGCAAAAGGAGATGAATTTTCAGCTAGGTGAGCGAGCACATTACCAGCCAGAGAGATGGCAGCTGCTGCAGTACATCTTCATCCCTTTAAATAGTTCCCAGCCTTCCCCCCGCAGAGCCGGGCTGGCTGTGGGAGAGAGAGCTCTCCTAATTAATCCAGTCCTCTCCATCTCTGGTGAAACAGAGCCCGGGCTGGCGGATAAAATATTGCAGGAGCTAACAGAGGATGGCAGGCTTGGGGTAGCGAGGCAGAAAGCAGCGCTGGACTGCAGCCGAAGGGGTACAATTATTTTACTGCCATGCTATGCCTCTATTCCCAGACCTGTCTGGCATCTTCCAGCACCAGCCTGCCTTTTTCATCTGGGTTTTATCCCCCCTCTGCCCATTTTTCACTCCACTCCCTTTTTTCTCACTGGGTGGCTATTTAATTTGTTGTATTCCACGCTTTCCTTTTCATGAGCAAAAAAAAAAAAAAACTTGCATCTGAGCTTTCTTTTTCTTTCTTTCTCTCTCATTTCATTTTCAAAAATTTTGCTTTTTGTGGGGAAAAAAAAGGGGGAGAAAGCATGGGATGGAAAATGCTAAAGGAGGCAGGAGATGAAAGTGGCTTTTATTCACAAGAGGGAGGATGCAAAAAGGAGTGAAGAGAGCACTGGATGTCACTCACACAATTATTTCAACCATACAGGAGTGAGACGTGTTGGACAACAGCTTTCAAGGGCTGCAGCAGAGCAAAGCCATGCCCAAAAGCACTGTGGCATCAAAAAAACTGGGAGAACAACATGCTGGGAATGCTTGAGAATCACTTTTCTCCTGCACAGGGCTGGGCTGATGTTTCCACCTCAGGAAGGCACTGCCTTCCTCCCCAGGGCTCTCCCAAGCCGTCATCTTCCCTGGCAGCTCTGCTCCACCTCCTCACCTCTACCCACTGTCCCTGCAAATCCTTTTTTTCTCTCAGGAGCAGCATTTTGGACCCCCACCCCTTCACCACCGAGCAGCTCAGCAAAATCTGCACACACAGCCCCCAACACTTTGCCTATTTAAGTCCAAGCAGGTCTGCTCAAGGAGGAATATTATCTGCAAGCAGCAGAATGTCTAAAAAAACCATCTTTGCTGGTGATCAGAGAAATTGAGACAACAAACAGAGCACAGGAGGGAGGCAATCCCTCGTTTAAACCTGAGCGAGGAATCTGGCTGCCAGATCTGGGCTCTGCTGATGAGAGTGTTTAAAAACCAGTGGGAAGGCTTGCAATGCTCACAGGGCCAAATTCACCCCAGAAAAAGGTCCCTGGCTCCCCATTTGGCTGTGGCAGAGGAAGAGGCACAGAGAAAGTTACCAGGGTTTGCTTTAGATGAAGAGGGAAAACAAATTACTGCAGATCATCAAAGGTACCAAAGCCCCCACAGCCATCCTCATCTGTGCTGATAGCAAGGCTGGCTGTCCTGGCCCCTGAAAGGTTAAAAACACCATCAGGAAATCAAAGTGAATGACACCTGGGTGCCAGCAGCCTCCCACCTAGAGCTGCCATGCCTGCCAGGATGCCCAAGGCAAACCTGCTCACTGCTAAATGCTATTTCATCCTTCCTGGCTGGCCTTCATCCCCGGGCTTTTACCTTCTCTCCTCCCCCATAATGCTTTAAAGAGCATCCTGGTGCTCCACTGATAGCTCTCAATTACTGCAGAGACAGGAGATGTTTGCTTTTAATAAGTTTTCCTAAAGAGCAGAGCAGCGGACCTTGAAAGGGATGGATATCAGAGCTCTGCCAGGCTGGGACCACCCCGAGGTGGCAGCTCCAGCTCCCACCGCTGTGCCAGGGCCCTGCACACCCCCTGGATGGCTTGGACACCTTTTCCTGCTCATCCCCTGGATGGCTTGGACACCTTTCCCTGCTCATCCCTTGGCTCTCTAGCCTGGGGCTCCCTCTGCCTGTCACCGCACTGTGCTTGCTGTCCTCTGTCCCCAAGGCTGGGGGGACATTTGCTGCTGCCAATGACAACTGGTGGCCACACCAGACTTCTAAAACCTCCTCCTGGAGGTTCCAAATCCATAACCCAAGCCCAGAGAACACTGCCACGTTATTAGGGGAGCAGGGGAAGGTTTTCCTTCAGCTCACATCCTGCCTTCTCCTTGACAGCAGCCACCGAGAGCATCAGCGAGGCACCAGCACCTCTTCCAGAGGTTCTACCACGAATTGCTGTCTGTTGTCCCCACGGCTGGGGGGACATTTGCTGCTGCCAATGACAATCAGTGGCCAGACCAGACCTCTAAAACCTCCTCCTGGAGGTTCCAAATCCACAACCCAAGCCCAGAGAACAGTGCCACGTTATTAGGGGAGGTTTTCCCTCAGCTCACATCCTGCCTTCTCCTTGACAGCAGCCACCGAGAGCATCAGCAAGGCACCGGTGCCTCCTCCAGAGGTTCCACCACGACTCAAATTTGCTGGCAGCTCAAGTTTTAAAAATACTGATGGCTGCTAGGCACAGAGTACAAAAAAAATCCCCACCAAAGTCAGCAATTATCTGGGCTTAAGTAGAAATTAATTGCAGGCACCAGGAGGTTCCAGCAGGACACACGCAGACGTGTCACCCCCACTGAGTGTGGGGGAACAGCAGCACCCACGTTGCCATGGCTCTGCAGATCTTACAGGCTTCCCCACAGCAATGGTAAAAAGAAAATCCAAAAGTATTCCCAGCTTGGATTGGGCTCCCTGATAAGGAGGGAGTTTGTATTGCCCAGGTGGGATGTGGGCCCTGACAGCAGCTCTGTCCATGGGACAGGGACAGAGCCCTGGGCTGGGTGTGCCAGCGCCTGGCAGAGAGCAGGGGCCTGGGAAACCTCCCCCAGGGCTGCTGGAACCCCAACTAGGAGAGGATGGCAGATTCCTGTGTGTTTAGGGGTGGGATGGCAGCAGCTTTCACTCCACAGTCAGGTGGGACATGGAGGGATGTGAGTGAACAGCTGCACAGCACAAAAATGGCACACAAGTGACAAAAGACTTTTGCAAAGCTCTGGTGATGCCAGGAGAGCGCTGCCACCCACAGCCCCTCCCAGGAGCCCTACAGTAAGCCACAGGAAAGGCACATTTTGCCTTCAAACATGTCCTGTGCTGCTCAGATGTGCAATTCTGCTGCACCCAGGTCCTTCTGCCTCCAACTCCACTCTCCCAGAGGAGCAAACTCTGGTTGCTCTTTCCAGCAGAAACAGATCAGCTCTGCTAGGCTCCATCATTCCCAAGTGCCTCAACTCCAAGCAGGAAGGTGGAGAGAGCCCAACCCTGCTCTGTAGAGCGTGCCAGGATTAGTTTGCAGGTGCTGTTCACCTTGTGCTGTGACCGTGTTCACAGGGGTCTCAGGATGAGGGAAGAGACGAGGATCTGACTCCATGTTTCAGAAGGCTGATTTA
>JAWWMQ010000105.1:3286453-3309082 GCA_035047885.1 Chlorospingus flavigularis
ATCCCTTCTTTTTTTTCTGACATCCTTTTTTTTTTTTTTTTTTTTTTTTTTGTTTTTCTCCCTTTGTTTTGTTTTTTTTAAACATATAAAATACTCACTTATGTATTTACCGCTAATAAATGCAAGTTAGTCCCACCAAACATGCTTTGCTTCGAATATCAAGAATTGGTGCTGAACAAATCTCGGCTGGATATTAGAAACATCCCCCACCCCAGCCCCCCCCCCGACCCGACGAAGAAGAGAGAGAAATATCATGGAAAATACAGGTGACACCTACGGAGGACACGGGGCTGCTGCGAGGGGGCAGCTCCTGCGAGTGGGCACCACGCTGAGGGACCTCTGCAGGAGTGTCAGCACTCCAGGGCTGTGCCACCATCCCCTCGGGGACATCTGAGCCCAAACAACAGCACCTGGGCCCCCCAGAGCCCAGGATTGAGGGACACAGACCAAAGGGAGTGAAGCCCCGGTCGCCACTGCCCAAAGACAATCCCCAAATCGTGCCCCAGAGAAGGCAGGGGGGTGGTTTGCAGCTCCCTGGCATTGCTCAGTCCCAAACTGGCTCCTTGTCCTGCCACAGCCCAGGGGGAAAGGGGCAGGGATGCGGCGGGTCCGTTCTGCCCTGCAGGAAAAGCCCCAAATATCCCCAGCACATCCCAAGGCTCGATGCCACCTCAGGCATTGGGACAGGGAGAGCCCCCATCCCATCCAGAGGGACAGGGAGAGCCCCACATCCCATCCAGAGGGACAGGGAGAGCCCCACATCCCATCCATCCAGGCAGGGAGAGCCCCACATCCCATCCAGAGGGAGAGGGAGAGCCCCAGATCCCATCCATAGGGACAGGGAGAGCCCCCATCCCATCCAGAGAGACAGGGAGAGCTTCAAATCCCACCCATCCAGGCAAGGAGAGCCCCTCATCCCATCCAGAGGGACAGGGAGAGCCTCACATCCTATCCATCCATGCTGGGAGAGCCCCACATCCCATCCATAGGGACAGGGAGAGCCCCACATCCCATCTATCCAGGGAGAGCCCCTCACCCTATCCAGGCAGGGAGAGCTTCAAATCCCACCCATCCAGGCAGGGAGAGCCCCACATCCTGCCCCAGTGCACCCCAGCAGCCCCACAGCACCAGTAAGCCCCGGGCCTCTCCTGGACAGGTCCTGACATTCCCTACAGAGCAGGTTCCCTGTTCTAGCCGGGTGCAGGGACCTGGAGAATCCCCCTGTGGCCACCTGGGTGGCTCTGAGGGTTTCAGGAACCCTCGAGGTTTATCAGGGCAGCAGGGACAGGTGACAGGGAGGCAGCAGCGTGGGGACCCTGTCCCCACAGCGTGTCCCCACCCTGTGCCACCCCCCAGGCTGCAGCTGCCTGATGCTCCTGTGAGCTGAAATTTGTCTTTTTTCTCTGAGAAAAAAAAGCCCAAGACAGACCTCAGTGGAAACACCACCTCGCCACAGCCCTGGGCAAGCTGGCAGCAAGTCCAGGCTTCCCCATCCCGGGATTTTGTCCCTTTTTAGTGTTTTTCCCTATTGAAACAGCAAACAGTGGTGATGCTGGGTCCGGAGAGGGCAGATCCCCCAGAGCACTGCAAGCCCCCCAGCCTGGCCCAGCCCTCCTCTCCCTCGCCACTGTATTGCTCAAACAGCACTAGGCATGGATACAAAAATAAAACAGCTATGTGACTTAGATATATATAATTTATATATATATATATATTTGTATATATATTTTTGTCTATTTATAGGTGGATGGAGAAGCAGAGAAGCTGAAGCGCAATATAATGTAAAAATACTCGCTCTGCTCCTGCTGTTGAGACTCTCCCCACCTCTGACAGCCTCTCTCATGCTGCACAGAAGTTTCTGACACCTATTACTAACGAATTATTTTAAATATTTATTCTCCCCCCCTTCTAAAATAGAGAGTAAATATATATTTGTTTAATTTTATATACAATGCGGTTTCGATACACCAATATCATTTCTTTAGATAGAGATACTGGGGCTCATTTCTCAAGTCTTTTTTTTTTGTGTGTTTTATTTTAATCTAAGTGCTGGGGGGGAGTGGGTGGAAATCTGAAGAGCTTTCAGACCCGGGAAGATGGGCACCCTCTTTTGCAGCCCTGCAACCTCAGGAGAACAAGAATAAAAGCCCTCCTGGGAGAGAAAGTGTCATTTCGATGGTAAATATAAAATCTGGGCAAACTGTCCTCCATGGGGGATGCCAGCCCCTCCATCCTGCATTTCCCACCCCACTGCAACCAGTACAAAAATCCTTATCTACCTCTACAGCACATGCTTGCCTCATCCAACACCCCCGAGCCTGGACCAGCCCCTCTGTCCACCCCCTCCCCAGGTCCCTCCTCCATCCATGCACGTATCAAAAGTCAGCCAGAGCCCCACTTCTGGGGATGCTCGTCCTGCTGCCACGCAATGCTGAGGAAAAGAGCTCACCCAGCTGTGCCAAAACACCTGAAATTGGGGAAAATGGGCAAACACAGCTCCCTCTCATCCCAGTCACCCAGCAGGGGAACAGGCTCCCATCTGTCCACACTGGTCCTCCCTGCTTGGGGATGTGCCAGCTGATGGAAATTGAGTGCAATGTTAAGTTTCTTCTTTTGCTGGCACCAGTGTTGCCAAATGTGGTTGCTGCTTCCCAGCCCTCAGTTCCTGGATCAAGCGTTCCCTGACAGATCTCTAACAGGAACAACTGCACTTCCCACCTCTCCTTCCCACAAACACAGGCAGAGAGGAGTCAAGATACTCAAAAACAGAAAAAAAAATTTAAAAAGATTAAGCTGAAGGGGCGAAATGGGAGTAAATATCCTGCTTTCTGTAAGGGCCACCCCATGCCCAGACAGCACAGGGATGGCTCTGGGAGAGGAGTGGGGATCCAGCCTGAATCCAGCTGCCCCCATCAGTACCAGCTCTGGCATCACTGGTGACCAAATCTCCTCTCTGCCTCAGATCCTCAAAGTCCTGCTGATGAGGTTTAAAATAAAAAGACACTGTCAAGAACATCCTGTCCCTCCCGGGAGGCACTGCTGGGGCTGGCTGGCACAGCCAGTGCTGCATTCCTCAGCTCAGGGGACAAATTTAGCTGTATCCCTCTCTCATCCCTTCTGACTCACGCTTCTCTGGGAAGAACAGACGCAAAGCAAAATGCTTTCACACGAGTAACCAGAGAGCAGCATCTAGAGGGACTTGAGGGAAGGGTTTTTGCATGGTGCAGCTTTTTCTTTGAGCGATGGCACCGCGGATGAAGCAACGTGACATCCCCCTCCTGTGTCATGCCCCACGTGTCCCTGAGCACAGGACCTGTCCCTCCTGCTCCTCCACCTCAGGGCCCAGGGGTGAGTCACAGACAATGAACAAAGCAAAGCTAAAAACTGGGGATGAAAAAATGGAACAGGGCCACAGCGCACGCCGGTGCCTCTCCATCCCCAAATTCCCCTCAGGCTGCAGCTGCTCCCAGCCCCTTCCCAGCTTGGCCCATCCTGATCCCCTGCCCCAGCACAGCTCTAAACTCTCCCCATGACACACACATACCCCGACATGCAAATCTACTGAATTCTGCAAACCTAGCTACCTTTGTCCTATGCTTCTCTAGCTATTTATATCTCATATGTACAGTGGGTTTTACTCCGGTTCCTTGAGAAGATTTCCTTCCAAAAAAGCCCTGACTTCAGTCTGGGGCTGCAGCGAGCCCATGTGGAACGTGTGGAAATCCCTGAAGGTCCAGCCTCATGGAAAAATACCTCCAGACAAAAGCTACAGCTGAAACCAACCCAAAACTCCGAGAACTCCCAAATCTACGTCACTGCCTGAAGCAGGAAGAGAAACCAAAATGCCAGGCGGATTTTGTCCTAATACAGACAGCAAGGTGGGAGCAGCAATGAGTCTGGAATGTGTGTCATGTCTGGATGCCACCAGACATGACTAAGCCCTGCCAGGACCGTGCCTGGGCTGCTGATCCCATACCCAGTGTCCTCAACACTCCCAGAGGTAGGTACAGCAAGCTGTTATTCCTTTTATATTCCCTTTACATTTATATATCCAAACAGCATCACCTCCAGCCTTCCTCCAGTGGCACTGAGCCAGCTGACAAGGTGACAGACACCAGATGAACAGCCTGGAGTCCCCCAGTGACCCAAAGCAGCCTCCAAGTCACAGGGGAGCAGGAATGAGAATCCTCCCAGGAAAAGCATCCCCTGCTCACACAGACAGCATGAGGGCTCGTGGAGACTCAGGGGGCAGACTGCAAACCATGCTGAGGTTCAGACTGGGAAGGGACCCTGGGACCTTGCAGCTCCCCCATCCCACAAACTCATCACTCCCTGTGCCTGTGGGTGCTGTTAGTGGCAGGCACAGAAACGGGGCCCCACAAATGAGCCCTGAACACTCCCTCTCCCCCCTTACAGCAACTTGCATTTCCTTCACGTCAACACCGCAGAGCCAAAACGCTGCTGGGGCTGCACAGCAAAGTCACCTTAGAAACACGTGGATGAGAGCTTAGCAAGCCCTGCTGGAAAAGCAGGCAAAGCACTTTCCCTGCCCTTTTTCCCTGCCTGCTCCAGGATTCCTTGTTGGACTGCAAGGGACAGCACCCCAGGAGCACCCCTTTTCCACAGGATCCCAGTGGCATCCTGTACCCACCTCTCCATGTCACCTTCCCCAACTCAGGGTGCCCCAGTCCTGCAACCCCCAAGGTGGCATGAAACCAGTGCTGGAGCACTGAGGGTGCCCCAATCTTGCAAACTCCAAGGTGGCATGAAACCAGTGCTGGAGCATCCCCACCACGGCCACCTTGCAGGGAGAAGCATCAGCAAGGACCCCCCAAAACTGGGCTGGTATCCCTACACTGACACCCCAGTAGAGCCCAGGGACAATATCCTTGTGATTCAGAGGAATTTTTTCACCGTGGGCCAGGATTTGCCAAGGGATCTAATGGAACATCATGTTCACAACGTGAAAGGAGGAATTGTACAGTTACTGATACAGAAAGAGCCATCTACCTCAGACCAGCTTAGAAAATAAGAGAGTTTGGCCCAGGAAGATAAAAATCAAGATATATTTTGCAGCATGAAAGGAAAAAAAAAAAAATAATGAAGAAGCAGCAGCAGCAGCGACAGCAGCTGTGTTTGCAAACCACCAAAGCGACACGGAGTTCAAACGGGGGTGAAATGGGGGAAGTGTTTGGCATTGTCTGACACGGCTTCGATGTTTCCAGGTCCACGGAAGGAGAGAGGAGCAACCCTGAAGGGCATGGAAACCAGAGGGCTGGGAGAAGCGAGGAGGAGGTTGCCAAAGCAAGAGGCGAGCCAGTCAGCCAAAGCACGGCCCGAGTCTATCGGAAGGTAACTCGGTCTAGCAGGGAAAGGAGTTAAGGATGGTTTTAGGGAGGAGCTGCTTCCACGAGGCGCCCGGGCGGGATTTCCCACTCCAGCAGCGTGGCAGGTACACGGCTGAAAGAGAGAGGGCTGCAGCTCCAGCCTCTAAAGGTCGAAGACCATGAAAAGCCCAGTGGCTCAAAACACCTGCAAAAGGAAAACAAATCTCAAAAGACTGACCCAGCAAGCCAGAATGCTCCGTCAACCTGCCCTGCACTCCAAGTCCTCTAGAGCTCCTTAAGATGGGATGGGGCATAGTCCTGAGGTAGAAACCTCAAGAGCCTGAAGACAGCGCCTGGCCCATCCGAACGGGTGTCGTAAATCGTTTGGAAAGCACTCAGATGGAAAAGCAACCCTCTGTTCCAGAGGCTGAGGCAATGAGAGCAAAAGGAAGAGCAAGTTGGCCACGGCACGGGCAGCACAGAGCCTCCACGCCTCCCCCAGCCCCGAGGGTCACCTGTCCATCAGGAGCAGCCCAGCTGGAGTGACCGGCGAGCTGAAGTTGGCCAAGCCAGGCAGAGTTCTCCCCGCTGCCGAGCGGGAGAATGGCATTAAATCAATTCAGATCCGAGCGGGTTCTAGGGAAAAACCCTAAAAACACACCCAAAGAAAAGAAATTCGCAGTCATACTGGTTAGTAAGGTTGAGTTCTCACTCTGAGAGTTGAGGTTCTTACATCAGGTCACTCGTCACGTCAATAAAAAGCCCTGGTGCAGGCTGGAAAGAGAGGGGCATTTCTGCCAGACCCTCCCTCCTTCCCAAGACAAACCTGGTGATGGTTTGAGAAAGTTGTTAAAGCTCAGAAATATCTGGTTATCGATTTAGAGGATTCATTGTCCAGCGGTTCAAACCTTACTTAGGGCCTGGAGATTGGAAAAGACACGGTGCTCTGCTTTTGGTGGCCACAGGTTCCCGAGCATCCTGCTGGGAAAGGAAGCACAACCTCTAAAACCAGGTATATGGAGGCAGAGCAATCAACAGGCTCCAACCTAAAAGCGTGGCGTGGTCAGAGAGCCAGATCACAACCGAGAGCTCACGTCTTCCTCCAAACATCTCAGCCCTTGGAGGTTCAACCAGCAGCAAGAGCAAAAACCAAGGCAAAGCAGAATTAAAGGCGAGATTGCAGAGAATCTCTTGGCAATTCTACCTGGGAATAAACAAAAGTTTCATATGCAAATAGAGAGCCTGGGGCTAAAAACATGCCTGCAGGCTCTCCAGCTCTCCTGACACTTTTTCTACAGCCTGAATCCACTCAAAGCAAGAATATCTACATGAAACACTCGGTGTTTTATTCCCAGGCAGGCTGGAGGGTTTAGCACTTTACCGCAGAGGAAGAACTGTGCAAACCTGGATGCAGTGGTTGATTTTACCACTTCAAACAAAAAAAAAAAAGAACCAACTCTAAATATTTTAAAGGTAGGGATTGCTTGGTATTAGCACTAAGCATTTACATAGCACTTGCAGTCTGTAGGCCACCAAGTGCTTGTCCAAAGTGCTCAAATATGACTTATCCCCATTTTACAGATGGGAGAACTGAGGCACAGAGAGGTCAAGTGACTTGCCCAAGGCCACGCAGTCAGAGAGTAGAGGCAGAGCAGGAAAAGTGAGCCCAGCTGTTCTCGGGTTACACCTTGACTGCTGAAAACAAACCAAAAAAAAGGCCTATGCAATCCAGAAAACCACCAGCCACCAAACCTACCCTATTCTGAAGAGGAAATACATTCTGGTGAAGAGTTAGAACAGCATTACTGAGGGGAACGGGGAACAAAGGGAGGGACACAACCCTGGCAGGTGTCACAGCCGACACATCCAGGCTGGAAAAAGGGAAAAACGGTGAAACCAGCAGCAACATATTTTAAGCTGGCGCGAAACGCTGGGCTTAGCTTTGCAGGGAGCCATCCACGTCCATCCGCAGAGCTGGGCACTTCCAGATGCTCTCCCTGGGGCTCAGCACCTGCTGACGGAGGCTTTGCGGACCAGGCAGCCAAACCCCGCTCGCTTGCACGCCCGCGTCTCCCCCTTTGCGGTTATGGGTAGGGATTAAACATCACACAGTAAGAAATCACATCACCACGCGGCGCTGAAGAACATTTGCCTGAGATACACAGAGCAGTCGGGCAGAATTAATCAAACCCACCCTCATCAAAGCTGGCACATGCCACGCCTGGAGGGGGAAACACCCTCAGATCGCGTCAGCCCCGCACCTGCGCGCTCGCACGGCATCAAGCACACGTCACCGAGGCTCGAGTGCGTTTGCACACAGACAAATGGTGATTTCTCACATTGATTCCAAGGCTCGGGGTCTTTCTGGCTTTTCCCTTTCAGAGATAGGTAAGGAAAGATGTCACGGATGGTTTTGCTGCTGTTACCTTCACGTCAAAGGAGGCTGGGAAGGGGGAGGCAGGGAGATTTTCACAATTACATCTTTCCTGGGATTATTTGGTCATGTTTTTATCATAATCAGATTCATGGGATTACCAGTTCCCACCTGGGTTGTTAGGTTCTTGTCACTTAATTACACCCTGTGTCATTCAACTTCTTCTGGCGATTGAGGGCCAGCTGCTCAATCCCACACTTTCCCCCTAAACGCGCGCTGCCGACGCAGATGTCAAAAGCTCCATCCATGCCTTTGAAGCCTAGAGATCTTTTCCAAAACCGAGGTGCAACACCCCCCTTCCCACCCCACCCAAACTGTTTGGGGTGGGGGAGAAGTGGAATTGAGGAACACCCAGCCCAAAGCATCCTCCCCTAAGCATCCCCCGGGTCCCCCCAGCTCGTCCCCGCCGTGAGCCACCAAACCCCTCAGAGAGGTGACAGCTTAGGGGTGTCCCCCCCTCTTTCCCATCACCTCCATCCCCCCGTGGTGTGACACCAGCTCCCTCCACCGCTCCTGTTCAACCTCCTGGCACCGGCGCTAGGCTAGAGCAGGGTGGCGTGTCCACTGGTGTCATCGTGGTCCACGCTGTTGAGAATGGCTGTCTGGTCTTCAGGGAGCTGCCGGTGGCAGAGGTCGTCCTTCAGCGCTGAGAGTCGGGCGAAGGGGTCCTGACGAGGGTGTCTCTTCTTCTTGCGGAGGCAGACAGCTTCGTCAGGTGACAGTACCTGAGAGCTGGGAGGGTGCTGAACCTGGGAGGCAGAGCCATCTGGGAAGGGGGGAGAGAAGGCAGATGGGACTGGAGCCAGCAGCAGGCAGAGCAGAGCGCTTTGCTTGCTGAAAAAGAGAGGTGACAGCAAGCCTGGCCCTGAACAGGCAGCGTGGCAAGAAGGGAAAATGCCAGGCATAAGGGAAAATGAAATTAACACTCAAAATCCAAACAAATTACTAAATATGGGAGATGCATGGAAAGGACTCGGTTTGGAGGAGCAAAGGAGGGACAACCTGCAGGCAAGCAGCCCGGGGAGACATCCCTTTGGGAGGCAGGGAACAAGGGCAGCATCCAGGAACAGGCTTGGAGAATGCCAGCGCTGGAGCCGGCAGGGATCTGCCCAAGCTCTGCTCACAGCAGGACACAGGGAATGCCGTTGGGGACCGTGGGGTCCTCGCACTCACTGGGTTGTTTTCTGGATTTCGAGGAGCCCTTGGATGACTTTTTGGGCTTCTTTATCCGCTGGTATTTCAGAGCTTCGAGCCTCTCAGGTGCAGCAGCGTCCCCGGGCGGAGATGGACGTTTTCTAGGAAGGAAAAGCAGACACGCGCCATCAGCGGCTCCCGGCCACGCTCGGGCCTCTGGGCGTCCCCGGTGGGGGATCGGCCGATCCCAGCTGGCTCTGCCGTGGAAAAGGAAGAGGTGAGAAACCCAGGGCCGAGGGAGCAGGGCCAGCCAGGTGTGCCAGAGCACAGGATGGAGGAAGTGAGGCGTCCCCGCTGTGCCCCTACGTCTCCTCCAGGTTTTCCAGTGGCACTGCGACCCGGCCGGTACCACGTCCAACGTGGGCATCCCCAGCTCACCTGCCTGCCATGCCAACACTGCTAGACAAAACAGGACGGGGCAGATCCTATGTCCGATAAGGCATTTCTGGGAAGTGATAGGAAACCCCTTGGGATGGAGAGAGAAGAGAAAGAGATAGGCAGAAGCGGCACGGTAGCATTGAGACGGGCACCACGAGCCACCCGGGGCGGACAACACCTGCGCCACAAACAGCAGGGAGGCAGGATCCTGCTGGCCCTGCTCCCACAGCCAGAAAAACCAGGGGCCACACGACAGACAGGGACACTAAGGGCACACATCGACAGAGCTGGGAGAGGTACCTCGTTCCCAGGTCCCTGTGAGAAGCAACAACAGAAACGCGACAACACAGGAGCATCTGCTCCTGGAACAGCGAGAGGCTGGGAGCTGGAAATGGAAACACTGACAGGGTTTTATTGCAAGGACAAGGAGGACGTTTGCAAAGGGGTGCTTCCTGCAGGAGAGCCAGCAGGTGCAAGGGATAGTTTATCAGCTGTACCCCCTGGGGAACTCTTCTACAGGAACCAGCTCAAGGTGCAGTATCCTCCCCTTTGCAAAGAGACTTTATTTCCTTCACTGTACCTGTTTTTCCCATCCAAGGCCTGGAAAGCATGACTGCTGTAGAGAGCAGAGCATTAGAGGAAAACCTTTTCCTTAGGAGTACAGGCAGTCCAGCTCTTACCTATAGCACACCCCTTATCTATCATATCCCCCCCTTCTTGCTGGTTTCCCATCTCCTTCCCCCTCTCCATTTTACTTCCACGACCCTCCAAGAGTCACCAACTCCTAATGCCACAGAAGAAGTCTGAGGCCATCTGGGATAAACCCAAGCCACTTGCAGACAAGGTATCCAGAGAAGATTGGAAGCCTCCACAAAGCACCTTTCACTGTGATAAAGCCAACATTTTAAGCCAGGCTCCAGCGAGGAAAGGAGATTTAAACCAGCCTGCTGGCACCCTTCAGAGGAGGAGATGATGCTCTCGTGCTCTGACAACTTGGTCACCAGGGGTCAGCAACCAAACCTTGTCACAGGAGCCACACAGAGGACAGTGCTGATGGCAGCTCCTGCATCCATCTGTGACCAGGACAGTGATCAGCAAATCCCACAAGCCACAGGCAGCAGGAGGGCAGGAGGAGTCACCTCAGCTGGCTGCAAGAGGCAACATCAGTGCCTTCAGACTCCTGCTGGGGCACAGAACCACTGAGGAGGATGTCCCCCTGTCTGTCAGCAAGGTGTGCCCCATCCAGCATTGCAAAAACACCATGGCTGCTGGCAGGAGCAGCAGGGAAGGGGCAAGGACATGGGCTGGAGCACAGACCCTGCACTCCTGGGCTGTGGTACCAGAGTACACCCACCCATGGAGAGTCTGGAGCTCCTCATCTCCCCTGGGGTCCAGGCAGAGCCTGGCTGGCACTGAAGACACCCTGCAGGCTTTCTCCTGTGGGTGCCCATGTGTGCAGAGCACAGTGTGACAGCACCGCTTCCCATCCGACATCCCAAGGGTCTCCAGAGCGCTGAAATTTCAGCTGGAGCGCACAGGCAAGGAGCTCCCAGGAGCTTTTTCCCCTTGGGGAGCAGAAGGGTTTTTGGGATTTTTTGAAGATGAGTGTGATTGCAAAGTTTCTCAGTTTTGCTGGCAGCACTGGAGAGCACCCAGGGAAGTGCAGCGTGAGGTGAAGAAGCAGCTGAGGCGCAGCAGACGCAACAGAAACCCAAACACTGGGCACAAAAAAAGCTCATTTTCATGTTTTCACTAGGCACAGAAAAGCTCCTTTTCATGTTTTCGAACGCAACAGAGACGTCAGGGTGCGGAGAGTTCCTGGAGAGCTTCTGTTCCAGCTCCCAGCAGAGCATCACATCAGCCAAAGATGAAGCAGCTCATTAGACATGCCGGGAGTCCCGCTGGCTGGATCGAAGCTTTTCCTCATCCAGAAGACAACGTTTACATTTGCAGAGCTCAAACGCCTTCCCAAGTGCAATCAGCCTCTTGTGAGAGATGCTGCCAGCAGCAGCTCTGCCCTCAGAGCTGAACCAACTGAGCTTCAACCATGCTGGCTGAAGGCAGGACCACAGTGACCCACAGGTCACAGCATGGCATTCCCTGCAGCAATTCCTGCTTGAATGGCCAATGTCAGGCTTTTCCCACTTATAGCCAACATTCTGTGGGATGCACATGAGTTGCATTCCTGCAGGTACTTGGCTAATGTGACTTCAGCTGCTCCAGCTCCATCACCCACAGAGTTCAGGTGTGCCAAGCCCTGGACAGCACCGAGCTTGGTGATCCTGCCACCATCCTGCCCACCAGCACCTGCCTTCTACCACCTCTTCCCACCACCCAGACAGCTTTTGCCACTGTTATTAAAGCTCAGCCTGTAAAAGTCTCTTTCTCTTTCCACTCTGTTTTCTTTCTAAGAAGAAGCTGTCGTGGCATGCTGACAAAATTAAACAGATTTACATGAGGGATTATGAGGAAATTGCCTGAAGCTCATTTCCACTAGTTCTCCGTAATTGAACTCGTATTTATACACACAAACATAAACAGTGAGTGCACTGAACCCATGTGTCACCATAAATACTGTCTGACCTCTGGCAAGGAAGGGATACAGAGGACAAAACGATGCTACTCAGCAGCCAAATTTTATCTGCTCTACCCCCCCTTTATCTCTTCAAAGGGCGCCGATTCTTCCCAATTAATTTTCATTTTAAGCTCAGCCAAAAGCCTCTTCCTGCCCCCAGAGTTCACATATTGGGCAGCTGCCCACGCACGAAGGAGCTCTTGAATACCAACAGATGAGATGTTTAGGGAGGTGGGCGAACTTCTTCTGAAAACTTCAGTGCAAAGCCAAGCAAAGGAGCTTTGAGAAGCCCACGTGAACTCCTGGCACCAACCTTCTGCGAGGCACCACCAACACCTGGAGCAGCAGCTTTCCTCGAGTCTTCAAAGGAAAACCCTTCTGCATGAGCAAGTGTCTGGACTGCATGGACTGGAAGGTACTGGAGAGGCCACAAAGGTACTGAAGGACCTCCAAGAGTCCCAGGACAGGAAGAGGAAGTAGAGGAGAAGTATCCAGCCCAACACACATCACAGCTGCTCTTCTTCAAATGTGCTTCCATGTACAAAGCAAAGATATAAGGGAGAAGACCCCTGAAATCATCCACTCAGAAAGGGAACCCATATAAAGGAAGGGTCCAGGAGATTCAAGGATATTATACATATATATTTACATATATTTAACCTCATGGAGGTCTCAACACACCCTCCCTGTCTCCTCCTCTCCTTGAACCAAGACATTGACATCCAGGAATAGTTTGGGCATGTTAGAGCATCCACTTGGATAAAGTAGAGCATCCACTTGAAAGGAGCCCACTGTGTCCTTCAACCCTTCATCCTCCTCACATGAAGAGGCTCCTGCAAGTCAGAATTCCCACTCTGCTCCGAGGCTGCTGCCTCCATCCCGGAACGCTTGGGATCCTTCAGCACAAGAGGTGCCAGAGAAACACCGCGGTGACAGCCCCAGGCCAGGGCTGCTGCTGCTGCCAAGGCACCGCCAGGAGGGAGGGAGGAAGGGGCTGGTCACAGCGGGGAGCACACCAGAGAAGGGGTGCCCTTCTACAGGTCTGCAGACACCACAACTCATCTACACAACGGACTTCACCACCATGCTGACGGAGAGGAGAGAAGGCGAGGGAAACGGGGCCGGGCTGGACAGGAAGAGGGGGATACAGTCATGAGGAAGAGGAGGGGAGAGAGGAAGATAAATGAAAAACAGGAGTGAGAAAATATATAAGGAAATTAAAGAGACTGAAAAGAAAAATAAAGTAACGATAATAATAATAATGATAATAATAATAATAATAATAATTAAGAAAGAAAAGAAAAAACGCACTCAGACAAGCGGACTCACAACTTCTCCAAGCGGAAGGAGGCATGGAACACATGCAGAGGATCAGCACATGGACAGTCTTTAAAGGGGAACCTGTTTTCTTTCAAGCGGGGAGCGAGGGCTGCTGCTCCTCCCGCACGCCTGGCGCCGACGTCCCTTGGTCACTCAACGCTACGCCACTGCCAAGCCCCCCAGCTCCCTGCACTGGCAGGGCTGCCCTGGCAAGGGGGGCCTGGGGAGGCCTCCCAGGGCAGGCTGCCGTGCCGAGGGGCAGGGGAGCTTGGTGCCTTGTCTGTGGTTTTTGGGTTTCCCTCTGCAGGGAGACGACAGCCCCCTTTTCCCTGTTCCAGGATGTGCACTGCATCCTAGGAGAAGAAGGTGGGAGAACTCCTCATGCTGGCTCAGTAACTGCATCATTTATCCCTGCCCATCCATAAAACTACCTGAGCTTCACCTAGCAAAAGCCACCATGCTGCAGCAGGGAGCTTACATATTGCCTCTCCTTCTCTCAGCTTCTAATACTGCAATAGAGAAATCTGGCTGGTCTGGTACAAAATCCCTGTGCTCTGCATGCACTGACAATTTTATGACCCCAAATCATCAAGAAATTACTCCGCTGGGCTCTCTTCGGGATTCCTCGCTTATTGAAGTGAGATTTTTTCTTCTGGTTTCCCCTTTTTGGGGATAATGACTCTAGAGTTGCCCCTGTGACTGCAGCTCCCAGCAGCATCCTGGAGTACGACACACCTCCTGGGCAGTGTCACCCTGCTCCTCAAAATCCATCAGCCCACACCAGCCAGCACTGGAGCCAGCCAGGACCTGGGCAAGAGCCACACCAAACTCAGACACGAGCCTGGAGTCACCTCTGCTGTGCTAAAGCCATGTCTGCTCGTGTCCCTAATGCTGCCAGAGCAGGGAAGTGTCACAGAGCAAGAACAAACAGCCACATCCTCTCTGAGGGCTTCCCCATTTCCCAAAAAGGCTGGCACAGCCCAGATCTCACCCAGGCTTGGTGCCAACTCTGCTCCTCACGGGATGCCCTGCTCTGGGATCAGCAAGGAAAAACAGAAGGAGAAGGCAGCCAAGTGCTCAAGAGATTTGGAGGCTTGAACAGGATGGGTTTTGTCATGCCAAGAGGATGGCTCCTCCATGGAGCACACACGTCCAACACTCCCTGCTCACCAATCCTGCTCTCCCCACCCCAGAACAACCCTCCAGGTCAGCTGGAGGAATTCCCCTCTCCTGGAAACATCTCCCTGATTTCTCTAGGCATCCCACCTCTCTCTCATGAGGCTCTTTCCCAGCCCAACAAGGCTCCTCAGGCTGTTGGAGAGAATCCGCCAGGACCTTGACTCTTCCCAACCAAGGCAGCAAAGCTTAACCTTTTGTAAGACCTGTCCTAAGGAAGTTTGGGCATGGCCACGCCTTTAGAACCAGGCCCATCTACAATCCCATTTCTGCTTTCACAGCCAGCCTGGCTGATGGCCAAATGGACCAGTGCTGCCAATCCTCTGGGTCACAAGTTACTATTATCCCATCTGGATTTGGCAGTTCTAGTGATATTCTTCTGCTTCTGAGGTCTGAAAACCATCTCCAGATTACTCCATCCCAGCTCCAGAAATGCCCATGGCTATCTAGCAAACCAGCCCCATGAAGGCAGCCCAGGAGGAATTTTCTTGGTAGAGTCCTTCAAGATCTGCTTAGGGCAGTTTAATTACAGCTGGGTCAGAAGAAACCAAAGATTTCTCCAAGGAGAATTTCAGGTATGGAAGGATTTTCCCATGACTACACCTGTGATGGGAAGGAAAACTACCTTTCTGGCAGCCTGAGATTATAGTTCTGCTGCTGCCAAGCATACAATCCATCTTGGGAGAAAGAGTTTTCCCATTTTCTGTGATTGAGGAGACTTGGGAAAAAGAAAACAAATCCAGACACTGCTGGAAACAAAATTCTCCACGTGCTGGACTGCAGCTGGAGACTGATTTTTGGAGCCCACTCTGAGCACACTGTCTGCAGCTGGTGGCTCCAGAGGCGGCTGTTTTTCCTGGCTTCAGGGGATGGCTGTGGGTTCCTCCTGGTTTGGATCATCTGGGACAAGCCCACCTCAACACACACCTCCCTAACCACACAAGCCTCGTGCACCCTGCCAGGGCCAAAAGTGCCACGTGTGTCACCACACCCCAAGAAAGGAAGGGTGGCCCAGGGAGATGGCAGCTTGGCTCATCTCAAACCCCAGCCCCAAAGGCAGGGGAGCAGCGTGTGCTGCTGGGAGGGGAAACCCAAAAGCCACAGAGACTGTGCGTCCAGAGGTGTTTCCTGGTGTTTTCACATTCCTTATTCCCCTTTAAAGGAAGAGATGGTATTGGAAAAGCCCCTTCCGTGTCCCCTGTCATGCCCCGCTCCCGGCCACCCTCCACAGCACCCACACCATCCTTTCGGACATGGATCACCCTTACCTATTGAGCTGAGGAGAAGCTTGTCTCGACAACACTGCCCAGATAGCTGAGATTAATCAAAAACAAAGCAGTTATCAACACCCGCAAGGAGCCGAGCTCCGCAACACATCAGCACGTCAACAACTCCAAAGGAAAAAGGAGGGAAAGAAACCAAACTGAAACACAAACGAAACGAGGCTGGAGAAGAAAGGGGGAAAGAAACAGAAGAGAAAGGAAAAGAAGAAACAAAAACGATAATCAACGAAGCGAATGGATACACTGCATAAAAGCACGGACAACAGTGCTGCTCTAACACGGCTCTGTCCTGGAGCTGGCTCTCCTTGGCATGCCCTGCTAGACACATGGACCTGTGACTACATCCCTGACTGCATCGCTCCGTAGCTGGGTTTTCCAGAGGCACACAGAAGTCATTTCAGGCTCATCCAGCTGCTCTCCCTCCCCATCCTCTCTCCCCTGAGCCCTCCTTCCTTCCGTTCAGTGCCGGAGGGATTTGCTAAGGCCATAACGCTTCCAGGTACCAGAGGACGGGAGTGAAATGCGGAGGGCACTGCGGGGTGAAACGCTGCCTCCCCCCTCCCCAGAACACAGCCTCTCCTCCGAACGCCTCTGACCGTGCCGGCTCCGCGGGGCCGGCAGCCCCGGCCCCTGACTCCTCTCCGCCACAAGCCGGAGGAGGGGGCTCGACCCCACCAGACAAGAAGCCAGAATGAAGCGAGACGAAAGGATGGGACGAAAGCACAGCTACGGGGTCTAAGGTGCTGTGAAAGACGGAAGGAAAGAGGAGAAATAGAGAGAAAGAGAGAGAGAGAGAGACGCTTTTGCCTGGAGCAACCCTGGTACCTGGAAAACCAGCCGCTACTGTCTAGTGCAGCCACATCCCTCTTTAGGGCAGGATCTGAGCGTGCCGGCAGCCTCCCGATCTCCGCTGGGCTTAGTTTATTTTTATTTTTGCTCCTCTCCTGACATGCTGCTGGTGTGGCTAAGTCCTTGATCTCTCCCTGCCCGCGTCCTGGGGCTGCAGCATCCCTTTTGCAGGTGGGGCGGTGACCGTGATAGCTGTTTCTGTCATGCATTAAAGCTCTCTAGACTCCGCGGGAAGGAAGAGGAGGAGGAAGACAGAGGCGCGGCGGCGGCGGCCCTAACGTTCGAAGAAAGCCAAGAGCCAGCAGCTAGAAGAGGAAACAACCTCCAGTGACACCAGGACACTTACCTAAGCGAGCCAGGTCTTTGTACACCTGGTAGACGGCCCGTAGCCCGAGTTCATGGCGCTCCCAGATTCCCAAGGGACTGGGAAGGTCGCCTGCCTAAAACCCAGCGCTCTCGGGCGGCGGCCATGCAACCCGTGCCCATGGCACCAGCCTCTGCCTAGCAAAGCCCGCGGGACGCCGTCTCCAAAAGGGATGCTGCAGCGTGCCCAGAGAGACCCTACCAGTTGGGATGGTGATGGCAGGGAGGGAGTCAGAGGGAGTGGGTAAGGCAGGGTGGGGGAAGCCAGGAAGGGGCCGGGAGGGGTCACCACAGGGCTCACGCACTTACCCTGTGGCGGCTACCGTGGTGGTGGATGTCGGCTCCGGTTGGAGAATCTCCTCGCCAGCCCTCCTTGGAGAAGGGATGTCTCCAAAAACATCCATCGTGTCCACGGGCAGGGAGGAGCCCTGGGAGTTGGAGAAGCCGGTGCCCACGGGGGTGAAGGCGGTGGTCGGTCGGAAGCTGGGGCTGTCCCCGCGGCTGCTTGGCGCCGGAGATCCCGTGGAGGATGGCGTGGATTTGCGGGAGAAGCTGACGGCCGCGGGCGGCTGCAGCGTGATCTCCGACACCTCCGCCTGCTGGATGAGCCCCGGGCGGGGCCGGGCGCGGGCAGTCAGCTCCGGGGAGCTGTTGCGGGAGCTCAGGGGACTTTGGGTCAGAGGAGAAAGCCTTGAAGGTTGTAGCACCACCTGATGTAAACTGGGCTCAGCCCTCCTGACCTGCCGAGGGCTGGGCCGAGGTCGGGGTTGGGGCTCGTACCACCTGGTGTCCAGGCTGAATGTGCTTGTGCCGCTGGGGCCGACGGGCTCGGACGGTTCGTGGTAAGGCAACACGGGTATGCCCATACCTTGGCTGGTATGTCTTAGCTGCCCTTGACATCCCATGGGTTGCATAGGTTTGTCCTGCCACTTGGTGGTAGAGGGCACGGAGGATTGACCCCTGCCCGGTGACTTGCCGGTCCAGCTCTTTGGTGCCTCCAGGGGCAGGATGCCCGAGTAGGATGCGGGGACCACCTGGAGGGAGGAGGGTGGTGGCCCCCGAGGAAGGCAGCCCGTGGGCTGGGAGCCCTCGGCCGCCTCGCAGGGCTGGAGCTGGTGGGGGAACGGCGCAGGGGCCAGCTCCAGGCTGCCGAAGGGGAACTCGGCCCTGCCCCAGGGCTCGGGGGACCGGCCCCCCGTGGGGGTCTGGGCCAGGGGCAGCGTGCTGTTGGAGGCATTCTCCCCGTTCTCCTCGGGGATGGTGGGGTGTCCGAAGGGCCCCTCGGGGGGCAGCGGTGGGGAGGACATGACTGAGCTCAGCGGGCTGACTTCTGGCATGTAGAAGGGCGGCGGGTCCACCTCCCCGGGGCTGCTGCTGCTGAGGTAACCGTAAAACTGGTGGTGGAAAGCCCGGGGGGCTGGCGGGCGGGCCTGGCCAGTGGCCTGCAGGGCGCCGGGACCCTCCAGCGCCCGGTGGAACCGGGGGCTGTATGCTGGTGGCTGAAGGTAGGACTCCTGGCTGGAGGAGAGAGGGGTGAGCTGGGCTTTCAAGGCGGTCACGGAGGTGGGGACGACGGGGTCATCGTTCTCCTCGTCCGACTGCCTGAACTCGGGGTACATGTCTGTCTCCTCCACAAAGGGGAAGCCCTCGATCCGCCGTGTCTTCAGGGAGGGCTCCATCTCGGCCGGGTCCATGACGAAGCGTCCGTCCGGCCCGCGGCTGATGAGCTCGATCGGAGTGGTGGCCTCAGCTTCGGCCTCTGCCTTGGAGACGCTGTACTTCTTGCTGCTGATGGCTCGTTTGGTCTTCTTGTAAAGGGAGAGCTCCTTCTCCTTGGTGGGGCTCAGCATCCGCTTGGCCTGAGGGCCCTGGTCGTCAGAGGACTCCGAGGGCGGACGGAGCGTGCGGATGCTCTCGGGACTCACCTTGCCGGAAGACAACCTGGACCACAGGGGAGAAAAACCGAGAGAGGGGACGGTCACCCGGGGAGGAAAGGAGCCCTTACTGCCCGGGAGAACAACTCTGGATCCGGGAAACAAAGTGCTACCAGCTCTCAAAAGAGGAACCTCTGGGAGAAATTGGCAGGGGCTAACCAGGATGGCAGAGTCTCACCAGCGGCAGTGCACAACATCCCTGCTTCTTGGGAGGGCAGCTCGGAACACTCGGGGCTGAAAGCTCACACCAACACCTTGCAATAAGCTCCACCAACACCCCAACACCTCACAACAAGCTCCACCAAGACCTTGCAACAAGCTCCACAGCCCCATAGGGAAAAAAGACACATCCAGAGCTTGCTTCCAAGTCCTTCTGGCCTTTCCTATGTCCACCTGAGCTATCCATGCCCAGGAAAGGCCCTGAGAAGAGGGACATCAGGCAAATGTTCCCTCCCACAGAACTCAGCATCTCACTTGGAGATGCTGACAGATCATTTCAGACCAACTCTTTTTCCCATTATCAACACTCAGACTTTGGGCTGAGCACCTCAAAAGGCAGAGAGCACCAGGACAGTTCCCTCATCCCTATCCAGAAAGCCTTGGACAAACAGAATTGAGAGGCAAAAGACAGCAGATCCAACAGACAGTTCAGGTTATTTCAGAGCAGTGGATGAACTGAAAACAAGTAAGATTCAGATCCACCGGCACCAGGACAGTCGAGGAGCCAAAGAATGAGGTGTCCACATCCCAGACTCTTGCACTCCCACCGGGAAGATGCTCCTGCTGATTTGCAGCTACACATGCTTTTGATGGGCTCTGCAAGGAGCTGTGGCTTCTGCAGCACCACAATCCACCTTTGGGTACATGTGGAAAGCAGCTTCAGCAGGGCACTCTTCAGGAGAAAAGATGAATTTCCCAGGAAAAAAAGAGCCAACAGAGAATGACTCAAAAACTACACTGAGCTGGCAGGAAGGACTCCATATGTAGCAGGCTAGTCCTTGTCCTAAGGAGCCCCTTCCAACTGGTATGAAATTGAGTTCCATCAGCCAACTCCAGCTTTGGAAAGTGTTCACAGATCCAGCGGGGTCATCTCTTAGCTCAGCTTGCTGCATTTGTCCCTGCTGCTTCCTGCTCCAAAGCCCATTTGTCTCTTGTGAACTGCTGTGTTCCCAAAAGTTCAGGGAACACTCAAAAACAACTCATCAGGAGCAACCAAATAAGGACGAGACATTTCCATTTGAGCTTTGCAATGACTGTAGGAGGGAGGCACCTTGAAGACCCCACAGCCTGGTGCCACAGCTAAGACAGATACTTACGGGGACTCCAAACTCTTCCTGCAGTGGGTTATCGAGAGAGGAGGGTCTGGAAGAGAATAAAAATGGGAAAGAAGAGAGAACGCTGAGGAGGCGCAACACAACAGAGACAAGACACACTCAACATCACGACAACAAAAAACACTCAACAAGAGGCCAAGGTTTCATTGCTCCAGCGCTTTAATGGTTGCTGACAACAAACAGCTCCCGTCACAGGGTCCTGCCCGTCCTGCTGCCACAGCCCCGCAGGCTGGAGGAGACGGAGCCGCTTCCCTGCCCTCTCCAGCTCCCCAGCCGCCCTTTTCCCTACCAGCCACTCCTGCATGCAGGCTGCAGTCCCAGCTTTTGGGAAGCAGAGCAGCAGGGTCTCCTTTGGGGTCTTCTCTAGCCCAGCACTGCCCGCTCCATGCTGGGAGCAGCTGGAGAGCCCAGCTCCAGGGTGACCCGGAGCAGGTGAGCAGTGCCCCCCATCTGCATCCCAGAGGACAGCCCAGCCTAAACCCCCGGCTCTAGCAGTTATCACCACGTGGGAGAGCTCCCTCGGAATTCCCAGGCTAGTTTCTCTGGCGCCTCTTCACCCACCCTGCCTCTCCCGCTCCCGACCGCGGGCGCTTTCAGGCACAGCCGAGGGAGGAAGTCAGGGCTTCACCTGAGGACGCGCACGGACGAAGAAGAGACAGACAGGGAAGAAGGTTACGACCACAACACAACCAGGGGGCAGAAACGAGGGGGAGACAGGAAGGAGGGAGGAAGCACACAGGGAATGGACTCACCTTTCTTGCGCTTGAGCTTGCGTTTGCGTTGCTTGTTGACGAAGCAGGCGGCGAGTGTGCTGAAGAGGATGGCAGCAGCCAGGAAGCAGATGGTGGCAACGATGCCAGCCAGCACCGGGCGGGCTAGGCCCTCGTCCGTCAGGTCAGGCTGAGGAAAAACATCTGGGGGAGAAAACACAGTTCAGTGTTACACCTGCTGCCTTCCCCAGGGAGTTGCCACAGTGTGGAGGCAGTGATAGTCTCCAGGAATGATAATCTCTGTAAAGACCCTGCTTCCAAGCCAGCCCGCCCAGGGAGAACAATCAACGATGCTTCAGGGCCAAGGGTTTTGGTGATCTCACACCAGATCACAGAAATCATAAGATAGTTTGGGTTGGAAAGGGCTGTTTAAGGCTGTCTAGCAGGGACATCTTCAACTAGATCAGATTGCCCAAAACAACCTGGTAAACCTTTCTGTGTTAGCTGGTGGACACCCAGGGAAGAAGCCTCCACACCAAACAAATACACATTTATGTCTAAACACACACAACTGCAGCAAACCTGCAGTCATCTCCTGGCTGAATAACCTCCTGCAGCAGCACAAGGCATTTCAACCTCTTTGTCAGTGCTTCATTTCAGCATTCCAATGTAAACTGGGCTGCAAACCTTTTGCTCAACAGGAGCACGTGTGAAGCCCCAGTAGATCTCAGCTGCGGGCACGTGCAGATGTGCACCCTGCACACCTCAGTGCTCCTGCCGTGTGCCATATCCAGCATCAGTGCATTTCCCCATGGAGCTTTCAGCCTGGCAGAGCAGCTGCCTGGGGCCGGGCACCTGCCAAACCCCATCAGAAAACCTGGGCGTGAGGAGCAAGGGCAGTGAGCAGGGAGTCTGCAGCAAGCTCTCCTCACCACATCAGCACCACTTGGGGGCAGAGAGAGACCGCAGCATCACAGAACAGCCGAGCTGGCTTTTCCACGAGAGCCAGAAAATCCAGGCTCGCCGCATCCCCATCCCTTCCTCCTTGCTGCCCTCCTTCCCCAGCGCCATCACAACCCTCCTCCGCCTGCCCCTGGCTCCAGGAGCATTCTCAGCGCTGCATGTGCAGAGGGAACACGTAGGAACTGCAGTACGTTGCAGCCTCCCGGCTTGCAAAGCCCTTTTCCCTGTGGACTCTGCACTGCAGTGCTACGTTTCCCTCTCTCCACCTTTCATTCCCGCTCCCCGGCTGCGCCAGTGCCCGCTCGGAGCTTTGTTCTCCAGGCTCACCGCAGAGCCGGGGCGGGCTGGGCTCAGTGATGCTCCGGGGATTTGTCCTTACCTGCTCCCATCAGGGTCAGTTCAGCACACCCATGAGAGCCCTGCACCCCTCCCTCAGCCCAGCTCACAGCCCCACAGCTGAAGGGAAGAACAGGAGGGGAGCCAGCCCTCACCTGTGCTGGACACGCCAGCGACGTTGCTGGGTTCGCTGATGAGATCCTGCATGACCGCCAGCACGCGGAACTCGTACCAGGTGTCCTGCAAGGCCAAACACACCTGTTAGGGCCCCCACACAGCCTCCAGCCTTGTCTTACCAGAACCTCCAACATCCCCATAAAACCTGTCGGGATCTCTAGCTTGTCAGAGTGACCCCAAGGAGAGTTCAAAAGTCTCTTTTCCCAGCCCAGTGCTTGAAGAAGGAGTCGGAGCTCTTCATTTCTCGGTCCTAAGGTTGTTTCTGGTTCTTTAGCT
>JAWWMQ010000105.1:3315532-3326361 GCA_035047885.1 Chlorospingus flavigularis
TGAAATCCTTTCTTCTATTCTTTTAGTATAATTTTAATATAAAATATATAATAAAATAATAAATCAAGCCTTCTGAAACATGGAGTCAGATCCTCGTCCCTTCTCAGACCCCTGTGAACACGGTCAGAAGTGGCCAAGGCCATTTCTGCTGGAAATGGCAGCAGGGCAGGTGGCCATAACAGCACAGAGAAAGGCAACTCCAGCAGGAAATAACATTTAAAGGAGACACTGCTCTTAGAATCATAAAGAGGTTTGGGTTGGAAGGAAGTTGAAGGGACAGCTACTCAAACCCTCCTGACATGGGCAGGGACACCTTCCAGTAGACCAGGTTGCTCCAACCCCTGTCCAATGTGATCTTGAAGACTTCCAGAGATAAAGCAGCCACAGCTTCTATGCTAGGGCCTCACCACCCTCAAAGGCAGGAATTTCTTCCCAATATCATAGAGTGGTTTGGGTTGGAAGGAGCTTGAAGGGACAGCTACTCAAACTCTCATGACATGAACAGGGACACCTTCCAGCAGACCAGGCTGCTCCAAGCACTGTCCGATATGACCTTGAACACTTCCAGAGATAGGGCAGCCACAGCTTATGCACCAGGGTTTCGCCACCCTCAAAGGGAGGAATTTCTTCCCAATATCCCATCTAAACCTCCTGTCTCCCAGTTTAAAGCCACTCCCCCTTGTCCTGTCACCTGTGGGGAGCATGCCCACCTCCTGCCTTGCCCGGGGGGCTCTCCCCGGGCCCCCTTTTCCCCCCCTGCCCGTACCTACGACGGTCAGGTGGGTGCTGGCAGTAATGCTCGCGACGATGTTGGTGGCGACGCACTCCCACTCGCCGTGGTCGTCCTTGCCGAGGGAGCGGATCTGCAGGGTCCCGCCGGGCAGCGTGTTGTGCTTGCTCCTGCTGGGCTTCCCTACCTTGGGCAAGGAGCGGGGTGGGGGGCCAGGCAGAGAGAGAAAAGAACAGGACTCAGCAGCGGGCGGTGGGGCAGGGCGAGGCGGCGGCGGGGTCACTAAGCTACCTGCGCGGCCCAGGGGACACCGCCGGCCACCGGCAGGGGATCCGGGTTCTCCGGTCGTGGCAAGGCAGACGGTTCCCCCGTTTCCGAGAGGACCTGGGGGGCAACGCGAGAGGCATGCGTCAGGAGGCTGCTGGCAGCGCTCACACACCAGCGGGAAACCCCACGGCACTCGCACGGACAGCCAGCCCCGCGGCAGGGCTCAGCCTCCGGCATCCAAAGCTGAAACTGCTGCAAGAACGGGCACTGGGTGTCCCAGCAAACCCCCTCCCGGGATGGGGAAGGCATAGGATGCCCCAGGAGATGCCCAAACTGCCCCTCAGCCTCAGTTAGCAGCAGATGAGAGGCAGGAGCCTTTGCGTCAGAGTCTGGGCAGTAAGGGCCCCGTGGGGATGTGGGAGGATGGCGTGCGTGGAGGTGCCTGGAATCTCTCAAGCCGAGCAGAAAGATGGATCTTGTAACAACTCATCTATGCCCGTCAGCCAAAGCTGTGCAAATTCCACGTTGTCCTGAGTCTTCTTCAGCTATTCTTCATGTGGGGAACTCTGCTGATCAACACCAGGACCCACAGGTTGATGCAAAGAAGGAGGAGCAGAGGAGCCCATGGACACGTTGGGTTACCAGTGCAAGGCAAGGAGTTCTTCAAGACGCTGGTCAGTACTAGTGGGCTGATGGGGAGGGAGGAATTTGGCTTCTGCCACTGGCAAAGTAAGCCCAGCCCAAGCCAGCCTAACTGGAGTTGGAGGAGATAAGTCCAGAGCCACAAAATGAGGAGGACCACCAGAAGGCACAAGTGGGATTGGAAAGAAACCTGGCTGAGACTGGTGAGGGCATGGAAAGAAAAACAAGATGGAGAAAAAGACTAAACAGCCAACAAGCTTTAGGCAGGTCACTTGCAATGTGTACAAGTCATGGTCCTCCTTGTGCTGCTAAAAGGGACCCAGAGATCCAGCAGCTCTAGACAGAAGGACTGGGGATGATCCCACTGGGTGACAGAGGGAACCAGATCACTCTCAAGAGCCCTAAGAAGGGCATGGAAGGCTTGGAGGGAAGCTCCTGACAGCACAACAAAGAGCCCAGGAGCTCTCCTGTACAGTGGCTTTCCTATGGGAGCAGTACAGGTGGGAAGCAAGGGGAAGGCTGCAGGAGGACTGGAAAGCCCTCGCTGCTCCCAGGTTGTGCCACCACACCCTGCTCTATGGCAAGGGACATCTTGAAGTCTTTATATCCAGTTCTGCATCATAAAAACAGCTTCTTCCCAAGCTCTTTGAAGTCATGGGGCAGTAAAGCAGCTGCTGACTGGTCCAGAGCCCTGGATGTGCTGCGGTGACACATCCCCTCCCTCCACAGGAGGTGTGTGCTGCGACAACGGCACTGCCACCACTGCCACGTCCTGCTGGTGACACCTGGGAGCCAGGCAAGGAGGAGGGCGTCCTGTGGGCAGTGCTGGGGAGGCAGAGGAGGGGCCGGGGCGGGGGCAGTGTTTCAGCTTTGCGGATGCTGCCGTGTCGGTTTCCCGGGATTACTGGGCGGCCACAAGCCGGGCTTCCCCCACCCACCTGCGGGACAGGACGGCAGTGGCTCAGCCCAAAGCGAAGCAGCTGTACCTGCAGTTTGTTCTTACCGGGACAGAGTGTGGCTTCTCTGTCTGCAATATTCACCAAAAGCCAAAGGCACTGCAGATTTGTCTGGCAGGCCGGGTACCTTTCTCCAGGCGATGATGGGAAAGGGGTCTCCGGCAGCAGCGCAAGGAATCAACAGCTCCCTCCCTGCCTCCTGTCTGTACTCCCAGCCTGGTAGCACCGTGAAATAGGGGGGGTCCTGCAGCCAAACAAGGGAAAACAAGGAGTGTCAGCCTGCCCAAATTCCCATCACCAAAACCAAGCCTTTGGCAGACCAACACAATCTCCATTCTGGATAAACTTGAGGCATTGCAAGGAAAATTGTGTGGAGAACCTGTGCTAAGGAGCCTCGATGACACACCAAATTACACACCTGGAGGGAGATTATGTCCAAAGAGCCACCACACTGGAGCACAGAATCATGGAATCCCAGAATGGTTTGGGTTGGTAAGTACCTTAAGGCTCATCCCATTCCACTCTCTGCCATAGCCAGGGACACATTCCACTATCACAGATTGCTCCAACCTGGCCTTGGACACTTCCATCCACAGCTTTTTCGGGCAACCTGTGCCAGGGCCTCACCACCCTCACTCCTAATATCTAACCTAAATTTTGCCTCTTTCAGTTTGACCCCATTACCCCATGTCCCGTCTCTACAGTTCCTCACAAAGAATCCCTCTCCAGCTTCCTTGCAGGTGCCTTCAGACACAGGAAGCCTGCTTTGACACCTCCACGCAACTTCTCTTCTCCAGCCTGAGCAGCATCTTGCTTTTTACCTCCTGGAAACAGGAAGAAACCCACCCACATCACATCAGCCATCAACCTGATTTCCTCGCCCCGGCAGCCGCCCCGGTGGATGCGCGTGTCTGGTACACAAAGCGTTCTCATCTGAACCTCGCCGAGACACCATGAATCACCACAGCTCCCTCCCAGGCACAGGACTCCGTGTTCAGGGAGGGAAGAGGCTGCAGCTCCCACCCCAGCTGCACCAGGAACTGCGCTGGGAGCTCAGCGCGCCCCAGGCGCCGCACGCAGCCGGAGCACGTGGAGCTCAAATCATTCATTTATGAAAATCCTCCTGAACCCAAGCCCAGGCCAGCAGGGCTAAGTGTTTTGTTGGCAAAGGGGACATTCCAGGGAGATGTTTCCTCAAACTACCCCAGTCCAGTGTCAAAACCCGCGCTGCTGCTCCAGCAGGATATTTCCAGCTACACCAGACAGGGTGCCCTGGGGGTTTGCCTGGGCTGCTGGGAAGCACATCTCCAACCACAGCACAGACACACCACCCTCACCCTGGAGCCTCTGCTCGTCCCCACACAGCCCCGGGAGCTGCTCCTGGCACAGGAGGACACTGCTCCCAGCAAACCCATGGGATTCTGGCAGAGCATTACCTTCAGTACCAGTCGGGCAGGGGGAGACTGGCCCATCGTACCCAGGGCGTTATAAGGCACACAGGTGTAAGTGCCGAGAGCATCTTCAGTGGCCTCCTCGATCCGGATCGACCCGTCTTCCAGCAGGTTCCAGCCAGAATACTGCAGCAGGGAGAAGCAGGGAGATCACTTAGCCAGCACTCACCACAGCTCCTTATTTCCCCCTCAGCCAGGCCCCCACCCATGCCCAGGGTGCTGTCACATCTGCAGGAGATGCCCAATCCCACTCCCAACATCCAAAGCATCTCCTCAACAGAAACTTGGGCAACATCAGCCTGTCCAAGCACAGCCAGGCTCCTTCATGTAGCTCAAAAAGATTTAAGATCAGAATCTAACACTAAATAAGACTTGTTCTGGAGTCAGCAAGACATCTCCACCTGGAGGGCTGAGGGCACCAAGGACCAGGAGGCCACAGCAGCAACACCTTTAAATGGAATTAAAACTTCAAATTGTTAATATTTAACCAAAAAAAAATTTACAATATTGAGTGTTTTCTTTAAATATTTAATGGCTAATATCCTTGCTCAGACTATCAAACCATGATTAGGGGAAGATGTAGATTTGTTAAAAGGGTCTTTTAACCACCAGTTGCCATTGGAAAAATAAAGCAGGGCCATCAGGAGGTGACTTTAGGGGGAAGAAGGCATCAAGTGTGGGGGACATAGAATGCCCAGAGGCACTGTGGGCTCCATATGAGAACCGGAATTAACTCTGACAAGGAAAAGCAGCGTCATCGCATCCACGAGATTCTTCTCTCCCAACACAAAGGGATGCCTGGTGGTGCTTACTGATGTTTGCTGAGGACATGAGGGTCCAAACCCTCTGTGCCCCCCTCTCCCCTCCTCCCTGGGGGCTCTGTTACCTTCTCGATTCGCAGGGGACGCCCGTCCTTGTTCCACTTGACCAGCGTCACCGGTGGCTCTGCCTCCACGGGGCAGCGGATGTACCCGTGGATCCCGATGGGAACGTAGATGATGGGGGGCATGTTCACCACACGGGCAGGATCTGGAGGGCAGCAGCACCATGTTAGCACAAGGAGAGAGCCCTTCTCTCCTCACAGCCCGGCTTCACAGGATCTGCCTCACTTTTGTAATGAATTCCAAACCCAGCACCACCCTGGCTCCTGCAGGTTGTTAAGCCAGGCTTGCTACACACAAATCCTCTGGAATACCTGGCATTTTTGGGAGGCTTTGCTCATGTCCAGGGTGTTCCTACCTGGGGCTCCTTAAAGATTGCATTTAAGAAGAAATGAAGATATGCCTGCTCCAAATTCCACACCAACTTGCATCCTGCTGAAGCCTGCACTGCTCCATTACAGCACAACATGTGCCAGGTGTGATGAACACCCAGCACAGCCTGGTTTTACATATAAGCAATCAAAGCTATTTCAACTGCCAAACCTTAAAACACACAGAGATAGGAAATAGGATCTGCGTCCAGGCTGCCATGAGTCCTTTACCTCCCATATCTGCTTATACTCGTGCCTCATTGAGGCTGGGTCATGTTGAACAGCAGCCACCTCACCCTTTCCAAGATGCAAAAACCTTAAAATACATATCTAACCCCCCCCTCCACACTGCACCACCCACGCAGAGAGGTGTCTCGCAATCCTCCAGTCTAGAATGTGTCATTAACAGCACTTCTAAGAGCTTTTTAATTAAGTGCGAGTGGGTTGAAGAGAACCTAGACTTTCTTTAATAAGAAGCTTTTTAAAAAAATGTTATTTTTAATAAGAAGAGTGAGTATTTCTACAATCTCGTCTAGACACCGGTAGCACGAGGTTATGGGAAAATCCTGATGGGGCTTATGTTGCATTAAGGGATAAATGTGGGAGTTTTGGGGTGCAGCATCCCTGCACCGCTGATGCAAATTGGAGGGCGTAAACATTAAGGTGCTTAACAGCAAGGCATGGAAGATGTGGAAGATGGAAGATTATTGCTTTCTTGGGGCAAAACCAGCAGAGTTTGGCAGCTCTGCTCCCAGCACATCACCCCAACCACTCCCCAAAACCGCTCGCCCCCGGCAGTGGCACCATAACCCAGATTGCCCAGTGCCACATATGGAGCAGGCTTTACCCCCCTCTGCTTAACTCCACCTCTTAGGAAATGTAATCAAGGACTCCAGCAGTGCGGGAGAGGGTAATGGGATCGAGCCTTTCACTACTAGGTCACTGGCCAGGGGCCAGCCCAGCCCACTAATGACCCGGAGCTGTGTCCCCATTTGCTTTTGGAGGATGGGAAACTCCCTCCAGAGCTATCACCCCAGTGTGGATGAGGTTTGCTCAGGAGGAAAAGGGTTTGTGGCACCAAAAACCGAGCACCCCTCCTTGTACTGAAGCCTGGCTGAGCAGCAGATTGTCCGAGCCTGCTCTCCCTGCCATTAGAGTTATTTTTAACAGCTATCAGCCCTGACAAGCGGCCCTGGATTAGAGGCAGGGCAGATTTAATGGCCTGAGGCCACAGGCTTTCCCAAGAGCCACCCGGCTGGGAACATCCAAGCGCCAAATCACGCCTGTGCCTGGGCACAGCACTACTCACACCATCCCCCTGCCCACTCTGCCCCTTCATCCATCCCCACAGGGACCTGCCAGCCCTGCTCTTGGGCTCCCCACTAACCAGCACCAGGTCTAAAGGCAGCAGCAGCTCTAAGGCAGCCTTGGAAAACCCATGCCGAGAGCCCACTTTGCTCAGGCCTGTCTTTCATTATGAAATAAAAATGCCGAAGTCTTTGGGAGCAGAGCAATATTGCAATTGGAGCGGCGGCAATTGAGGCCATTACGGTGGAATGCCACAGGATGCCGGTGGCACACTACCCATTACCGCCCGGGGATTCCAGCAGAACAGCGAGCGTGGGAGGCGCCGCTCCTGCTGCAGCCCTTTCTCCTGAGCTTGTTTAGATCGCTTACCGCCCGAGGAATGTGACACAAGAACAACCACACCACAGGAATAACCCCCGAAATAAACACCAAAAAACACACCTTGGCACTGAGAGCCCTCACCTCACCCCAGCAGGGTGAGGATGGTGAGGCAGCAGCCATGGGATGATGCTCACCTGTTACAGACATCTTTTATGAAAAATCCTTTCTTTAGGATTTTTCCTCCTGAAAAGCTGAGAAGCCTCAGGAACAAAACGTAAACATTGGTTATCTGCTGCTGTAGAATGCAACAAGTGGATCTTTGATTAGCCCATGTTGATTGTTTCTACTTAATGGTCAATCACAACCCAGCTGGCTCAGACACAGAGCCCAAGTCACAAACCTTTGTTATCATTCTTTGCTATTCTATTCTTAGCTAGCCTTCTGATAAAATCCTTTATTCTTTTAGTATAGTCTTAATGTAATAGATATCATAAAATAATAAATCAAGCCTTCTGAAACATGGAGTCAGATCCTCATCTCTTCCCTCCACCTAAGACCCCTGTGAACACAGTCACACTCACCTAATTAAAAAAACACTTGTAGCCAAGGTGGATGCTGGTCCCAGCTGAGCAGTGTCACTGAGGCTGCTCAGACCATTTGCTTTCTTGTCTCCCATGCCCACGTGGGATGCTCTTAAGCTTTTTTGCTAAGGATGATTCCTTGTTCATCCAAAGGCTGCTGTCACATCAGCCTGACTCTCCAGTGTCACACCAGGACAAGAGAGCCTCTGGGGCTGCCTGGGAGCCAGGTGTTATCAATGCCAGCCCCATCCCCGCACTCACACTGCACTGTCAGGTAGGCAGAGGCTGATGGCGAGCGGCCCAGGCTGTTGCTGGGGATACAGGTGTATTTTCCAGCATCCTCTGGTTTGACACGGAAAATAATCAGCGTCCCGTCGATCAGGATCCGCACCCTCAGCTTCAAGTCACTGCAGGAGAGGAGAGGAGGATCATGAGGAGAGCCAGGGGCAAAGCCCAGCACAAACAATCCCAGCTCCCAGCACAGCCCAGGAGCAGCAGGAGGAGGAGAACACGCTGCCCCACCAGCTATAAACTCACTTCTTGAAGTAGACGTTCTCCTCCTCCCAGTACCACAGGTAGGTGAGGTTCCCGGGATACGCCTCGGCCTGGCAGGTGAACAGAGCATCCTGGGAGATGTTGACTGTGATGTTCTCCGGAGGGGAAACGATAAAGGGAGGTCCTGGAGGGGGGAAGAGGAAGGTGTCACTCCCACCACTACAGGTTGCTCAGGTTCAGCTCCATCACAGCATTTTAGCTGGGAGCTGCTGGAGGGCTCTGGGGCAGGGCTGGCTCCGATCCTCTGAGAACCACAGTGACCCTGTTATTCCCAACCCTTCCCCTAATCTCTGGGCTGACTGAGAACCACAGTGACCCTGTTACTCCCAACCCTTTCCCTAATCTCTGGGCTGACTGAGAACCAGTGGCACTGTTATTGCCAGTCCTTTCCCTGATCTCTGGGCTGACTGAGAACCAGTGACCCTGTTATACCCAGTCCTTTCCTAATCTCTACAGCTTTGACGAGGGGATCCACGCCCATGGTGCTTCTCCCAGGGCACACAAGGACACACCTCCCTTCATCCCCAGCACTTCTGGAGGATAGTATCACCCACAGGAAACATCCAGGGGGAACAGACTGCCAGGAGCCAGCAGCTCACCACTGCCACAAAAGCAGAGCAGAGGACACCCCGTGCTCCTCTCTCTGCCGGTAGCTGTTGACCTAATTAAAGATTTATTTAATAAGAGAGGGAGCAAGGAGCAGGAGGCCTGTCATGCATCACCGCTGTCTGACGAGGCGCTTCATGACAGCCTCAATCTTCTCCCCGCTTCCCAAACAAAACCGAGCTGCCATCAGGGCCTGGCTGCTCATCAGGGTCCCAATTAAGCAGATTCCTCCATCCTACAAACCGGATGCAGAGCCAGGGGCAGCCAGGCACAGAGGCCTGGAGGGTCACCCCAGGGTGACACCATGGACCTGTGGCCGGTGGAATCACCCCATCCTGGCTTCCCAGGGGATGCTGAGGAGCTGCAAGGTCTCACCTTGGACGAGCAGGCGCGTGGTGTGCACAGCCTCGCCCTGGATGCTGTAGGCCCGGCAGGTGTAGGCACCTCTGTCCTCCCGGCTGACCGAGAGCACCGTGAGGCTCCCGTCGCTCACCTGGCAACAAGGGAAGACCCTGGAGCGTGGGCAGGGACCCCCGGGGGGACAGGGGAAGACCCTCCCTGCCTCCCACGGCAGAGAGCTGCCGGCGCTCTCAGGGCCAGATGAGAGACGGGTTTCCCCGCTCTGCAAGACGTGGGATATTAATAAACCAACACACGCCTTGCTGCTCGACGCCAAGGGGAAGGGAGAAAAAAAAATTCATGAAATAAATAAATAACCATCCCAGCACATTCATCTCCCTGAAGTGACTGGCAGGCAGCAGGCTCCAAACCTCTGCTGCCAAGCGCCCCAGCACCATTGGAGCTGCACAAGGAGCCTTGATGGAGCATTCCCTGCCCCCCTCAAGGACCTGCTCCATTGCTGGGGGATGAAGGGAGACCCCAGCCTGGCCACTGTCCTCCCTGTGGGGTCACCTCTCAGCTGGAACAGGAGTGGATGGATTCCCCCAGGGGACACAGCAGAAGGATGGACAAGGGGCTGTCACCTTTGGGGTAGCAGCACCCCCATGCACAGGGAGGCCTCCCAGCCAGGCTTCCCCCCCACCTCATTCTGCCTCATCCTTCTATTTCAATTAGTAACAAATGATTCCTAATTACTCTCATTAGTGCCTGCGCTGATTCCAATGCCTGATTTACCAATTACAGCTCAGGGGGGAATCTCTGCCTGGGAGCCTCTGGGATGCAAAAAGGGTCCTGAAGGGGAGGGGAGGAGGGGAAATCCTCTCTGCTCAATCCTGCCCTGCCCCAGCCCTGCTGGGGGGACACTACCCCAGGCTGCAGCCCCCACCTCATCTGCAGGGTCTTGGACCTGGGCTGAGTCTGCAGGGAGCAGGTCAGGTGCAGGAGCAGGGCTGTCCCAAGCACTTGGAGGGTCTCCAGCCTGCACCCAAGGGCTGGCAGCGTTACAGGCTGCTGCTCAGCAAGGATGGGGTGGGGGAAAATGGGCATGTCACCAAGGAGAAGTGCTGAGAAAGCACGGCTGGCTCCAGGCACGGCGGAGCCGCCGCCACCATGGTGCTGTCAATACTGTCCCTGCCAGCTCCCAGCCCAGGATCCCCACGGCAGCCCTCCCCCACCTACCTGGTACTTGCCATTGGCACCCAAAAGGTCTCCCTCCCGGAGCCAGGTGACGATGGGCTTGGGGTTCCCGAACGCCATGCAGGTCAGGGTGACGCTGCTGCCCTCCTTCGCCTCTACGTACTGCGGCGGGGTCTCCGTGAACGTGGGGGGAGCTGGGGGCACACGAGACCCCCAGGTCACCCGTGGCCACTCTGGGGCTGGGGGCACACGGGGACACAGGGGAAGCTGCTGCCTGCACACGGGGGATGCTCTGCACATCCCCACGGCAGGGCTGCGACCACCACAAAGGCTGCACGGACAGGGTGGCCCTGGGGACAGCGACCAAGAGGCGCCACGTCGCACCCCAGCCCTGTCCCCTCTCCTCCCCGCACCCCACTGCACATTAACTCGCTATTGTCAAAACATGGGAAAACACCGCAGTGCAGATCGAAAGGCTCCTTCCTGATGAAAGAGGCTGGCAGGATTACAGCCCGCCCCTAATTACCCGCGGTTGTTAAAGCCCACTTTAGAGGAAGACAGGTTGGAAATTTAATCTGCTTGGGAGAAAAAAAAAAAAAAAAAAAAAAAGAAAAGGAATTATAT
>JAWWMQ010000105.1:3326461-3337144 GCA_035047885.1 Chlorospingus flavigularis
ACAGGTTGGCAATTTAATCTGCTTGGGAGAAAAAAAAAAAAAAAAAAAAAAAAAAGGAATTATATTTTGTTTCTCCCCAAATGATTTTTATTTTCCCCCTAAGAAAATTAAGCGTTGTAATGCGCTGGGGGAAAGCCACAGCCCTCACCCTGAAAGCAATTCCTCGGGCTGGGAGGATTATGGTTATTATATTGTTATTAAGCCCCTGCACGCCCCGTGCTGCATAAAGCCCCAAAACTGGCCCATTTTGCCAAGGGGAGGGACAGGGCATCTGGGGCCATTTTCCAGCCCCTCCGCCTGGCAGTTTGCAGGATCCATGCACGTGGCAGAGGTGAGCCAGGCACCACCGTCCTCCTCCTTCCTCCTCCTCCTGCCCTCCTTCCCAAGCCCTCGGAGCTCATTAGCAGGTTGGGGGAAAGCAGGAAGCAGCAGGCAGGGCAGCAGGCAGGGATGGGGTTGGTGGCCTGCACAGCCCCGCTTGCAAAGCTCCTGCTCACTAATTGGGCTCAATTAGGTGGCTCTGCTCTGTGCCACGGCACAGCCATCCCCCCAAAGGTTAAATTAATTGCACAAGGTCAAGGCAAGACCAGCGAGGAGCTGCCAGTGGCCACATCTCTCCAGCCACCCCACTGCAGCAGGAGAGGCACAGCCCTGCTGCTGGGCTAAAAATAAAGATCTGTCTCCTGATGCAGAGAATGACAATTTGTTAATTAGTTTAATATACAGCCTTAATAAAATGAAAAAGTAATTTGAGTAAATCTGAATTTCAAGAAAACAAAGATTTGATTTTCTGATCTGTTTGTTAAGAGGAGATTCATTCCCAGCCCCGGTTCTTGATGTCTCTCCTTTAAACAAGCTCTGTGTAATTAAACTGAGGAATTCCTAATAAAGCTTTGTCCCTTTTGAAGTCACACCCTGGCTGGATCAGCCAGCCTGGATGGCTTCAGGCAGGCGTGTCTGCCAGGCACAGATGCCATTGAGGCCCAGCATCTCCCAGACATCCAGCATCCCCCAGAAATCCCATTTTGGAACCACAGGGATGATCCAGCCCCTGCCCCACTCACCATTGACCGTGAGGTGGACCCAGCTGCCGTTGTGGAAGGTGTCGTACTGCTGGTCCAGCATGAGCACTTTGCACTCGTACCAGCCCTGGTCCTCAGAGCGCACCTGCTCAATGCGCAGGGAGGCTTTGTCATGCAGGCTGGCCCGGCCTGTGGGAGAACACAGCGTTGGCACCACGTCCCCAACACCAGAGCAGCCCCCAGAGCATCACTGCAGGGGACACTCCATCCCAAACTGGGGCAGCTCACAGGGCATCACTGCAAGGGAAACCCCATCCCAATCCGGGATAGCACCCAGAGCATCTCTGCAGGGAACACTCCATCCCAAACTGGTGCAGCCACCAGAGCATCAGTGCAAGGGAAACCCCATCCCAAACTGGAGCAGCCACCAGAGCATCACTGCAGGGGAGCCCCATCCCAAACTGGAGCAGCCACCAGAGCATCACTGCAGGGGAACCCCATCCCAAACTGGAGCAGCCACCAGAGCATCACTGCAAGGGAAACCCCATCCCAAACTGGTGCAGCCCCCAGAGCACAGCCACAGGGGACACCCTATCTGCACACCAGAGCAGCCCCCAAAGTATCATTGCAGGGGATACCCCATCCTGATACCAGAGCAGTCCCTCAGAGTTCACTGCAGGGGCCACCCCATCCCAAACTGGTGCAGCCCCCAGAGCATCACTGCAGGGGACATCCCCATCCTGACCCCAGAGCAGCCCCCCAGAACATCACCACAGGGGACACCCCATCCCTGTGTGGGCACTGTCCCGGTTTGGGGCTGGCTGAGCCCCACAGTGTGGCTGCAGCCGGTGGTGCCAGGCTGGTGTTGCCAGGCCGGTGACACACTCGCCCATCTGGGGACAGCAGAGCCAAGCTGCCAGGGCCAGGCAAGGTGCCTGGAGCAATGTCTGCCCGCAGTGACACCGGCCTTCTGCTCCCAGCCGGGGGCTGGCGGCGGCACAGCCGGCACACGGGCGTGCCCCAGAGCTTTGCCCCGCCTGGGAGACTCCCAGAAAGCAGGGCAGCCCTGAGCTGACCCTGTGCACAGCCCCAAAAACTGGGTCAGGAGCAGAGTAGCCTAAAGCTCCACCCTGGGGCAGTGGCCACCGGGCTGTGGGATCGCTCATTGCTGAGCTGAGTTTGGCAGGGCTCAGCTGGTGCATTTCTTAGAGAGCAATTTGGGCAGAGAGTCCCATAAGACCCAGGGAATATTCCCAGGACAGGGAAAGAGATACCACAATGTGTCTGTCCTGCCACACCAACCTTCCCAGGGCTGGTTTCCAGCTCACAGATCCCACCAGAGGACACCGGCCACGTGTCACGGGCAGCACATTGGCAAGCAGCCACATGAGTTCTGCAGCTCCAACCTGTCACCTCCGCCCAGCACGTGGCCCTGGCTCCATCCCCAGTGTCCCCCCAGCACCCCTCCCTGGGCTCACAGCTGCTCTGGGGCGCAGCAGCAGCAGCAGCAGCCACCGCCACCACGCGTCACCCTGGGCTTCTCTGCCTCGCTTGCTCCCGTCCCACGCAGCCCAGCTGGCTTCCTAACGCTGCTGCTTAATTAAAACCAACTGGGTGGAAAGCGAGCAACGAGAGGCAGAGCCCGCGTGGTTTCCGACGGAAGAACGGATGGAGCGGAGCTGGGCATCCCAGGCCGTGCTGCAGCCAGGACCTGGCACCCTCCCCTCGTCCCCTGGGACTCACCGGCATACTCTGGGTCCACATGGGGAGGGTAAAACCCAAACTTGATGAAGATGGGGATGGGGACGCCGAACTTGAACCACTCCACGACATAGGGAGGGGGCTGGCCCGTCAGCGGGTGGATCACGTCGCATGGCAGGATCACGCTCTCGCCAGCGCGAGCGGTCACGAACTCGGGCTCCTCCCTCGAGCCGAGGGCACCTGCGAGGGGGGCAGAGGAAGAATCTGTGGCTGATGCCACTGCTGGTGCCCAGCATCGAACCAGGATGCCCATCTCCAGCCACCTGTCTCCAGCAAGGGCAACTCATGGGTCACCCTTGACCCAAAACCAACAGGGGGTCACAAACCCCTCAGATCCAAGGACACCCTTGGCTACCACAGGAGTCAGGACAGTGGCCATCAGCACCCCAATGCGCCAGGACTGCTTCCAAACCTCTGCATCAGGGCAAGGATGATGCCCAGTGACCCCACAGAGGTTTTGGGGATCCCTGCTCTCAGTAGAGGGGCACAGAGTATGCCTAGCACTGCTCCCCACACAGCAGCACCATCTGGGCTACCCTTGTATCCCTGTGGCAGGGAAAAGGCTGCTTATAGCTCGTGCCCCTGCATCCTCCAGCAGGCAGGACTGAGCATGCAGGGACCCCTGGGCACAGCTGTGCTGTGCCAGCCCTCGGACCCAGCTCTCCCACCGGTGCCAGGATGGGCTGGGCCCCCGGAGCCACCACGCCCCAGCCAAGCCCACATGTCCTCGGGCATCCCTGAGAGCCCCAAGCCTGAAACCCGTCTGCGACCTGTGCGTCGGGTCTGTCACCCTGCTCCTCCCAGCTGGCTAATTACAGGGGACTTCGGTCTCAGCTCCGAGGCTGCTCCACCCCGGCTGTGCCGCCCTGCTCGCTGCAGCCTGGCGTCATCCCGCTCTGCCAGCAGCAGCAAAGCTGCATCCTCAGCACGGCGTTCAGAGAGGGAGAGAGAGGGAAACCCAGAGCTGGGAGGAAGCCAAACAGGGGGTCCCCAAAACTTGGTTTAGACCCACATCGCCCTCCCCATCATGGAAAGGACCCCGTTTTCGTGGCACACGCGGCCGCTGGCTGTTCCGGGGGGGATGCTCGGGGAGGGATGCTCGGGGAAGCACGTTCCCACTCCTCCGCGCTGCTCCTCGGGGCCGCCGGTGATTGGCGGCGAGTGACATCACCGCTTCCCCGCCGCGGGAGCCGAGCATCACCGGCTATTTTTGGCTCTGGCACAAGCGCGTACCGGCGAGAGGCCCGTGATGTGCCACTCCACGGGCCCACCAGCCGAGTGTCCCCGCGGGAAGGGCAGCGGGCAGCGCCGGCCGCAGCTCGCACATTTCACGCACAAGGTGCGTCCCTGCACAGGGTCACAGCTGATGGTCACCGAGCCCCCACGCCACCAGCAAAGCGGGCACGGGCGGCTCTTTAACTGGGAGGGCTGGCTGGGTGAGGCCGGCGTGCAGAGCTGTGCAGAGCCATCTGCAAGGAGCAGATGCTGCATTGCACACCCACTGCAGGCACCCGGCCCCGCTCGGGGGTCCTGCAAAGCTGGGGGGGTCCTGCAGGGCCAGGGACCATCCCGGACCCCATCGGGGCGGGGGGATGGCTGAGCACACACGTGCGGTGTGCACGCACACCCCCGCACACGCTTTGCACCGCCTCGACAATACTCTTGCACCTTTCCATCCCTCGTTAGCGCTGCATCGCCGATGAGCTCCCGTTCGCAGCCTGTCAGCAGGGACGGCACCAGCCCTCCCCTGCCACCCCGGCGCTGAGCTGTGAGAACCCGTCCTGACCCCTCCATCCGGGAGGGTGAGGAGGGCTGCGCTGCAGGGCTGGATGAGCCCCCCTCCCTGTCCATGGTCCTGCTGCGCCGATCGGGGACGGAGCTGTCACATGCTGCTCAAGAGCATCCAAGGACGCGCTTCCCGAGCGAGCAGGTCCTCGGCACCTCATCGCCTTCAAAGTGACATCCTCTCCCCACCAGCAGGAGAAGATGGAAGCGGTAGCACCTAAACCCCTTTCCCAAGTCCCCCACCTGCCCCAGCGCTCCAGCTCCTGGGCTACCAAGCTGGAATTCTTGGTTTCCAGCACCTCTCCACCAACTGGAGCCTGGAATGCTGATGTTTGCCCAGCTGGAGCAAGAGGGCACCCAGACACGCTGGGGATGGGCGCCAGGGAGTCACACCGCGCCAGGATCCCCTGGCAGAGCAGTGGGTGACATCCCCGGGGAGGGGACGAGCCAGCCGCTCCGCCGGACCCACGGCTGGCCAGGGCTGCCCGGGCGCAGGAAAATAGGTCATCCCCGGCAGCTCACAGCGCCGGTGTCTGAACGCGGGGCCGGTGGGGAATTGCACGCACGGCTGAGCATCACCTCCCCAGCGCACGGCCGACTGGCAGCCACGGCGGGGAAGCGGCCCCCGGCTCTGCCCAGCTGCCACCCGCCCCGCTACCGGCCCCGTGCCCTCCTGTCCCCACTTCCAGAGCGCCAGCAAGGCAATGGGGAGATGTCTCACAAACCCTCTTGGGGTCTCCTCAACTTCCCAACCCACCAACCCTGTGGGGTCCCAGCCCTGACCAGGTTTTCCTTCTATGCCCAGACCATGAAGAAAGCGAGCAATGGAGACTGCAGCTCTCGATTCAAAGTGTTTTCTCACCCCCACATTTGTAGGGAAACGCTTGAAAACAACCCGCAGACGCCAGAAGAAACAGAGCACAAATAGATGGGGTATTTTTAAACCCACTTGATTTTCCCAGCCAAGTTCAGAGAGGTTCCAGGGCTGAATCTGCGGTTTGGAAACAGGGTCAACATCAGGGAACGGCAGCACCGAGGCGAACCCCAAATCCGCCTCGGTGCAGGAGCTCACGTGAAGCTGGGGGATGCCTTGTAAAGAAAAACAAGTAATCAACAGGCTTCATCATCCAAGCAGATCCAGGAAAAATAAAAGCACACCGCGTGCCAGGAGGCAAGAATACAAGATGCGGAGGTGGAGTTGAACAGCATCCCAAAGGGAGAGGAGGGGAGGCTGCCGCCACCGAGACGGTGCCACCGCGGGGCTCCCCAGAACGGCGATGCCAACCAGGGGAGACCCTCACCTGGATCTGGGCGTGCAGCTCCTCTGATCCCCGGGGCACAGGTGGAAGGTGCCACAGGACTCGGTGAAGCTGAAGGCATCCAGCATCTCTGCTGTGCTTGCTGAAGCAGGACCCTTCCTGCAGGTGCTTTCAGAGAGGTTTCCAAAGGAATTAACACCTGGGAAAGCTTCCCCTCCTAGCCCAGTGGACACCAATGCTCTGGGGCAGAGAGGGCATCCTGTCCTGACCCAGATCACATTGCAGCCTGCTAACAGAGGCACCACTATCCATCTCCAGTGCTGCCCCACACCCCTGGCACTCATCCCCACCCCTGTGCCCCCATGGGGATGGCTGAGCGAGCAGGCACAAGGCCTGGAGCCTGTGGACGTCTCCTCCCTGGTGAGCTGAGACGAGATGTGCTCTGACACATCCCACTCCCATCGGTGGAGGCAGGATATGGCAGGGATCTCTGAGGACAAGGCCACCAGCATGGCATATGGAGGCCAGCAGGGAAGGAGAGCAGGCAGCCATCGCCATGAAATGAAGACAGAGGGAGACTGCAGCCCAGGGTGGGGGACAGGGACAACGTGCTGCAGGGACCCTGGCAGGGTGTGGAGTGCTGGGAGATTGCCTGTCCCCCACCTCTGTACCCCCTAAATATCTCAGTGGGGGCTGCACTCCCCATTACAAACTCAGTCCCTATTTTGGGGTATCCAGAGCCCCCCAAAAGCACCCGTCTGTCCCCTGGTGGGGGAAGCCCTGGGGCTGGGAGCGCAGCCCTCACCCCCTCCCCCAGCTGGAAAGCAGCATCTGGGCTTTCAGTGCGATTCCTGCGTTTTAAACCCGATTTTCCAGATGGATGGAGGGCGATGCGCGGGTCAAGTGACATGCCTCAAGGTCACACGGGGCCAGGGAGGAGAAGGATTAGCAGCTCTGAGGGGTGGCTTGGTGGCCCATTCCCAGCGAGATGGGGACTCAGAACCCCATTCCTGGGCACAAGGGGTGTCTTGTGGGACCATCACCACCCTCCTCAGGCAGGCAGGCAGCTGCCCTTGCATCCCAAGGGGAATGCAAGCATGGGATGTTGCCCCACAGCAGCCCCATGGTGGGTTCTTGCTCCCTGGAATGGCACAGGTGGGAATGTGCCTGGTTGGGCAGCAGCTCAGTGAGCACATGGGAGCACAGCTTGGTGATCTAAGAGGCACAGAGATGGAGCAGGAAAGAAAATTACTTCCCTGAGGTCACCTTACTCCTGCCTGGGGGTCCCTTGTGCCCCCTCCCTCCAATCACCACCAGCCCAGTGTTGAGCATCCGGTGTTGGCAGCTGCCTCGTGGGAGGCATCATCTCCCAGCAACGACCAGCAGCTACCTGTGCACTCCCCGTGAGCTCCCTCCACGCACCACAGGGACAAACAAGCAGCTGTGGTGGGAGCTGGAGCACCAAACCCATCCCAGAGGAGACCTTCAGCAGCTGGAGAGCACTGCCAGGGTGCTGTGCCCCCTGTCCAGGCCCACATCACACCAGTACCCCCATGCAGGCTGGCACCACCCTCCCTGTGGAGCAGCGGGTACCATCCCGATGCATTCACAGCCCTCCAGCAGGAAACTGGGATGCAGGCAGCGCTCCGAGCTGCCCGCCAGCAGCTCCTGAATCACGCTGTTCCTGGCTCAGGCAGCCCTCCCACCAACGCCAGCCTCTCCATGGAGGAGCGGGAGGAAGCGAGTTGTTTTTCCAAAGGCCAGCTGGTCGCTCAGGGCTCCCAGCCTGGGAGATTCCTACCGCAGGGAAAGGGAGAGGGAAGGGCTCCTCCATCGGCACGGCATGGGCTTGGACCCACTGCTGGCCCATCTGCAGGGCTTCTCATCCATGTGAAGACATGACCTCCAGGACAGAGGACCAGAGGTGAATGGGAGCTGTGCCACCCTGCACAGCTCTGGAGAGGAACTTTCAGGGCTCACCCATCACCAGCAAAGCAGCATCTTCCAAGTCAAAAGGCAACTGAGGCGGCAAAGCATCGCCGCAAAGACCCGCCGGCAAGCCAAGTCATCCACCGAGCCGCTCACGTCCCTCCCTGCCCCGTGTGCTCCCATCCAACAGGTCCAGAGGAGCAGAAAACCTCCAGGGAATGATGGAAATGGGAGCCCGGCCAACGCCCTTGGCTGTTCCCGGTGCCAAACCATCCCCTTGCCAGAAGACAGCGGGGCCAAAGCCACACGTGCCAAATCCAGTGGCTCCCGGTCCAGACTCCTCCACGGCCAACGAGGCAAAACCCAAGAGCTGTGCACGGCGAGGAGCAGGGGATGCAGGGCTGGCACTGCCACCCCGAGCCCCTCCAACCGGCCAAGGTCAGCGCCAGGAGCATCGCCCGCCGCGGTGCCCAGGGAGCCGCCTCAGCAGAGCCGAATCCTCGCTCTGCAAACCCTCCTGCCTGATCCACCAGCGTCCCCACTCACTGTGTGTGTGCTGCCACAGCGTCACGCTCGTGGGAGAGGGAGGAAAAGCCCCTCGGTGTGACGGCACTGCTGGGAATGCCAGGAGGCCGGATCCTTCCTCTGACACCCACTCCTGGCGCGGTCACGTCCTGGCTCTCCTCCCCCATGCCATAAGAGGGGATAACGCACCCTCCTTCCCTCTCTGAGCCGATTAACGCCTGGAAAGCCCTTGGAGAGCCAGGCAAGGAGGCTGCCCAGGGCCAGCACCGTTGGCAAGGAGGAAGTGGTGTGGGAGGAAGGCCACGGCAAGAGGAAAAGCCCCAGCGAGGGCATCGGCACATGGTGAGCCCCAGCTCTTCTCCAAAGCCCTGTCCCCAAGCAATGCGGGGTGACAGCTCCCCATGAGGACGGGACAGTGCTGGGAGCAAAGGGCTGCAGCAGCTGGGGTGACTGCCGTGGGCTCCCTGCCCCTGCGGGGGCCGTGCTGGCCCGCAGCACCCCCTCCCCCGGCAGCCACCCCCGCATTACTCACGGCGCGCTCATTCATCACGTACACGCTGCTCCACACGCACAGCACCCCCGTGCCGGGGCTCCCCGGCACCCACCCACCCCGGCACCACCAGTTCCGGAGCTCCATCCCCGCGGCTCCAGGGTATTTCCAAGTTCCCAGGTGCCGAACGCGCTGCTCTGCTCCTCTCCCCGGCGGAGCATCCCTGTACAAGCAGCTGCTGCAAACACTGCCTCAGCACACTGCAGCACGCAGTTCAGGCAGGCAGCAGCCGGCCACGGCTCGGTGCGAGGGGCTACGTACCCCCAAATGGGGCAGCTCCATCGTGAACCCCCTCAAAAGGACAGCCCCGTCCTGGCACACACCCCCCTGCCTCCAGGAGCCGCCTGCCAGGCGAGGAGGACAAGGGACAAGATGTGACCCGGCGGGCTCAGGGAGCGCTGGGAATTGGGGGGGCTGCAGCACCCCGGCAGGTGCCCCCCTCCCAGCCCAGCCGTGCCCCCCGAGGCAGCGTCCCCCTCACCACGGGGACGGGAGTGGTGGTGGCTCCCAGCCAGGCATTGCTTGCTGCCGGCAGCACCGCATCCCGTGGGCAGGGTGGGTGACACCCAGGGCACGGCTCCAGGCTCTCATCCCGGGAAAGGACCACCGGGACGCAGGGAAAACCCGTGAGGAAGCAGCGGCAGAGATGGGGGACGGTGCTGCACCAGCGGCAGGGAGCTCCCCTCTACCTGCAGGGATGGCTCGGAGGGGTGGGAGGGGGCTGGCAGCTGAAGGGAAAGAAGCTCGAGCAGGAAAATCAGGGTTATTCCTTGCTGCCGTCTCCGTCCTGACCTTGGACAACCCTGTGCCTCAGTTTACCACAGCACAGCAGCCAGCCCGCAGTGGGGGGAGAAGGAGGGCAGCCTCTCCTGGGCGGGGGGGTGGGAGCAAAGTCACCCCCAAACCCGCAGCCGGGGCGCTGCAGGGGAAGGCGACGAATCCCTCCCGCATTTCTCCTTGCCCAGCCGGGCTACCCTTGCAGGGAAGGGCAAACGCTGCCCGCACCCCACGGAGCTGCCGCAGGCGCTTCCTCAGGATGAGAGAAGAAAATCCGAATGCGGAGAAAAGCTTGCCCATCCCTGATCAACGGGGACACTCAGCCAGCCGTGCTCCCTTCCCTCCCCGCCAGGACCCGCAGCCGCTCGCCTTCTCCCAAAGGGAATTTCCAGCCCCTGGGCAGCGGCTCCGCCGCACCGGCAGCGCGGCTTCCCGAACTTGCCCAGCTGCAGCCGCTGCCCTCGGGGAGGTCACGGCCAGCCCCGCCGAGCGCCTGCGGAGGGAGGGAGGATGCGCCGGGCGCTCCCGGCTCCCCCCGGCAGCGGGGGATGAAGGAATCGCCAGCGCCCCGCCGCAGCGGGAAGCGCTCGGTCCCCGCACCGGCAGCGGGGAAGACGCGAAGCCCGCAAACCCCCTTGGCAGCCGCAGTTCCCCCTCCTACCCTCCTCCCCAGCCCCTTCCCGGTACCCTCTCCCCGGGACGTGATGCCCCCCCCGGTGCGCGCATCCCTCCCGGTCCATGCGCATCCCTCCCGCCGCATCCGGTACACCGGGAGAAGGGGGGGAGGACACGCAAAGGCGGCCCCGCCGCCGCCCCGCAGACCCCGGCGCGGCCCTCCCGAGCTCACCCCGGCGGAGAACACCCCGCGGCCGCACTCACCTTGGACGGGCAGCCCGCGGGCGCCGAGCACACTTGCTACCAAAGCGGCCACATACCAAATCATAGTACTACCGGCCCCCGGTGCGCAGCATCTTCCGCCCGCCGGGCGGCCCGGCCGGGGCGGGGCGGGGCCGGGCCGGGCTGGCCGTGGCCGGGCAGGGCTCGGCGGGGCTGGCGGGGCCGGAGGGGCGGCTCA
>JAWWMQ010000105.1:3387865-3400238 GCA_035047885.1 Chlorospingus flavigularis
ATATAATATAATATAATATAATATAATATAATATAATATAATATAATATAATATAATATATGACACAACAGAACATAACAATAAATCAGCCTTCTTATAACTTGGAGTCAGATTCTCATCTCTCACCTCATCCTGGGGACCCTCACAACACCACAACAATTAATAACCACAATTAGTGTCCCTGAGTGAGTGACACCCCAACAGAGGGGACTGCAGATTCCAGTTTATCCCTGAGCACAGGAGGATTTGGGGGCTTTGGGGGCTCTTTGCCCACATCCCAAGCCGTGCTCATCGCCCACCAGCATCCCGCTGCTGCTCCACAATGGGGATTGTTCTCCCTGCCTGGGCAGGCTCCTGCTGTTCTGCTGCAGGCTTCTTGATCCTCCTCTTTCTGCAAATATTTGGAACAGATCCTTTTTGGCTGTTTTGGCAGTTTGACTCAGCTATTAAATGACAAAAGCGAGCTGGAGCCAGGTTTGCTGTGGTTACAAGCAGCTCTACAAAGAGGGGAGCTGAGGGTCAAATTCAGACACGGCGCTGTGTGGGAGAGGTCCTGGCCTTGTGGCTTGGTCCTGGAGCAGGGCTGGATGCAGCCTGCAAGGGCATCCCTAACCTTTGCTGGCCATGACACTGCACAGTCCCGAGGAGAGCCTGGTTTTGGAGTGACAAACATGCCACAATTCTGGCTGCTTCCATGTTTCCCAAGAGCTTTTCAATTCCTGACTCATCCTCGGTCACTTGTGAGGCACACATGCTGTGAGTCTCATATCTGTCACTCAGCTCCACATCCTGGACATGAGGCAGAGACTCCCTTGGCTATCAAGACTTCTTTCTTTCCTCCTCCTGAGTTTCCTTATGGTATCATGAGGAATTGTCACTGGGTTCCATGTTCCTGGACATGAAGCAAAGACTCCCTTGGCTATCAAGGCTTCTCTTTCCTTCCCTCCTGAGTTTCCTCATGGTATCATGAGGAACTGTCACTCAGCTCCATGTCCAGGACACGAGGAAAAGACTCCCTTGGCCATCAAGGCTTCTCTCTTTCCTCCCTCCCAAGTTTCCTAATGATATCTGTGCCCCTCATTGAGAAGCAGTAGCTCCTTCAAAGACATGCAAGGAAGCCCATTTGCAGAATTTACAGCTGCTTCCCCAGGCTTGAGTGTCCTGCTCTTTAAGAGCAAGCCTTTAAGCATGTTCTTAAGTGGGAAGATAAGTGATGTTGGGATCCTTTCATCTTCTGGCTCAGAGCAGGCTGGAGATAACTGATAAGGGGATGACAGCAAGGAAGATGCATAGGCACCTTTGGATTTAATTCCTACTTTGCAAGGCAGTTTTAAAGCACATCTTGGGTGGGAACAGAGGCTGGTAAAATAAAGCTGGGCCTTCCCTTCTCAGCATATGTCTTTCTGAGGCAGATTCTCTGTGTGTGCCAGCAGACTGAGCTGGGTTCTCCATTTCTGAGCCCTCCTTCTGCTGCTGACATTCGAGGGACTTGGCTGGGGCTGTCTCTAGACACTGTTTCGACTGGTGATTTCATTTGCACATTTTTTACTTTTTTTTTGCAGCAGTCCTTTGCACATTTGGGCTGTGCTTTAAACAGCGCCGCACGTGATGGGCTGAGCTGCATTCCTGTGCCAGGGGCTGGGACAGCACCCCCAGAACAATGTGGGGGCATTTCTGAACAGATCCTGCATTCCTGTGCCAGGGGCTGGGACAGCACCCCCAGCCCAGCGTGGCTCCAGACCCCTCCTGAACAGACCCTGCATTCAGCTCCAGAATTCCTGCCTTAGCCCCTGTCTGCTGGCTGGAACAGGTGGCAAGCACATGCCTGTGGGGGTCTGTGCTGGGGGTGGTCTTCAGGGTCAGCTGTGTCACAGAATCACAGAATAATGAGGTTGGAAGAGACCTCTAAGATCATCGAGCCCAACCTATGCCCTAATACCTCAACTATAGCCCCAAGTGCCATGTCCAGTCTTTTTTTAACACATCCAGAGATGGTGATTGTACCACCTCCCTGGGAAGAGCATTCCAGTGCTTTATTATTCTTTCAGTGAAAAATTTCTTCATAATATCCAACCTATACCTTCCCTGCCATAGCTTTAGACTGTGTCCTCTGGTTCTGTCAGAGACCAACCCCAGCTGTCTCCAGCCTCCCTTCAGGAGCATGCAGCCCACATTCCTGCTACACCCCCCTGCCTCACCTTCTGGCCCAGCTGGCCCTGGGCCACCCAGCCCACAGGTTCTGGCCATGTCCACGTGCTGCTTGTGGAGAACAAACCACTTGAACGTGGGGAGTCTATGGGCTGAGCCTGCCCCAGCCTGCTGCCTGCTCCTCCAAGGGAATGGGGCAAAAGCAGCTGGGGCAAAACGTGTCAGATGCTCCCCAGCACCTCAGGGCACACACGCTCTGTGTCCCATATCCTGTTCCCAAATGTCAGAAATGTTAAAAATGATAAAATATTTGTGTGTATGGTAAAGTGCTAGGACTGTTACTAGATATAGTAATGCTAAATGGAACATACATGCGAGACCCAAACAGTTAAACTCATTGGATAGCAGTTTCTCAGAATGAACAATCTTTTATTTCTGTCTTTAACTACTTACTGCTACTGCACAGCATGAATATTACCATAGAATAATAGAATGGTTGGGGTTGGAAGGGACCTTAAATTTCAGCTAATTTCACCCCCCATGTCATTGGCAGGGACACCTGCCACTAGACCCATACAAGCTGGCCTTGAACACTTCCAGGAATGGGTCACCCATAACGTGTTCCAGTGTCTCACAACCCTCCTGGCAAGGAATTTCCTCCCCATATCCAAAGGAAACATCTACTCTTTAGGTTTTAAAGCCATCCACACTTTTCCTATCACTCCGTGCCCTTGTGTAGCTCATCTGCCTCCTTCTGCTAGGCTGCCTTCAGATACTGGAGGGCTGCTCTGACAATTTGCCCAGAGTCTGCTCTTGTGTGCAGCTCCAGAGGTGCTCCACAGCAGGAACCTGCACAGGCTCTGCCATGCCAGACGTAGAACAGAGGTAAAAGTGGAGCTGTTTGAGCCAGGGAGTTCCTTGGCAGGGCTTTGGCACAGTTTGCAGGTGAGTACAATCCAGAGGAGGCAGTGCCTCATGCCCTGGGAAGCCCAGATCCAGGTGCTGCCGTTGATTTTCCTGTTGTGTTATCTATATGCCAAGTCTCTCCAGATGATTCTACCAACCTTCCCACAGCAAACCCCATGTCCCTGCCCCTCAGGCTCTCTCTGGGGACCTGCTGCAGCTGGGCAGGGCTGGCTCTGCCACCCTGGACCTGCATGGCAGCTCCAGGAGTGAGCAGCAACCTCTGGCATCAGCCCCCAGTGCCTCTGCACCTCGCTGTTACTCAGCACTTTTCCCTGACAGGGAATTAAGTAGGATTTCTAGGTCATTGTGGGGCTGTCAGGAGGAATCGTCTCCTGCAGACCTCATTATCAAGGCTCTTTCTGCAATGCCAGACTTCAGAACAATTGCAGCCTGCTTCCCTAAACACTGACTAATGAGACAGAGCTGTTAGCAGCAGTTTGCTAAATAAAGGCTGTTTCTGCCTGAGACAGAATAAAGCCAGACTGGGATTTTCTTAGCTGTCTCTCGCACAGGAGGTATTTCAAAGGACCCTGATTAAAATAATGAGGTAGATGCTGCTCTCGTGGTGGCTGCGTGGGGTCAGTGCTCGATGCCAGCACCAGGTGCTTCCCCACAGCAGGGACTTGAACTTGTGCTCAAGAAACCTGAAATTCTCAAGAACTGAGAATTGAATTCTGAATTGCTCAAGAAACCTGAAATTCTCTCCTTGGTTTCAGGGTATCCCGAGCCTCTCCCTGAGCTGGGTGCCTTTGTGCTGAGCCGGGTGCTGAGCTCCCTCTCCTTGGGTGTCACAGGGAGATGTTCTGTGATCCCCAGCTCGCAGCCAAGCTTGCCCAGCATTCACACACATGGGAAGGCAGCTGAGCAGAAGGGACAAGTGTGACAAGTGTGACAAGTGTGTGGCAGCTTTTGAGAGGAGCTGGGGGGTTGCAGCCTGCCCAGAGGAGACAGGTGAGATCTCAGCTTGTGTCTGGGCACTGAGCAGAAGGGATGCAGCCCCCAGCTGGCTAGGGTAAAGCCAGGTGGCTTCTGTTGATGTGCCTGTAATGAGATTTTTTCATCCTCCCTCTCTTACTGTTGTCAGAAGGACCTGGATTAAAGATAAACTCTGGAGCATGATGACATGAGTCCTTGCCTCTGGCTGGAGCAGGCACAGGAGGGCTGGGGAGTTTTCCCTGGCCAGTTTTGTTTGAAGAGGTGCTTTGATGTGGCAGTGGCAGTCCATGGAAGGTAAATGGTGTTTAGACAGGTTTTTCTCACTCTCTGTTGTTATCTCTGAAGCAGCAGGAATGGTGCCAGGCAGGCTGAATGGCTCCAGAGGCAGAGCTGGTTCTAGAAAGATGGAAGATGGTTCTTCAGGAGAATCCAGGACAGTTCTCACCAGACCCTGGCTGAATCTCTTGCAGGTGGAACGTGGATCAGATAGATGCTCCTAAGAGTGAGCAAGAGAGGTGCAGGAGGTGGCCAGTGTGTCTCCAGTGAGCTGGCAGGGCAGAGAGGTCCAGGAGAGCTCCATGACTGGTGCTGTGGCTGGCAGGTTGGGGATGCAGGGTGATGCAGTCGATTTTAGCAGCAGCAGAGTGCTGAGAGAATGCTCCCTTGGCCTGGCTAGCTGCCCTTGCTGCCCCTGCCCTCCCCTGCCCTGCCAGGCCAAGGCCGCCAAGGCGCTGATGTGAGACCAGCTGCAGCCCCAGCGTGCGGCTTCCTCTGCAAATAGAGGTGGTCACCTCCACCTCCACCTCCAGTGACAATAGCTGTGACCTGAGCCAGGCCTCCTCACTCGTACAGAAGGGCTCTGACCTTTGGGACCATTGGTGGCCTCTCCTGCAGCCAGTGCAGAGTGCAATCTCTGGATGCTGCACTTCAGTCAATTTTAAGCTGCAAGGCTTGAGAGGAAGCAGTGACTGACGTATTAAACTTTATACCTTACAGAAGGTCAGACTTAGTCCACTGGCCTTCAACTGTGATGTGGGAGCAAGTTTAGTTTCCATTTCACTGCTAGTTGCCAAAACAAAATATACCCATAATGTTTCTATCACAACCCTTACTGAAATTCAGGCTTTGATGCAATTGAACTCTGAAGAAATTTCACCCTGCTTGTACTGTGGCTTACTTCACTATTAAAAGTAACTTTATTTTCTTATTGATGATTCCTGTTACTGCTCCCAGCCCATGGTCCTTGATACACCACTGCAGTATCTAAACATGGTTAGTTTTGCCTCCTGCCTGTAAAACAGAGGGGAGCCCCTTTCACCCCACAGCTTGGGAAGTGGAGGCACAAACCAGCTTCATTCAAAGTCAGTTGGGCATGCCCCATCCCTAGTGTGGATGCCCCGTCCCTGGAATTGCTCAAGGCCAGGTTGGATGGGGGTCTTTGAGCGGCCTAGTCTGGTGAAAGGTGTCCCTGACCATGGCAGGAGACTTGGAACTAGAGAATCTTTAAGGTCGGGGTGCCCAGTGACCATTGCAGTGGTGGTTCTGTGGCTGTGGGAGGGAAGGAGAAGGCAGGATGGGATCAGGACAGACCTGTGGCTGGCTGGCAGGCGCTGCTCTCAGCACTGTCTCTGATATGCCATCTCCCCAGGCTGCTGGGGAGGGGAAGTGGAGGCTGGATTCAAATGCCTATTGTCTGTCCTTCAGCTGGGAGCAGAGCCAGCAGAGAGAGAGAGGTGCTGGCAGCATCTGATGCAGGGGCAGATGTGAGGGGAAGCACACTCATCCGTGAAACGCTGGCACTGCCATTTCACAGGAGCATCAAAGGTTAAGTGCCATGTGCTGGAATGCGTACATGAAGGTCAGGAGAGAAATCCAGGGCTCCTGGGATTCCTGCAGGGCTGGGGGAAGCTTTTGCAGGCAGCTCTTGCCACAGGGATGAGGCCCTGTGCAGCATCTGTGTGCTGTGTGGGCTCCTGTTGTTCCAGCGTGGCCATGAGGAGGGCAGAGCCACACTGTGCCAGGCTTGGTGTCACCTGGGAAGGCTCAGAGCAGCACAGGTGAGCTCAGCCTGGCTCCCCTGCCCTGCAGCTGCCAGGTTCTGTGAGCTGAGCATTCCCCAGGCCTGCCTGTCCTCTCAGGCTCAAGCACAGGTTTTGAGCAGAGCTGGAAACTTGGCACCGAGGCAGGAGCAGCCAAGAGCCCAGCTTGCTGCTCTGTGTCAGGGCTGGCTGCTGTGCTGCTGTGGGGAGTGCAAATGTGTTCCCAATCTGTTTGCTTCGCTGACACGGCTCCAAGACACACAGGGAACAGACACACTGACCAAGAAGGGGCCATTGTTACAGGGACCTTCCTGACTTCATCCCCAGCATCCACAGAGCTCAATCCTCCCGGCTCCCCCAGCCTGAGCTGCACATTAGCACACACAAGGCAGGGGGTTGCTCCTGCTTTACTCAATTTGTCCATCCATGTGCCCTGATCTGGCCCTTTGATTTCCGTGCTGATCTCTGGCAGGCAGGTATTAATTCAAGCTGGAGATAAAAGCAGTTCCCAGCGTTGCCTCCCTGAGAAGCAGCCCAGACATCCAGTGACACATTGCTAATTGCAGGCAGGCAGACAGATAGCAGTGCTGGAGGCTGAGCAGCCAGGAGCCAGGGGCTGATGGGCTGATGGACAGTTTGGGGTGTTGGCCAAGGAAGAATGGAGGCCCCAAGAAAAGCAGAGAAGAGGAAGGGAGTTACCTCGTTTGTTTTTAGCAGGGTTGTCCTCTGAGAGGTATTTCCTTAAGCTTCATACAGTCCGAATTTAGTTGCAACTTTTATGAACAATAAAAGCTTCCATGGTTTCCCTCAGAGGAACTGGAGTGAATCCAAATAGATTTTAGCCCTGAGAAGCAGATCCTGTTATTAATGTCAGCCTAATCATTTCTTCCCATCTCCTTCCCACCTTTCTTGCCATTCATGCTGCTAAAGCCTCCAGGCAAGTTACCAAGTCCAGTCCACCTCTTTTAGCTGTTTCTGGCTTTAAAGCCTCCCTTGGCTTTTTGAGGCATTTAAAACACCTGCCCCAGGCTGGGGTGGGCACTGTCCCATGCCTCAGGAGGGAGCTGGCAGTGTGGCACACAAACCCAGAGGTGGCAGGGCAGTGGCACAGAGCTGATATGAGCCAGGGGCCAGCACGTGCTGCTGTGCCCGTGTCTCCCTGGGAAAAGGGCCCCAGACCAGCGCTCCACTGGGAGCACTCGGCTGAGAAAATTCTCTGCTAAAAATAGCAGCAGATGATGTTTGAGGAGAAAAACAAGGCAGGGTCTGGGAGAAGTTGGTTCCCAGATATGTGGCTAATTCAACTCCCCCAGGACGAGTAATCTTTTAACCCCTCTGTGCCAAGGCCTTGCTCAGGAATCCAGGCTGGGCCGAGCCAGGATGGGTTTTGTCCTCTTTGCTCTGACACAGCATTACTCCCTTCCCTCTCCCCCTGCTCATTTATGCTGGCATCTTCCTAATAGCTCTGTGTGTCACGCTTTTCATCTTTATCTGTCTGTGACTTCACTTGGGCTCCCTTTAATTCCCCGGTGCACTTCCTAAGAAAATAATCTCCCCTGAAGCCTGCGGCGCTTCTCCCCGTGCAGGTTGGCAGCCTGTGCTTGCTCAGGCTGATGTTAACAAGGCAAGTCTTTTCAGATCTGCTCCTGTGATCCAGGGCTGCCCCTAAAATCACATCTCCGGGCTTGCTGAGTGCCTTTCCCCCCTCGCGGGGCTGCGTCCTTTGTTCTGAGGGATTCTCTGCAAAGCTTCAAAGCTGCCTGGCGGAGGCCGGCCCCAGCTCTGCCGCCTGGAATGACGGCACAGGGATCTCTGTGAGCTCTTGGTGTGCTCACAGGCAGCTGGGGATGTTCCCTGGGTGCCTGCAGCAGGCTCCTGCAGCGTTTATTTGTGCGTGTTTCGTGCTGCGTTAGCGACACAATTGCGGTTTGTACCCGGGGCTAGAATTATACGCACGCGGGGAAAGGAAAAAAAAGGCAGAAATTACACTGTAAAATTGGAGGAAATGTTCTTAAAATGAGAGCTGCTTTCAGTCTTGTCATAAATGATTTCTCTGTGTGCTTGCTCACGCCCTCTCCTGTTCCCTTCTCCAGCCTACTCCCGGCTCTTGGCTCGGATGACTGCTGCTCTCTCCCCAACTCCCATTTTCCACAGGAAGATGACATGGTTGGTCTTCAATAAGCAGAACCTCGGATCCGTGTTTTGCTGGTCAAACTCTAGGCTGGAGGAGAAGGGAGGATCAGGAGATTAGAGTCACAGACAGAGGAATAGAGGATTATAGGCTAAACCCCTGCAAGTCTCTGTATTGATGGTTGGGACACAGCCAGACACTAAGGAGCACTGATAGCATATCCGCTTATTTCCTGTCTTTGCATTGCAGGCAGCTCCTGAGATGTGTGTCCTCATCAAAAGGCAGGGTCAGGCAGGTAGCAAGCATCCCAGCTCCCAGGGAAGTCAAATACCTGCTGAGATCAAGTCTGTGCCTCGGCTGGCGCTCAGCCTGGAAAACGTCACCGTGGCTTCTGAGATCCTCAGCAATCCTTGAGTCAAATTCCCACACGAGCCAAAAATAAAGGAACTTGCCCCTTTTTCTGTTGCAGTTCATTCCCTCTCCCTGACACTGGCCACAGATCCCTGTCACATCTCACTGACCCCACTCTGCCCTGGATTTCATCCTTCAGCATCTGTCAGGAGAGTCCTGCTGGCAGGAAGGGAGAGGACAGCAGGAACACCATTGCCCCTGGCTTTTGTGGTACTTATCTGCTGGTTGCCTCCCACTTTGCACTAATTTGGTACCAGCATCTGCCACTTTGGGGAGGAAGGGGACTTGCTGAAGTGAGAAATAACGTAGGATGTGCCTGCATGGCAGCTCCTAGGGCTGGCTGAGGAAACAATGGAAGGCAAGTGGGAATAGGCAGGAAGGGTTGGTTTCAAATCTGCCCCGTGCAAAAGTTCCCACTGCTCTCCAGTGCTCACCATCTCTGTTCCTGGGATTTGCTGCTGCAAGGCATTCTCATCTGGTAAACAGGTCACAGAGAGGCACATCCACTGCTGCCTGAGATGGCATGTGCCTTTGCTCTTCCTGGGATTTCCATTCCTCATTTTTTTCCTCCAGTGAACTGGAACTGTACATCCTTACTGAGTACAGGGCACGCTGAATCTGGAGGGACTGAGGCTCAGCTGAGGAATGTACAGCACTTGGGGAGATGGAAATGATGAGGGGAAACTGCACAGGAGACCCTCAGCTTCCTCAGGGTGCCAAGGGCCTGGCCAGCTGCATCCCTGGGGTTTTCATGCCTTAAACAGAGGTGGGGATGAGCTGCCCTCCTGGGATCCCCTCATCCCAATGTTGGCTATGAGCCAGCCCAATTTGAAGGTGTAATTAGGCTGCCCATTTGTTAATGAAAATGGCAAGACCAGCACTGAGCACATCCTGGCTGGTTCGATGCATTCCTGGCCAAGTGATCTAGGATTTCTCCTCCAAAACCTTGGTGCAGCTGTAAGGAGAAGCTCTCCTGCCTCAGAACCCCACAGCAAGGCCACCTGCCCTTGGTTTTCCCTCCTGGAGACTCAGCCTAATACTGGAAGCCCAAAGCATCTCTGAGGGGCTTGACGCCAGAGGCCACCAGCAAGGCAAGGAAATGGTGTAGGCAGGACTTAATCCCCTGGCAGGAGCTCCATGCCCTATTCCTTGTTGCTCACACAAGGGAAATAAGACTCAGTTCAGCCTCAGGTTTGTTGGGAAGGGAGAAGCAATTCAGGAATGCAGGGAATGGTAATAACAGTTTTCCATGTTCCCTTTCTGTTCCTCCTCCCCTACCCTTCATCCCTGATTCTGAGGGGCAAATTCCAACTCTTTTCCATCCTCTCTCTGAGCTGAAGTTGGCCTGAAGTATATTCCAGAAAGTGATGCAATCTGACATATTGGAAGCTCCCGAGCCCTTGCTGCTTCCATCCTAAATCTCTTTAAGTATTGGGTATTAGTCATGTACACAAATATTGCACATACAGGAGAGGAGCCAGAGCCCCGGGGACGAGCTTGGGAAAACAGGAGAGCTAGGCCCAGATTAAGATGTTGGGCGAGGTTTATACAGCCACATCTGCAGGGGATTAAATGGAGTATAAATGTCCATCTCCTCCCTGCTGGCAGCAGAGTGAGGGTCCCTTTGTGGGGCTGGTACCTGTTGGGGCAGAGGAAACCCCATTTTAATAAAATAGGGTCATTTCTGTGGAGGTGCTGATCTGCAGGACCTTAACATCTCATCTCTGCCCACGCTGCAATGCCACAGCAAGCAGAGGTTGTGAAACTCTGAGCTGCAGGAGCCCTGATCAGATGGTGCTTTGAGACAGTCTGTCTGCAGCTGCAGCCCAGAGTGATGAAACCAGGCTGGGGGAAACCATCAGAGAGCTCTGTGTGGTCTTACCAGACAACACCTCTGGTTCCCTGCCTGCCTGGGAGACAGGAGGAGTGTGTGGCTGCAGAAAAAGCTGCTTTGCAGGGAGGCTTTTGACCTAAGAGGGTTCCAAATCTCCTTGAGAGCAACCTGTTCCACTCCTCAGGGTGGGTGTGCTTTGCTGTCTGGTTAGGAGGTGGAACAGTAAATCCTCATGTCCAAAACGAAAAAGAAAAAAAAAGAATCTAAAATGAAGAAGAAAAGAAGGAGGAGGAAAGAAAAAACTAGAAAAGAAAAAAGGAAGAGAAAAGCCTGTGTGCATGGCCTGGGTGCTAATGAGCCCTCTCTGCAGCAAATGCAGTCAGGTCTTTAAGGTCCCAGTTAAAGTCAGGAGATTTAAATCAGGAGATTTAAACAGGTTAAGATTTCATTCCAGAACTGCACGTACCCTGTTTGAAGTCAGGCATCTCCTCACCTTCTGTACTGCTGAGGAGGAAGAAAGTGAATTAAGGGCAAAATCCCAAGTTCTTACACCTCCAGATGAATGCAAACACCCCGTGGTGTTCCACACAGCTCCGTCCTGTGGGGTCCTGCTGCTGCTGGGACCACCAGAGACCCCCTCACCACCAGGCGAGTGCCATCAGTGAGCTCCCTGAGAGAGGAGGACAGCAGAGCCCAGAGCCCTGTGGATGCCAAGGCTGCTCTGCAAGGCTGCATTTCCCTCCTCTGGGTTAATTCTGCCTGGTGCTCCCTGCCCAGGCGGGCACATCTCTGCTGGCAGGTGTCTGTCGGGGAGCTGGCACCCTTTGAGCTGAGCAGTAAAAGCCATGCATGTTAAAATAAGGCATGCTGGTTGATGATAGCTGGTAAAAATAAAGCCTCACTCGCACAAGCAGCTATAACAGCACAGAGGATTTACGACTGAGTGGGTTTTTTCCAGGGTGGGCTGGCCACAGTCTGGTGATGGCCTTTTTATAACTGTTATCAGCTCCCACACAGACCAGGTCCATCTGTTACTTAATTTGAACGGAGACACTCCTAAGCTTTTGTTCACTAATCTCTGGCTGCACATTGACATTGTTCTCCAGCAGGGCAGCCCACCCTGGAGTCAAGGCTGAGCTCGGGGAGGTGCCATGGAAAAATGGAATTAAAAAAGGCACATGGCTGGCTCGGGTCACTGGGCAAACACGGCCCATCACCTGCCTGCTCCCTCCTATCAGCCCCCAGGGCTTTCAGCCTGACACTGAGGGGCCAGAGCAAACACAGCACCAGCTCCTTGGGCTGGAGGAAAGGAGTGGAAGTTAAGACTGATTGCCACAAAACATTTATTCACCCTTTACAAATCCAGACTTCATCTGTCACAAATACGTTTGCTGTTCCTGAAGTGACATTTGGACAAAGAAAGCCCGAAAAACTTCACCAAACAGTGCCTCAGGCACCGTGGTGTCTGATTGCTGTGCCACGCTGCGTTGTCTGTCCTGCACCACCTGGCACCAGCCTGATTGTGGAATTGCAGCGGGACGCGCTGGGAATAGAGAAGAGGGGGGATAAAGAGCCTGCAGCACTGGGAGACAAAAGGATGGATGTTTCCAGGCAGATGGGCAGAGGCTTCTGAAAGGGCTTATGGTGATTTCCTCAAAATAAGCTGAGGGCAGGAACGCAGCCTCCCCTCTCCTTGTTTTACCCAGTTCAGCTCTGCGTGGCTCCTCTGCAGATTTCTCACCCATTTCCCAGGCAGCTTCCTCCCTGCTGTACACCCTCCTTGAGAGGGAGGGCCAGCCCTGGGTCAGCTTGGCTGCCCTGCCCAGCTGCCATGGATGGATGGATGGATGGATGGATGGATGGATGGATGGATGGATGGATGGATGGATGATGGATGGATGGATGGAT
>JAWWMQ010000105.1:3408109-3418898 GCA_035047885.1 Chlorospingus flavigularis
GTTCCAGAATCTCCAGATTATATCCAGGTAGGAATGCTTGGCTGGTGTTCCAGAATCTCCAGATTATATCCAGGTAGGAATGCTTGGCTCCTCCCTCTGGGCTCATGTCTCCCAATGGGATGCTGTAGTTCTTATCAGCCATGCAGGGACATTCAATGGCCTCTTATCAGCAGATGTCCCCCCTGAGAGAGGATTGGGTGTGGAAGAGATAAGGAAAACTGCCCACTGAACAGAAGACAGCTGCCATACAGATGGCAAATAGAATACAAGTCTATTTAGAATACAATAGAATAACAGAATAGAATAAAATAAAATAGAATAAATAAATAAAATAAATAAATAAAATAGAGTAAATAAATAAAATAGGATAGAATACAATTTGCTTGGCAATCCAGGACACAAACCCACAGCCTCTGCAAGGGGAACACAAAGGGCTGTGGACATCTCCAGACAGTGGGAGGTTTAAAACCAGCTGGGAATAATGGGAAGTTTGGATGGTTTTGCCTAAGAGAGCAGAGAATTTCAGTGCCACTCACCTGGTTTGTGTCTCCCCACAGTGAAACCCATGACTCCCAGATGCTCTGTGCCTAAAGCTGTCCCTGTTGGCAAGTCAGCCTCTCTTCACTGCCATGAGAATGAAGGTTTCCCCAAGTCCACCTACAGCTGGTACCGCAACAGCGAACCTCTGTCAGCCGACAGCAAATCCAAACCCCACAACTCCTCCTACACCCTGAACCCTGCCACAGGCACTCTGGTAATGCCCTGACACACCTGATCAACACTTGTTTGCCTGGACAGGTTATCTTTAAGGCTGCTTGTAAATTCACAAAAACATTGCTTGGCTTTTAAGGAATGAATAATTTGAAGAGGGTGAGGTGTGCCAAGGTCTAGGCGAGCTGGGAGAGGGAGGATTGATGGAAGAAGATCTTAGCAGAGATGCATGTTTATACACATTTTTATACCCTCACAGTGCCTTGTTTCTCATGTCACATCCCTTCCCTCTGTCCCTTTTCCCTCCCCAGGTTTTCCATGCAGTGCATAAAGGTGACACAGGGCGTTACTCCTGCATAGCAACAAACGAGGCTGGCTTTGCCAAGTGTGAGGAGCAGGAGATGGAAGTCTGTGAGTGGCTCTCTGTACAGTTTTCATCAATGCTGGCTGATTTATCACCATAAATAAATTGCCATCACCATCAGGATTGGGGAGGGACATCCTACATCCTTAAGTCTTCCCTGCTTTCTCATAGCCCCAAACATAAGGAGATAAAAATAATCTGAAAATGCAGGGAAACGTCAGATTGTGAACAGATTTAATCTTGAAGTCAGGGACTCACTAGTTCCCTGTGAACTATTGCTTAAAAGACTTGAGAGATGGAATTTTAATGTGCGTGAAGCTGGAACATGGCTGCTGCCCTGAAGAAGCACTGAGCTGGTGTCTCTCTTTGGCAGATGACCTCAATATTGGTGGGATAATCGGGGGAGTCCTGGTGGTCCTTGCAGTCCTGGTGCTCATCACTTTTGGGATCTGCTGTGCCTACAGAAGGGGATACTTTGCAAATGGCAAAGAGAGTGGGGAAAGGTAAGCTGGGCTTCTTGGACAACTCCCTGCACCCTCAGGTAGCATGGAGGAGTCTGAAGGGTGCCAAAAAATTAGTGGCTAAAAGGAATTTCAGTGCCTAATTCCCCACCAAAGTCCTCAGGCCAAGCCAGTCCCTGAGGCATCCAATGCCCTGCTGCAAAACCCTGCAGCACCCAGGTTTATTTCATGGAATCATCACAGAATCCCAGAGTAAATTGGGACCTTAAAGACCATCCAGCCATGGACAGGGACACTTTTCACCAGACCAGGCTGCTCAGACCTCCATCCAGCCTGGCCTTGGACATTCCCAGGAATGGATGGCATTTTCCTAAGGGAGAACTGTGGTGTGGATGAGAGCTGTGCTCTGTTACCCACCCTCATCCTCTGCATGGAAAGGGGGCCCAGCACAATTAAATGCCTGCAGGTGTTTGTCCAGCAGCTCCTGCGCTGTTGGCATAACGAGGGCCGTGGTTTAATGATCTCAGCTCGCTGCCTAATTAGTCTGAAGCATCAGGACATGCATAGGGAATGGATGCAGCAGAGCAGGCTCTCCACAGAAAGTCTCACTAGTTGTGAGGACCTAAATTTGGGATGAAAAACAGCCGTTCTGGAGCGCAGATGAAAATGTTAAAAACAACAGCATTAGCATCAGAGACAAGCCTCAATGTCCTTACAGAGTCTGGAGAGGAGATAATATATGCAAAGCCAAGATTCTCACCAGATAGATTTGTTCTGTACTAAATGTTGCTTTTCAGCACAAGTCCTGTCTTGTTTTTCTCATTGGTTTCGTTTGTTTTTCAGAAAAAAGCTCTAAATATGCCATTTAAATGCAGCTGAGGGTTGGTATACACTGGACTTGACAGTCTTGTATAAATCCTGAGTTCCTGTGGGATTGCAAACAAGTGGTGCTTCCTTGTAACTAAGAAAAATGCTGAAGGCTTGTGGCAGTGAAGGATTAAAATGAACTTTATAATTGCCACAGGAAGCAGAGCAGGAGGCACAGAAAGGCAGTGACAGACACCAAAGCAGCAAAGCCCAGGAAAGAATCAGTTTATCTCTTTGCAGGGTTTTAGGGAAACACACAGCAATGTTTCCACCCTGTGCTGAAGGGGAATTTAGACAAAATCCCAGTCATGGTAAACGATGGAATAAACACAGACCTCTCATTTGAGAAACAAACTGGATTTCTCTCTGCTTGCTTCTCACTCAGCTCCTCCTCCTCATTTCCATCTTCCCCAGCACCTCCCCTCCAAAACCCTGCAGTCTTCCTGTCCCAGAAATGAGATTTTTTTTTTCCCCCTTTCTTTCAGCTACAAGACTCCAGCAAAGCCTGATGGCGTTAACTATATCCGGACAGATGATGAGGTACCAACAAACGCTTTGCATTTCCATCTCTGGCAGCAGAGGAAGAGGGTGGGCAGAGGACGGGGAGCTGGGAGGGCCCACAGGCTTTGTGAGAGTGGGCTCCCCTCCTCAGCAGGGCTGGGGAACAGAGGGAAAACAGAAGGGTGAGGGCTGAGTCATTTCCTTAGAAATGATGAAGAGTTGAAGCTGCCTGAAGTGACTGATGCCAGGAGCTATCAGAGGCAGCTCTGCTCTGAGTTATCTCGTGGCCTGACCCCCCACCTTAGGATGAGTTTCATTGGATTAAGTGGGCAGGACGTGATGCTTTTAGGAGAGAATTTGTATTTTGGGATTTGAGTAGATCACTGAGCTTAAGAGCAGAAAAAGCCTCTCCCGTTAGCAGAGATATCAGTGAGGGAATGAGAAAGTCCCTGCCACGCCTTGGTGTGTGAGGGGAACTGGTGCCTCCCTCTCCTTCCCAGTGGGAAATGGGAGCTACCTGGGCATGGTTACACAGCTCGGATCCACCTTTTGTGGGCCTGGAAAGCTGCTGGATCCTTCCTACATCCCAAACTGTTTCATTGCAGGGCGACTTCAGACACAAGTCTTCATTTGTCATCTAAGACGCCAAAAGGAAATCACAAACCAGCAAAAGCAAGTGTGAAAATACCTCCTCCAGGAACTCAAAGCAAGAGCAAAAGATGAATTAAGTGCGCTTGGAAGAGTTTGGAACACACAAGAACTCGATAGCTAGCTATCTGTATATGTTTTTTTTCTTTGCCAAAGTTTAAAGTAACTCCTCACTGCCCAACTCGCGTCTCCCCTGCCTCTGGAGATACCAACAGGATCACCCAAACCTGTCCTTGGACTGAGGAAGGGTTTCAGTCCTTCCCAAGAGACTGGGCTGTGTGAAGTTTGTGGAATTGCCTTCTCTTTGTGCTGCAGGGACACGGCCACAACGTGCAAACCCAGCAGGGGCACAGCATTAGGTAAACCTGTAATAGACATGAGCAGCAATGTGTTACCAGTAGACAAAAAAAAAGGTGCTGATACAGCAGTAGATGGACTTCAAAGAATGAATTTGGGGGATTTCCTCCCAGCAGCTCATTGCCCAGGCCTGGCTGGTGACTTTTCCACATCTGTGATTGTCTTGTGCTCAGGTGCACAGCCACCAGTGACAGTGAAACCACCTCTAATGCCCTCAGCCCTTGTGTAAATCCCCAAATGCTTTGTTTAACAGGGGCAGGGCAGTGCCTCTGCTCCCTGCACCCAGGTAACCCCTGGTTCTAATCTGCACAAAGCAGGCTTGGCTCCTGCGTCCTTCCGTGGGCAAAGAGGCTTACAGGGGAGGCAGGGAACCACTGCTAAGACATCCCTTTCAGGAAAATTAAAGCCAAATAATTTCCTGGGCTAAGATTGCCATAAAAGGTACTGAGAGATTCCTCCAGCTTTTTTTACCTTCTCCGTTTATTTTGTAAAACCCCCCCCACCTTCTAAATTTTTTGCAAAGATCTATTTTGATTACTTCAGAAAAGGTAACATTTCTATTTAAAAGTGTAAATATGTGATGCCAGCAGCGTTTGAGTAACGGAGCTATTTTTTTACTGTTGAAGCTACAGGAGAGGAGCTCACACGTTGCTATAGTGTGGCACTGTCAGAGCATATCAGTATTAGTGCAAAGTGTAACAAAAAGCGGCAGGTGGAACAGCATCTCTTTCCTCTTCAGCCAGCTTCAGCCATTTCCTTGTCACAAGAGGTCTTACCAGACACAGAACAGAGTCACTCAGGGATAGTTTTTGTAAATTTATGGCAGGAGCTATCAACTTTTTTATATGAAAACAAAAAAAATTTCTTGCCGGTGACCAACTTTGTTTTTGTCGTTGCAAGAAATAGCCAGGATGACTTTTGGACTCAGTTCCAAAGAGGTGACAGAGTGACTTCAGTGTTTGCTGCCCCTCTGCAAAGTTCCCTAAAGCACTAACACAGTGTGACAGCTACAGCAGCTTGGCAGGGTTAAACCACATGGCCAAGGCCACTGTTTCTGGGCTTGGGAAAGCAAAAGCTCAACACAAAAGCACTTTTACAGTGTCAGATGAAATTCTTTTCTAGATGGTAAAGGAAAAAAAAAAAAAAAGGAAAAAGCAAAACCAACCAAATTTGGTTCTCTTGGCTTTAGAGAGAATGATGGGGAATATTTTGTTTCCCAAAATATCCACGTTGATAGTGTTGAACAGCATTGGGTGAGACCAGGCTGCAAGATGTGGATGCAACGCTAGGACTGTGCTGTGGTTTAGGAAGTTTTTTAATGTAGCAGAATTTAGTGTTCTTGTATTTCCAATATGAATTGAGTTGTCTTAACTTTTCCTGTATACAGTATTTTGGATACTTGACAATTTGGACTGTCAGTGTTATTTTTTTTTCGTGTTCTGCTTTACTCTGCTTTGTCTCCTGGAGCCCTCGCTGGACATGCCATTGCTGCATTTGTTCCACCCCAACAAAGCATTGCCACCTGTCCCTTTGCCAGGGGAAGCAAAGGCAAGGATGGGGCAGCCCCAGCCAGGTGTTCTCTGTGTAACCCACACATCACCACTATCCTGCAGCTTCTCCCTGGTTACCTTCTTAAAGCCAGTTCTTCATCCAACCACCCAGTGCTGATTGCTGCCTCTGATTGTCCTGACATTCCCTTGCACCCTCTGGGCATCCACTGCTCCTCTGTGCTGCTTTCAGGGTACCTCAGTAAAGGAGAGGGAGGAAAGGGTTGGACCAGGGCAGCTCTGGGAGCACAATCTGCAAACCAGCAGAGCTAGGAATCCAAACTTCATTTTGTTTTTTTTCCCAGTTCCAAAATGCACAGTGGCATCTCTAACGAGAGAAAGGGGAGAGGATCCTCCCCACCCAGCTCGTGAGAGCTGATGGATGAATTCATTGTATCATTGTGAATAATATTCAGGTTTGTACTAATGTATTACCTTTTAACTTTGCCAAGAATGTTTTACATAAATACCAGGCTATACAGCGTTCTTGTAGGGGTTTTTGTTTGGGCTTGGTGGTGGTTTTCAAACAGCCAAATTATGGGAAGCTCCTGTTTTCAATTCAGTGAAATAAGGGAAAGTCTCTTCTGTCAGAGCACTCACAGTGGATGGAGGTGACAAAGTCCAGGGCTGTTTATCAGTTTATTCTTGGACATTTGCTCCTGGTTCTTCTCTAGAGAAGACAGGTTAAAACTCACAGGGCTCATCTCAGATACTGCTCGAGGACAAAACTAAAAGCAGGAAATAAACAATCCTAATTTACCCTTCAGAGTGGTTAAATAATAGCTGAAGGCATGAGAGAGGGACAGAAATAAATGGTTTGGCCATAGCTTCAGCCAAAGCCATTCCATACATCCTCTGTTCTCTGACTTTGATTTTGGGAATAAAGTTTAACCTCACTTGAAGGGTTCTCTGATCTTCAAAAGAGAGTAGGGAAAGTGGAGGCAAATGTTGGGATTCCAGTGCAGGAGCAAAGTGCCTCTGTTTCCACTCCTGCATCAAATCCTGCTCCGTGCCTGGGGCTGGTGTCTGACTTAGACAAACCAGCAGGAATAAAACAGATCCCAGCTCCTGGTTTCAATGAAATCTAGGCCATGAGCTCTGTGATAAAAGCTAAAATCAGAAAAACTTCATTGAGGTGCACGTGGCCATCAGGGAGACTCAGGAAGGGTCAGATTTACCCAGGATATTTATGATAAACAAGGCACTTACCCACCCTGTCTGAGTCACTCATACCCTGCTTGCAGCCAAGTCAAAGCCTCTATTTAAAAGCTGCTGGCCCAACATTAATTGAACTGAGGGCCCAAGATACCAATGATGTGGTAGAAGAGACTGAGAAGCTGTAGAAATCTACAGGGAAAAAAATAAAATCATTTCTCTGTCAGCTGAAGAAAAGGGGAGACGCCGTGGGTGGAATTAATTCTGCAACCATTTATTTTCATCAAATGCTAATAGTTGGAAATAACACAGTTCAAGAATGGAAATATTCCATATAAAAAGAACATTAAGGCTGTTCATACACACAGGAGTTTGCACAACAAATAAGAGGTGATGTAGCGTGCAATTACCAGATTTAGGGGTGTGGCAGTGACAAGCTGTTTCACCTTTTTTCAAATTAAAGCAACTCTATTATAAAACCAAGAGGGACAATGAGGCATTGGGTGAGCAAACCCAGCCACTCACTGCCCTGCAAGCTGTGATAAATGAATTTATTGCCAAGCTCGTGGTGACATTATGCCCTTACTTTTCCAAATGGACAAATTACACATCCAGAGAGTGAAAAGCCACCCTCCTGTCACCCTGCAGTGTGAAGAGCAGCACTTACAGCCCATCCCTGTGCTGTGCAGGCTTTGCCCATCTCCAGGGCAGCTCTGGGGAGAGCCAGCTCAGAGCAGACAGGGCAGGATGAGCATCCACAGCTGTTTCCAATCCCGGGGCAGTTCAGGAGCCTTGGTAGGTGTGTGCAGCTCAGTGTGCCGCTCTCAGGTGTCTGCCCTCGGGGGGCTCTGCAGGGCACTTCAGGAGGATCCTGGTGCCTGTGTGCAGCTCAGTGTGCCGCTCTCAGGTGTCTGCCCTCGGGGGGTTTCTGCGCTGGGAGCGCCGCAGGGGCCCCGCCTGGCCGCTCCTCCGGGCTGGGGACTCCACCTTCCACTCCCTGGGCCGGCACGGGCTGCGGGAAGGAAGGAGAACAGCCCTGCATGTCCAAACCCTTGGCCAGCCCTTCTGCAGTGCCTGCTCCAGTGTTTCTTTCTGCCTGCACTGGATGCTCCATCCCCTCTCTCCCTGCCTGCAGTGCCTGCTCAAGCCCCTCTCTCTACAGTGGCTGTTCCAGCCCCTCTTTCTGCCTGCTCCAGCCCCTCTTTCTCCCTGCAGTGCCTGCTCCAGCCCCTCTCTCTGTCTGCCCCAGTCTCTCTCTCTGCCTGCAGTGGACCAGTGTTTCTTTCTGCCTGCAGTGGATCTTCCAGCCCCTCTCCCTTCCTGTTCCATCCTCTCTCTCTGCCAGCAGTGGCTGCTCCAGCCTTTCTTTCTGCTTGCAGTGCCTGTTCCAGCTCCTCTCTCTCCTAGCAGTGGATGTTCCAGCCTCTCCCTGCCTGTTCCATCCTCTCTTTCTGCCTGCTCCAGCCCCTCTCTCTGCCTGCATTGGATCTTCCAGCCCCTCTCCCTGCCTGTTCCAGCCCCTTTCTCCCTGCCTGTAGTGCCTGCTCCAGCTTCTCTCTCTCTGCCTGCAGTGGATGTTCCAGCCTTTCTTTATCCCTGCAGTGGCTGCTCCAGCCCCTCTCTCTCCCTGCCTGCCCCAGCCCCTCTGTTTCTCCCAGCACTGCCTGCCCCAGCCCCGTGCTGCACTCACGGTTTCTCCGGTGATGTCAAACAGATAATATCCCTTGGCCCATCCTCAGCCTCTTTCTTCACTGCAAACAATACATATGTTTTCACGTTTTACAAAATGCCACAGAGTTTGGTCATTTGGGGGTGGTTTCATTTCCCCCTCCCCTCAAATAAGAGTGCCAGAGGTGACTTGCCTGGAGCTGAATGGGGTGTGTGCATCAGGCTGATGTAGCTGACCCCAGCACCAAAAGTCAACTCATTCATGGTCTCTGGAAATAAAATAAATAAAAAAAAAATCACATATTAGCAGCCTGTGACACAGCCAGAGGGCAAGGCACGCTGCTGTGCCATCCTCAAGTGTCACAGAGTAAGTAAATCCAGTTAATTGCACACACACAAATCCATCCCTTCCTCCCAGACCTCAGGGTCTCCCATCTAGCCTCAAACCCCTGTGCTGAGTGTGATGGCACATCACCCCAAACCCCAGCCCCAAACCCCTGTGCTGAGTGTGATGGCACATCACCCCAAATCCCAGCCTCAAATCCTTGTGCTGTGATGGGCACATCACCCCCAAATCCCAGCCCCAAACCCCTGTGCTGTGATGGGCACATCACCCCCAAATTCCAGCCTCAAACCCCTGTGCTGAGTGTGATGGGCACATCACCCCCAAATCCCAGCCCCAAATCCTTGTGCTGTGATGGGCACATCACCCCCAAATGCCAGCCTCACAGCCCCCCTGGCTGGAGGCAATCAGGGTGGCACCTTGGTCCTGTGCCCCCTGCCCTGGCAGGCACTGAAGCTCTGCCATCCCTCCCAGCAGCTCATCCCACCCAGAGCAGCTGCTCCTCTTCCTCGAGGCAGAATCTGAAAACTGCCAAAGGCCCTCAAGAGCCACTCAGTGAGGAGCAGCCAGACAAGAGGAATCTCTTGACAGGGGAGCTAGGTAGAATTTAGCTTGCCTGAATAGGCCCTGGTTGTCAGCTGTCTCTTTCCTGTCATTTATCTCATGGAGAGATGTCACAATATTCAGATTTTACTTAACTCAACGCTCTGTTTTATGCTCGTGTTTCCCAGAACCTTTCACAAGGAATTAAGGTAGGAAGTGCTTTATAGAGCAGGAGCTGGAAACTCAGCTAAAAGGACTTCACAGCTGAGCTGGGTTTGCTCTCTAACTCCTGCCCTGTCCTGGAAGGGAATCACAGAAATCAAACTTGATCCATCTGCCTTAGCTGTGCCCTGCATCTTCCAGGACTGTGCCAGTGACTCTGTGCAGTGTGGGCCTGAAAAAGTTACCGTGGAAAAGAGACATTTATGGGGAAGGAAGGGAAAGAAATGGTAAAGATTAAATAGAAAAGAAATGGGAAAAAAATGGGGGTGGTAAGGAGACATTTATGGGGAAGAAAGGGAAAGAAATGGTAAAGATTAAATAGAAAAGAAATGGGGAAAAAATGGGGGGAAAAAGGGGGAAGTAGGGCTTCCTTGAAGTGTGAAATGTGTTTATATACAATCCCCCCTCACATTTGTATATAAATGTGTTTATATACAAACTTAGCTCACTGAAGCTGCTCCCAAAGCACCAAGCAGGAGCTGAGGAGCCCCAAAGACAGAAGGGAAGGGAGAGAACACAGCCAGAACAGCTGAAGGAGGCAGCAAGAGGGGACAGCTGCTCCCAACTTCTCAAGTACAAACCTGTTTACAAAGAACTGCGTCTCCAGCAGTCTCAGAATGATACAGCAGAGGAATAAAATGTTTTATTCTGGTTGTCTGTCAGCCTGTGCCACCATACAGATGGCTCAACACACGCTGACTGAAGTGATGCTCCTGCTCTGTACAGTTTGTCTCCCTGCTGAAGGACACATGCTGCCTCCAAGCAAAGCAGGAATTCAGCTCCAGCACCACTGCAGATTAACATTTTCCCTCCTTTTTCACCATATGGTGCTTTAAGAGCAACAGCCGTGCAAGCTTCCAGGAGACCACAGCACTCAAAGAATCCTGCTCTCTAAAAACACTTCTTGCACAAAACCTCACTATTTTTTTGCTTATTGCTCAAAGAGAAACATTGAGGCAACAAGTGCAGCCCAGCACACGGGGAAGGAAGGGCAGGATCAGATTTTCCAGTGGCTGCTCAGGGCTGTCAGGGGTTTGCAGTGTGTGAGGGGCACTGTTACACCTCTGGGCTGAGGAAGCACAACCACCTTCCTCTTCAGCACCCCAGAGACAAGGAGAGAACAAAGGGCACTGTTACCTCAGCATCCCAAAATAAATTCCCTCCTGCACTGACCCTGTGAGATGCACAAGGAGACACTGCACTGTGCTTTCCCATGCACAGTTTCAAGTTTTCTCATCCCTTGGTTTCAGTAGTGCTCTTCTTTCCTACAAGCCCTTAGATAAATAAATAATCCACAGCCATTGTTGGGGAAGATGAAACAGGAGAGCCTTATAAATATGATTGCCTGGCAAAAGATTTTGAGAATATGGAAACTATAAGCGAGATTGAAATGAAAGCAAGC
>JAWWMQ010000105.1:3456653-3470822 GCA_035047885.1 Chlorospingus flavigularis
TAAATCAAGCCTTCTGAAACATGGAGTCAGATCCTCATCTCTTCCCCAATCCAAAAACCCCTGTGAACACGGTCACATTATAATGCATCTTATAATACAGAAAAAAAAACTAGGTTTCTATTCAACCTTGTGCAGGTTAACCTTTCTCTTTCAATGCTGCTGCTTAAGATCTGGAGGAGGCAGGGGGATCTAACAACCAGCACAAGAGCTTGCTTTCAAGATGCAGATTGCATTATAGGAAATGAGAGGCACTAATCAAAGGAAGTTCTTCATTCTCGTTATCAGCTCTCCCCGTCTCGTTTCTCACGGCAGAGCACTTCTGTGTCTGCAGCACAGCCCCTCTCAATTCTCCTCATCCACAGCCACAAGCACCTTCCCTGAGCCAGCAGGGATTTTTTATTTTTTTTTTGCCTTTACCTTTAAACAACTCATTTTCAAGCCGAGCCAAAGAGGCAGCTCCTCTCCCTCAAAAATCAATGGCCATCAGAGCTTCCCTTTGTCTGGCCTCGCTGCTTTGGAGAGGAATCATTCCCTTGCATTCAGGGAATTGATTTTCCTGCCTGCCTTGTGTGCTGCTGATATCCCAGGCAGCTCTGGGAAGGTGATAAGCCTGGCCAGGAGATTGGCAGCTGCTCAGGAGGCCAGGCTGGGCAGGGAAGGTGGAAATGTTGGCAATGATCGGTGACAGTGAATGTCCTGTGCTGGTGGCTGAGTGGGATCTGTTGGGGCATGCAGAGAAGGACTTGTGGGTTCTGATTTAAGGAAGCCCTAAATACACATTTACATGGTCAGGAGGCCAGGCTGGGAAGGGAAGGTGGAAATGTTGGCAGTGATCAGTGACAACGAATCTCCTGTGCTGGCGGCTGAATAGGATCTGTTGGGATTGTAGGTTCTGATTTCAGAAAGCCCCAAACACACATTTACATGCCATTGATCCCAGTGAATGGCACGGACTGAGGTAAATGAATATTTTGTTTCTGCCTCCCTGAGCAAGCTGGTTAAGAACAGAGCCATTTCCCCACTCTGCATGTGTGCACAGAGCAAACACCCAACCAACCTAGGCCTCAGGCCTCAGAGGGTGCTGTGCTTTGCTGGCACTGCTCAAAGTTAGCAGGGAGCACTGAATTAACTTTGGGGTTGACTTTCAGGAGGCTCCTGAGTCCTTGTGAGCTCCTGTGTCACCCCAGCAGGCTCCCCATGCCAGGGGACACCTCTGCAGAGCTTTGGGGAAGCACAAAGAGCAGAAGTGGAGGCGGCCATGGGCACTGGGAGCTCCCAGCCAGAGCACAGCCCTCCCCAGGGCTGGTTCAGCACACTGGGATCTATTAATTCATTATTTAGTTATTATTTCTTTCTTAATTCATTATTTATTTATTATTATTCAGCACACGTGGTGATTTATTAAAAAAAATGGATATTGATGTAGTACTGATATCCAACTGTGATGGACAAAAACTCTTTAACAGTATAGAGTTAGAAAGTGTGTGTTTATTGTGGGATAGCTCCCAGATACACACTGCAATTTACAGGTGTTTACAGAGCCCTTTCATCTATACAAGTATGGAATTTATCTATATAAGTACTGAATACCCAAAATACAAATACATGTTCATAACTTTGGTACATCCCATTCCCAAAATGGATATTGATCTGGTACCAATATCCAAAAACTGTCTAACAGTTTAGAGTTGCAAAGTGTGTGTTTATTGTGGGATAACCCCCGAATACACACCCCAATTTACAGGTGATTACAGAGTCCTTTTATCTATACAAGTATTGAATACCCAAAATACAAATGCATGTTCATAACTTTGGTACAGCCCATTCCCTGCTTCCTATGGTAATTAGTTCAAAAGCCATTAAGCATGGTAATTAGTTCAAAAGCTATTAAGCATGTGTAGTTTGTTCCTTGAAATGGGTCAGTGGTCCCTTTCATGGGGAGGGGTCCCAAAATGAGGAAGTCAATGAAGTCTTCCTCGTTCTGACCTTTCTGCCTTTTCAATGCAAATCTGACAAATGAACCCTTGGTAGAACTCCCATTCCCCATCTTCAATTGGTTTCAGAGCAGAGGAGGCTACAATTGTTTTATGTTCCTAAAAGCCATTTATCAGTTGCTATATTCATTATAAACCCAGCTAACCAAACATTGTGTTGCCAAGCCATCAATTATTAGTTAAGTACTAACTCTTAACTTCATCAAGGCCTACCCATTGATTTTAATTAACTCCAATAAAGCTTATCTCTAACTGAAACCTCAACTCCTCTAAAATCTCTAAATTCTTTAAAGTTGATGTCTCACATGTGCTCCAGAGAGGCTGGGAGGCAGCTCAGAGCCTTCCTGCTCCGTGGGTTCCTCTCCTTTTCTCATATTTCTGACTCAGGGAGTTGGAAGCAATGGCTGTGGCTCACTGAGCCTGGAGCACAGCATGAAATTCTTGCTGTAACTTCCCACTCCTGTATCCAGATCAGCACTTCCAGGTGTCTCCAAAAGGCAGTGGTTGCTCCTTTCCAGGCAATACAGCTGAAGTGGGAATTAACTCCAGCAAAGAAGTTGGGAAGGGCTCTTTTAAATTACTCTTAGTGCATCCTTCCCAGCTGGTGCTGGCAAATCTCCCTGCAAGTGGTGGTTGGACTCAGTGATCTCAGAGGTCTTTTCCAGCCTGAGTGATTCTGTGATTTGGGTTGGTTTTAATTGATGTAACATACTGATTTTGGAGCCTTTGCTCTTACAGGGGTTTCTTGCAGATATTCAGCCTGAAGCAAAGTATTTATTTTATCTGCTTGTGCTAAATGTTCTTATGTGTTTCCAAAAGAGCAGAGGATGGAAATGAAGGGCTGGTTGCTGGTGGGGGTGGTTGATTTGCCATCTGCTGGGGATGAGAGCAAAGTGCCTGCCCAGCAAGTTCCTGCACGTCAGCCTGAGCCCTGCTCTGCTGCACAGGGTTTGATCCTGGTGTTTCCTCCCAGGTACCATTTAAAAGATGTGATTGTGGGGAAGATCTACTTCCTGCTGGTGCGGATCAAGATCAAGCACATGGAGATAGACATCATCAAGAGGGAGACAACGGGCACGGGGCCCAACGTGTACCACGAGAACGACACCATAGCCAAGTACGAGATCATGGATGGGGCACCTGTGAGAGGTGAGAGGGCACAGGAACCCCCAGCACTGCTCTCCTGGAGGATTTTGGGGTGGGAAGATGACTCCTGAAGGATATTCTGTGTGCTCAGCATCCTGTTCCACTGTTGTGGGTTCAGAGCAGGGGATTGATCTGATCCCTTTCCTTCTCCAGTGTGATGAGGGGCAGCTAAGACAGAATCATAATTCTTTTGATGAAGCAGTGGCAGAACCAGCTATAAATTCACAGTTGGCATGGGCCAGCAGCTGGCATTGCTGCAGCTCAGAGCAGAGGTGGTGTTCTTGCTCTGTGCCAATCTCCTGTGCCGCTGTTCTTTGCCCAGCAGAGTCACCTGCTAGAGAAAATGTCACCTTCCACGTTTTTTCCTGCAGTGCTGTGTTGATGCAGGTCCCAAAAGAGTCCTGTGCTGTTAGAGTGGAGCTGGAATAGCTGTCAGCAAGGGCAGGATGTGGCTGAGGACCATGCATGCTGGTTTCTGGAGGGAGTTGAGGTCTTCTAGCTCATGTTAGTCCACTTGTGGAAACGGTGACCGAGGTTGTGGCCGTGTGAGTTTGTGTTTTGCTGGTTTCTCTCTGCATCCTGTCTGTGCTGACAGCTCTGTGCCCTTTCCAGGGGAGTCCATTCCCATCAGGCTCTTTCTGGCTGGCTATGAGCTGACTCCAACCATGAGGGACATCAACAAGAAGTTCTCTGTGCGTTATTACCTCAACCTGGTGCTGATTGATGAGGAGGAGCGGCGCTACTTCAAACAGCAGGTGAGAACCAGAGCTGCTGTTCTCCTTGGACCCATGCATGGTTCTTTGGGATGCTTTTCCAAGGACCTGCTGGGAATCTGGGATTCAGCAAGTGGAAAGATAGTCTAGAAGAATGCCCATTTTGGGATTCATCACATGGAGGGATGATCTAGAAGAATGTCCATGCAGGTCAGATGTGGGTGGTGGTGAGGAGGAGCCTGTCTGGGATATCCCTTCTGCTCAGTGGTGAAGCTTCTGTGCTTCACCTTACCAGTGGCACTAGGACACGGATGCTGTGGATGTCCTTTATGACCCCAAGGAGGAGCTTTCTACCCAAATTTCAGGCAGGCTGCACTGCCAGGTGTGTCCTGGCTGTGGGTGGAACAGTGAGCCTGGTTCAGCCTGTGGGGCTGGGTGGGAAAGCAGAAGATCTCAGCAGACATTTTCTAGAAAAGTGTCCATGTAGGTCAGATGTGTGTGGTGGTGAGGAGGAGTCTGCAAAGGGCCTGCCTGAGATGTCTTTTCTGCTCAGTGGTGGAGCTTCTGTGCTTCACCTTAGGCACTGCCAGGTGTGTCCTGGCTGTGGGTGGAATAGTGAGCCTGGTTCACCCTGTGGGGCTGGGTGGAGCAGCAGGAGGTCCCAGCAGAGAGTCACAGCAGAAGGTCCCAGCAGGTCTCAGCAGAGGGTGCTAGCACCCTCAGCAGAAGGTCCTAGCAGAAGGTCTCAGCAGAAAGTCCTAGCAGAAGGTCTCTCTCAGCAGAACGTCTCAGCAGAGGATCTCAGCAGAAGGTCTCAGTAGAGGGTTTCAGCAGAACGTTCTCAGTAGAGGGTCTCAGCAGAGGGTCTCTCTCAGCAGAGGGTATGCTTTAGCAGAGGGTCCCAGCAGAGGGTCTCAGCAGAAGGTCTCAGCGGAACGTCCTAGCAGAGGGTTTCAGCAGAAGGTCTCTCTTAGCAGAGGGTCTCAGCAGAAGGTCTGTCTCAGCAGAGGGTCTCTCTCAGCAGAAGGTGCCAGCAGAAGGTGCCAACAAAGGGTCCCAGCAGAGGGTCCCAGCAGAAGGTCTCTCTCAGCAGAAGGTCTCGGGAGCCCTGACAAGCGTTTTCTGTGTCCCTGCAGGAGGTGGTGCTGTGGAGGAAAGGGGACATCGTGAGGAAGAGCATGTCCCACCAGGCGGCCATCGCGTCGCAGCGCTTCGAGGGCAGCTCGGCGCACGGCGAGCCCAAGGCCTCGGCGCAGCCCGCGGACAACAACGGCCGCCAGTGAGGCCGGGGGGCGCCGGGACCCCCCAGCAGCGCGGGACTCGCAGGGACCTCCCTGAATAAACACCCGGATCTGACTGCATTCCTTTCTTCGGAGGACTGGCGGGGTGGGACGGGGCGGGAGGGCTGGGCCAGCTGCACTGGAGGTGCCTGGCACTGCCCAGTCCATCCATTCCTTGGAGGCCATGGCTGCTTGGAGGCCATGGCCGAGCTCCTGATCTCCTCCTGAGCTCCTCTGTGCCCCGAGGGCTCCCACGGGTCTGTGGGGAAGGAGAGAGCGAGGGAAGGCCCAGGGTGCTTTGGGGCTGTGCAGGATGGATGTTCCCCTTGCCTTTCCAAAATCTGTGATGAGCTGGATGGAGGTCCTAGCAGAAGGAGCTAGAGGAGGGATCAGAGACTGCTGTGGCCTGCTGGAAACCTTGTGGTGTCATCCCCTCGCTGCTTCCCCTTCTTCCTCTCCGTGCTGGCGTTGGATTCCTTGCCACAAGCAGCTGGATGCTGGAGGTGGCTCAGCCCTGGGACTGCCACCCAGCCATGTGGAGCTGTGTCCCACCAGGAGCTGTGGCTGGTAGGAGGGAGTGAGATGTGGCTGCAGGAGGAGGTGCCATGGGGTGGGCAGAGCAGTGACGGTCCCAGTGCTCATGGGTGGGCAACAAGTGGGGCCAGGAGGGCTCCTGGCCACGAGCTGTGCCTTCCTCATCTTGTCCTGAGATCCACACTCGGCTGCTGCTCTCAGGTGCTGCTGCAGGGAGCTGTGGAGAGCAGCTCTGGAGCTCTTGGGGGCTCTCCTGTGGGTGGGTTTGTGCTGCCCTGCCTGTGTCTGTGTCCTGGGGACAGAGCAGGCTGTGTGTGGGGATGGACAGCAGGGTGGGGACACGTGCATGTGGTCTGGTTTGCTGAGGTTTGCTGCCTGCAGGATGAGGGTTAGTGGGGACAGAAGGGGGATGCAGTTGTTGTGGGAGGCGCAAACAGGCCAGTGTGGGCTGCTGGAAGGAGCCAGGCAGCACCTGGAAGGGTGGCAGAGCTCTGATTCCAGAGACACATTCCTGAGGCCTGAGCTGAAGTCACCAGCGAGGTCTGAGAGCACGCAGTGAGCTGAGAACCTGAATGTGGGTTTTCTTTTTTTTAAATAAGCTGCTTTTAGCCTTCAGCTAAGTAGACTCATGAGAACATTCCCAGAAGGAAGTCACTGGTCCATTAAAAATCAGATGTGGCTTTGTAGACTTGATTGCCTGAGTTTGGAGGATGTCCATCCTGTTCAAGCAGGTGGTGACACCTCCTACTCCAGGGAGAGACCAGCCTGCACCAAGGGCTGGGATATGAGCTCTGTCAAGTGGGATTTGTCTGGATTTCCCTGAGTTTGTGGCTTGTTAGTTTGTCCAGCTTCCTTTTGGCTCTGGAATCAAGTTCCTCTGTCCTGCAGCTGAGTGTGGAGCAGGTGTCTGGGCAATGGAAGTGTCTGCTGTGTTCAGTGGGGCGGTGCTGGTGGAGGGAGTGGGGCTGGGGTGGGAAGGGGAGCTTTTTCTGTCATGACAGCTACTGTATTCAGTGATAAATGTGTGTTTCTGCTTGCCAAAGTCAGTTATCTTTTCCTCACCACGTGTAGGGTTGTGGTTTGTAGTGGAGCTGGCCAGTCTCGCTCTGTAGAGGACACTAATGCTCATCTCTGCTCAGTGCTTGTGTCACCCCTGGTTCTGCTGTGCCCCACTGAGGACCTGGCTGGCTTGTCCCTCCATGGCAGGGGACCCTGGATGTCACTGGGGACACTCCTCCCTCCCTTCCCTGTGGGGAACTGGCTGTGCTGCAGCCAGGCACAATCCTTTAGGGACAAGTGAGGCTCCTTGGGGAGCTCTTGGGGATAGCAAACTGTTCTTCTAAGGGGAACTGAGCACAGCAGTGCCCTTACAATCTTCTTCAGCTTTCCTTTAGCTCCCTCTTTGCCTTTATTCCTTTATTCCTTTATTCCCTTTATTTCCCTGGATTGTAGGCCATGTGGAAGGAAAGAAACCCCCTGGATGGAGATGTCTCTGCATTCCAGGAGTATTTTTTTCCTGCCTGGCTGGGTGTGAGATCATTGCCTGGTCTAAGGAGGTGGCTTCAACATCTGCTCATCACTCCTGGAGGGTTCCTTTGGAAAAGGTGCATGAGCCTGTACATTGATTGAGCCTAAACATTGATTGAGCCTATACATGGATTGAGCCTGTACATTGAGTGGGGGGATTTTTCCTACCCCCTGTCCCTGTGTGTGGAACCAGAATTCAGAATGATCCCCATTTTTACTGAACCTGAAGGACCATTTTCAGCCTGTTCGCCCTGTGTTTGTGTGGGGTGGAGCAGATGTGCTGAGCATCCCTAGAGAGCAGCTGGGCTCACTCCAGGACAAGGTACTCCAGAGCAGTGTTCTGTTAGCATGTCCAGGGGCAGTCCTGCCCCCTGAGCTGGTGGTTCTGTGCTGTACTTGGCTCATTCCCTCCCTCCCAGGCACAGGGGAGTGGGCAGGTACCAAACCAAGCAGTGCAAATTGTAATTAAGCCTCTGCTGTGTTTACATGTTTCTTAATTCGTCGTCTTTTCAATGGCTGTATTTTAAAACTTGGGTTTTTTTGTCTCTCCAATTAAAAAGAGCCAGCCCTGGCTGTCAAATGCTGTGCATGAGTTTGTCTGATGATTTATATTGGGTTGGGTTGGGTTTTTTTACTGTGGTATGAAGAGATTTTTCTTTAAAAGTGCCCCAGTGTGCAGCTCTCAAACATGCTGGAGGAGTTTGTCCTTTGTTATCTTTATAAATCCTTGGTCTTTCTTTAAGCTGTGTCACTGCTTGGCAGCTGTGCTGGTGGAGGACCCATGTGGCTTGAAAATTAGCAGGCTGGCTTTACTTTCTTCCAGTTCCCTGATGTCAGAACTAAAATAACGTGGGAACTTCTGTACCTGCAGGAAGTTCACTGTGATCTGCTTTGTGTATCCATCTCCAGAGAGACTGTTTACAACAGCATGCACTGACAGGAGGAGGGGAAATGGCTTCAAACTGACAGAAAATAGTTTAGATGGGATGTTGGGGAGAAATTCCTCCTGATGGTGTGGCTGCCACATCCCTGGAAGTGTCCAAAGCCAGGCTGGACAGAGCTTGGAGCAACCTGGGCTAGTGGAAAATATGGCAGGGAGTGGAATGAGATGATTTCAAGGTCTCTTCCAACCCAGGCCATTCAATGATTCTAAATTTTCTAAATTGTCTGATTCTAATTTTCTAAATTTCTAAATGTCCCTCTGCAGTACACGGAGCTGCACTAGACCCCAAACTAAACAAAGAAGATGCACCTGTTTCTTCCTCAAGAGATAAATTGCAGATTTTCCTACTTTTAAAACCCAAGTAGCTGCAGTTGATTCCAAAAGGCTTTATTTATTGAAAAAATAAGCAAAAATAACTGTGTGTCAGGGGAAGGGACGTGTGGCTGCAGGTCTTGTGGTGGCATGTTGGTGGTGCTGTGCTTGAGCAGGTGAACTTGAGAGTTGTGCTGGTGGAGGAGGAGGCATCAGCGGGCTGGGTGGGAGCTGGGCTGCTTTAATGTGGCTTTTCCTCTTCCAGGCTCAAGACAAAATCAAATTCCTCTGTGGTAAGGAAGGAAGGAAAAACCATAAATGGAGCTTGCAGCTTGCCTGACAGAGGGAATGAAGAGTCCTGGGAGGTTCTCACCTTGTGTCAGGGGCTGGATGGACAGACGCTGCCTGCTGAAGAGCATCATGTCCTTGAGGGGGCCCCCATCTGCTTTGTGTGCCAGGTGGTGAGCCTTGATCTCAGCCAGGGGGATGAAGCGCTTGGTCATCCTCACAAACTGCACATCCACCTGCAGGGGAGGGCAGCAGCACGTTGGACAGGCACACAGCCTCCAGACAGCCCATAAAATCTTGGAGGGATAAAGATTTAGAGCTGTAGGAAGTGACTGGTGTGCACTAAGTTTGCCTTGCTGAAGGCTGAAAGGTGATTTGTTGGCACAGTGTACCAGCAAGGTTCATTCATGTCACAGACAGTGCAAAATTCAGATGTGACACTCCCTTCCCTGCAATCCAATGTGCCTCAAAACTACAGCTTTGTTTGCTGTGCACTGACAGTGGCTCTTAGCTCACTTATCTAACTCAGGGTTCTGCAGGTGATTTGTTGGCACTGTGCAACAGCAAGGTGCATTCATGTCACAGACAATGCAAAATTCAGATGTGGGGTGCAGGCAGCCCATGGACACTCCCTTCCCTACAATCTAATGTGCCTCAAAACTGCAGCAGGTTGGACACAGCCTCTAGACAGCCCATAAAAATATTTGAGGGATAAGGATTTAGAGCTGTAGGAAGTGACTGCTGTGCACTAACTTTGCCTTGCTGAAGGCTTAAAGAGCTTCCCAGCGTTTGTGGCAGGTGATTTGTTGGCACTGTGTACCAGCAAGGTGCATTCATGTCACAGACAATGCAAAATTCAGATGTGGGATGTAGGCAGCCCATGAACACTCCCTTCCCTACAATCTAATGTGCCTCAAAACTACAGCTCTGTTTGCTGTGCACTGACAGTGGCTCTTAGCTCATTTTTCTACCTCAGGGTTCTGCCATGTGTGGAGGCCAGCTCTGCAGCCAAGATTTGAAAATGAAGGGAGGCCAGCTCTGCAGCCAAGATATGGAAATTTAGGGAGATACATTTTGGCAGCCTCCTGGAAGGGACTGGGGTAAAAGCAGAGAAAAGAGGATTGAATTTTCTCTTGAGAGAGAAAAAGGCAGCTAGGCCAGGACAGAAGCTTAAGATTTTCACTATGATGCAAAGAGCCTTCTCCCTTCCCTTGGCTTGCACACAGAGCTGTATTTAATGGAATACATTACCATGGACCATTTGGGGTTCTCTTTTCTGCTGGTGGAGTCATAGTGAGGATCCTTCTGATCAAACTGTGTGTGATCAGGGTAAGCCTCCTTCACAATCTACAGCAGAAGGGGAGAAGAAAGTTTCCATCAGTTCAAAACACCTGTCAGCAAAGGGCATGAGATGTGACAAGGAATAATCCTGGTGAAAAAACAGCCTTGCTTTCCCTGAACTCCATCCCAAGAGTTTTCTTTACATTTTTTGGGTGGAAGGAGTGCAGAACTATGAGTGCAGCATCACCTGCTGGAGATCAGTGGGGAAGGAAATGCAGCACAGGAAAACTGGGTAGCTGCTGATGATCTTTGTGATGAGTTCTGCTCTTAAAGATAAAGCTGTTCTATGGTTTTACTCTACTGCCTTGTGGGCCCTGCTGACTAGAATGTAGTGAGTCAGACTGGAATCAGAGCACTTGGCTTGGCTGGGAGTGCCCCGAAATGTCAGCAGGAAAACAGCACAGCGTGGTTCCATCCCTCTGGGGACACATGGCTGAGTCAGCCCTGCAGGGCTGAGCTGAGGTGTCCTGGGCTCATTCCCTGCACTCTTGTGCTGAGACACAAGCAGAGAGCTGTGTGATAACCCATTCCTTATCACTTCTCCCCAAAACACTCACCTTGACAAGGGCCACAATGCCAGGCTCTTTGCAGTTACTGTGGTAGAAGAAGGCCTGCTGCCCAAGTTTCATGGATCTCAGGAAATTCCTTGCCTGTCAGGAGTAAACAAGACACTTTCAGCTCTTTCCATTGAGCTCTCATGGCTTCATTAGAAGCAGCCAAGAACAGGAACCAACAAGAGGAGAGGTAGATGTGCTTCAGAATTACTCAGATAATGTTTCCTACAGTTGTCATAGAGATGGTTTTGTGTTGGAATTAAATAAAGTCAAAACAAGGCTGAAGAGCAAGCTCCTGTTGGTCAGAAAGTGTGTGGGAATTCAACAGCTCAGCCACCCTTGCTCAGGAGAGCTGTCAGCAAACAATTCAGAGCAGATCATCTGTAGGGAATCCTATATAGAACAGGGATCATACACGGCAGGGGAACACACGTGGAATTCCTTTGGAACAGAAAGCTGTGCACTGACAGAGCATCTGGGTAAGTACAGACTTGCTGTAGGGTACCAAAGGTTGGTCTAAGTGAAAGAAAAACTGGGTGATTTGACAGAATATTCACCAGCCTGAATCTACCTCTGACCTTGAGGCCACTAAGCAGGAGCTGACTTCAGGTCCTTGCCAAAATGCACCTGCATGAACAGGCAGAGTGCCCCAAGAGGAAATGCTTGAGGCACAGGAACAAGCTGTGGGCAGAGCCACCTTCTTCTTCTGCTATTTCAGTGCCCCCATGTGCTTCCTACCTGGTAGTTCCTTACTCCATCCCAGCAGGTTGTCTGATTAGGCTGAGCTTTCAAGTCATCAACACTGAACTGCCAAATGAAATGAAAATAAACATTCATTCAGGAGCATTCTGATCTTTACAGTGTCATTGTCTGCACTGAGCATTTGTTGCTAGCAGCTCCTTCAATTATAGCACAAACCTGACACAATTTTCATCTCCCACAGGGCCTACAGACAAACCTTTACAAAGCAGCAGAATAAAGGCAGAGTCTGAAATAGATGCTGCTCCTGTGACCAGCAGCCAAGCATCCTGAGGAGCTGATTTCCTCTTGTATTACATGTATGAAACCCCAAGGTTGTCACCTTGGACAAGAACATTTTGTTTTTCTGTTTCCAGGAGGACAAACGGGTTTTGAGAAGAAAAATCAATCTGAGTTGCCTGATGCTGTCCCTCACACCTGGGACTAAAGGTGGGCAGGAGTGGCCCTGCTGCTGTCCTTTGCTGGGTGAGGGGGTGTCAGTGCTCACCTTCACATCCACCCCCTTCTCCAGCCTGCTCTCAGGTTCTGATTTCAGCAGCCAGTGACAATATGTGATCTTGCTTTCCTCCCCACCAGACTCAGATTCCTTTTTCTTCCAGTTCTTCCATCCTGACTTGGAGCTCCCAGCTGGGGCTTTTGCAGACTTCTCTTCTTCTTCCTTATCTGAAGTCTCCTTCTCAGTTTTGGCAATTTTAGCATCAGGCTCTTTTTTATCTTAAAAGACATTGAGATAAAACACATTTTGTTTTAAAAAATATTTTTAGTTGTCCAAGCTGGTTTCACAGATTTGACTGCAGCAGGAGTTTGGGGCACCCCAGGTGCTCAGGGTAAGGTAACAGCATTATGCACCAATGATTCTGAGTATTTCTAATTTGCATCTGAAATAAGGAGGTTTTTGTGTCTGCAAAAATGTAGTTTAATACTCCCAGTTAGTAATAAAAAGACCTCAGGATAGACCATGTTTGCCCACATGAAGTGTAGTTGAATTTTTTTTAATTAATTGCTGAGAAATCAGCTCCAGGCAACAAAGCAGACTTAGGCAAATCTGGTGAGTAAGAGGAACATTCACCAAGCAAACCAAACTATTTCAATTCCTGCAGGAGCTGGAAATCTTAGCTTAACCTCCACTGAGCTACCTGTTCAGAAGGGATCCATTGTTTCTTCAGGACACAGACAAAAAAACCTCAGCTATTAAGAAGTGATTAAGAGGTAAAAATGTGGTTATTTGCTAGAGTGGATCAAGCAGATGAGTGGCACAGATGTGCAGTTTTTTCATCTTGTACTTTTAACACCACATCATGATGCCTCCAGTGCAATGTTCTTGCTTTTTGTTTTGCAGCTTTTTGGTTTTGTTTTTACATCAGCTTCCTGGCATGCACTGGGTGTACTCTGGCTGACCAACTCTGCTGTGCAGGACCTGAGATCTCTGCAAAAATGAGCATTTCCTAAGCCCCTTGTGCTGAGAATACATCACTGTCCTTATCACACACCTAGCAGGCTTGTCTCAGTCACGCTTGGGTGCTCAGCCCATTTGGCACAGGAAATGCTGTCTGTAAGACAGACGGTTAATACGGCTGCCTGTAGTTTCACTATAGCCTGGAACCTCAAATGAGAGGTGCTAAATCAGTCAGGATGTCAGCACAGACCTGCTACCGCTCCTTTGTCTCTCTTTCTGCTCGGCCAAGGCATCTCTGGTCTCTCTGAATTATCTTCTCTTCACTGAGAAGCACCTGATGGACAAGAGAAGGAGGAGGAATTATTGCTGCTCCAGGCGGCTGAAAAAAGTACAGACGGCTGAGGCAGAGAGCTGCAAGCGCTGCAGGGCGAGTGGAGAGCAAATAAATCTTTCCTTGAGCTCAGCCACTTCCTCTATCAGTGTGAATGCTGGCAGGGCTTGGGGACCGCACCCTGGAGCCCTGATGGACACCAGCAGCAGGGCTGGAGCGCTGCTGTGCCCGGGCAATCCCCAAGGTGCGTGGGCAGAGCGGGGCCGCTCTCTGCCTTTGGCACAGGAGCTGTGCTGCTCCCCAGGGCTCAGCCCAGCCTCGCCCCGGCTGTCTGGGCTCTGCCTGGCTTTGCCTGGGCTCTGCCTGCCGCTATCTGAGCTCTGCCCGGGCTCTGCCTGGGCTCTGCTGGGCTCTGCCTACCTGTGCCTGGGCTCTGCTGGGCTCTGCCTGCCTGTGCCTGGGCTCTGCCTGGGCTCTGCTGGGCTCTGCCTGCCTGTGCCTGGGCTCTGCTGGGCTCTGCCCCTGGCCGGGCTCGCCCGCGTCCCTCGGGAGCGGCTCCTTCAATGCAGAGTGCCCAACGCACCTGGCCGGAGGTGGCCGTGCGTGGCCAGGGGGGTTCACTGCTGACCCCCAGGTCCCTCCCAGCCCTGCAGACCCCAGGGCTCCGGCCGGCCCATCCCCTGCCCCCTCTGTCAGCAGCACTCGCACGGCTCCGAGCCCGCCGCCTCCTGCCAGGCCGGCCGGCATCAACTTTTCCGCCTTCCATGCCAAGCTTTCCCCTTCCTCCCTCCCTCCTTGCCAGCCCTCCGAGCTGCCGCTCACCAGCCCGGGCCGCTGCCGCCGCTCCTGCTCGGGGCGATGAGGATGCTGGCGGTGCCGGGCGGGGAGGAGGAGGAGGAGGAGGAGGAGGAAGCGCGCTCGGAAGCAGTGCCCGCTATGCAAAGGCCGGGGCAGGGCCGGCTCCCTTCGCTCCCTCCCCGCTCGGGCGGGCGGCGCCGGGGGCAGGACTACAGCTCCCAGCCTGCCCCGCCGGCAGCCGCCGGGAAGCGGA
>JAWWMQ010000105.1:3503903-3522988 GCA_035047885.1 Chlorospingus flavigularis
CTCCTCCTTCTCCTCCTTCTCCTCCTTCTCCTCCTTCTCCTCCTTCTCCTCCTTCTCCTCCTTCTCCTCCTTCTCCTTCCTTCTCCTCCTTCTCCTCCTTCTCCTCCTTCTCCTTCTCTTTTCCCCTTCTTCCTCTCCCTCTCCCTTTCCTCCTTCTCCCTCTCCTCCTCCCTCTTCTCATCCTCCCTCTTCTCCTTCTCCTCCTCTTTCAGCAACGCTGCTCCAGAACAAAGGGGTGGCTGCAGGCCTGTCCTGGATCCATTTGAACTCTTGTTTTTCTCTTGACAGAAAGACCAGCCCAAGATGGTGATGGAGTACTGGACTGGCTGGTTTGATAACTGGGGAGGCCCTCACTATGTCTTTGATGCAGATGGTGAGCACCAAACACTCTTCTTGTAGAACATTTTGTGGTGAATTTCAGCCCCTTGTGAGTGCAGCACCTTCTCCTTCTCCAAAATCTCATTTGGAAGGCTACTACTAAAAAATACAAACCCTCAGGGCACGTAAAGAGCAGTGAAAGCAGAGCTGTACAGGACTGGTTTAACAACTTCCATCTTCCTGCAATTGTCTTTGTAATTGGGTCATTAGTCTGGCTGGGGAGTCTTTGCAACTCTTCTTCTTAAAAGCAAAATTCTTGCTGGAGGCCTCTTGCTTTACCCTTTTTCACTTGGAGAAGAGGATTATTTGAATGTATTATTTAATATTTAATACATTCAAATAATTTAGTATTTAATAATAATGCTAAATAAATTTAGTATTTAAATGCATCAGTAGATGTGGCTTACTTAGGGCAAGATGCAAGTCACAGCATAAATCACTGTGACTGACAGGAGTGACCAGAACGTGTCTGATTTCAATTCCTGCCCCAGATTTGTGTCTGTGGTCTCCCTGGCACTGCAAAAAATCTCCTTTTCTTTGCAGAGATGGTGAATACTGTAGAAAGCATCCTTAAAACAGGAGCATCCATCAACCTCTACATGTTCCATGGAGGCACCAACTTTGGTTTCATGAGCGGGGCTCTGGAAGCTGATGAGTACAAGTCAGATGTCACCAGTTATGGTGAGTTTGGTTTCACTGTGCAGCTCTGCCTGCCCTGGGCTGGGACAGTAACCAGCCACGCTCAGGAGTGACCAGCACAACCACTTTGTCCTGAGAGATGGGGTAGGACACATCAGAAGTAAATTCCTGTCTAAAAGGGAATTTACATGAGTGATTCCAATTCCCAACCCTCCCAGGAAGTGGGGGATTCCCTTATTCTGAATTTTAAACAGAGCTGTCACAGATTATTAACTGAGATCTCTTTTTTCTAGGGAGAGATGATGATCCAAAACACCATTTTTTAATTTTACAAAGTCAAATTTTACCATAAATCTCTTTTCATCCCAACAGCCCATGGTTTGGTTAAAATCCCAACAGCCCATGGTTTATCCTGTGTGAAATTCTGGATATGTGCAAATTAGATCTCTCAAAGTGTGAATGGCTCTTCTCTAATTTAAGGAATTTTGTGGCTGTTTAGTGATGTTCACTCAGATTAAAGTGTACAGATTTCCATTCTGCAGACAATGCCATGAAAATTTTGCCTGGGGCTTTTATTTCCTGCATGAAGCCATCCCAGAGCAGCAGCTTGATGCTTTTTTTATGTGGTTTTTTTTTTAATGCTTTTAAAACACATGCTGCTCTTCTGATTTTCCAGATTATGATGCTGTGCTGACAGAGGCTGGGGACTACACATCCAAATTCTTCAAGCTGAGACAACTCTTCAGCATGGTCATTGGTAAGCAGCAACCCAGGAGCCACAGCACTGTTCAGTCAGGGAATTGCTGAAACTGGCCCTGCTGGGGCTCTGCTTGGGTGGGAGTTATTGAAACTAGGGATGGATTAGGAATTATTGAAACTGGCCCTTTTTGGACTCTCCTTGGATGGGAATTACTGAAACTGGCCCTTCTTGGGCTCTGCTTGGGAATTTTTGACATTGGCCTTTCTGGGACTCTGCTTGGTTGAAAATTTTTGAAACTGGGTATGGATTGGGAATTATAGAAATTGGGGATAGATAGGGAATTATTGAAACTGATCCTTCTGGGGCTGTCCTTGGATGGGAATTACTGAAACTGGAGATGGATTGGGAATTACTGAAACTGGCCCTTCTGGGGCTCTCCTTGGTTGGGAATTATTGAACCTGGGAATGGATTGGGAATTATTGAAACTGACCCTTCTGGGGCTCTGCTTGCTTGGGAATTATTGAACCTGGGAATGGATTGGGAATTATTGAAACTGACCCTTCTGGGCTCCTTCTGGGGCTCTGCTTGGCTGGAAATTATTGACACTGGCCTTTCTGGGGCTCTGCTTGGTTGGGAATTAAGGATGGGAGGACAAAGGTGCTCTGGGAGGGAGAGATCTTGAATTCAAGGGAGGGATCTTGAATTTGTGTTGTCTGAAATCATTGTTCCATCTTTCTTTTTGCACCCCAGGCCAGCCCCTTCCTCTGCCTCCCATGATTGAGAGCAAGGCCTCCTATGGTGCCATCCTCTTGCACCAGTACATCTCTCTGTGGGATGTGCTGCCAGCAGTTCTGCAGGTACTGACACCTCTTTCACTGCATCCCAGACCTAAAAAGCATCAACTTTTAGAGCAATTTGTGCTCTGCCTTATCCCAAAAGGATGAGGTTGGGGGATTTTTTACCAAGGATATGCAAAAGCAGCAAATCTTTTATCTCCCTTTTTCCACTGCTCCTTCTATTCTCTTGGAATTGCACTTTTGCAAATCATTGGCTCCTTTTTATGATACTTTGGTCAGGAGGGATTTTGGGTTGGAGCAGAGTTTGGAGGCTCTCTCCCACCTGTGGCAGAGCGAAGCTGTAAATGAGCTGCCCCTACAAGACTTTCCATTCCTGATGTTGAATTTGCTTCTCCTCTGCAGCCTGTCAAGTCAGAGTTCCCTGTGAACATGGAGAATCTGCACCTGAACGACAGCATTGGGCAGCCCTATGGATATGTGCTCTATGAGACTGTCATTTTTGGGGGGGGACACCTGCACAGCAGGGACCACGTCCGGGACCGGGCTCAGGTAGGGCACAGGGCTCACTCATGGGGGAAAACTTCAAATTTCCACTGCTCAGCTAAGCCTTAAACCCTCACAGCTTCTAATTGAATTTCCAGTTCCACTTTGCTAAAACCTGTAACATATTTAAACATCAGAATGTTGAATTTTCTGAGAATATTTTGATTATTTTATTCCCACCTGTGCTGTTAGGACCGGGCACAGGTAGGGGCACAGGGTTCAGGTTGGGTGGAGGCAGGAATTGGGGAGAAAATCTGAATTTCCACTTCTCAGCTAAGCCCTAAACCCTTATAGCTTCTAATTAAATTTCCAGTTCCACTTTGCTAAAACTTATAACATATTTGACCATCAGAATGTTGAATATTCTGAAAATATTTAGATTATTTTATTCCCATTTGACATGGCACAGTGACAGTGACACAGTTATGGACATTTGAGTTCTAGGTTCAAGCAGAGACAATTCCCTGCCCAAATCCAGCTGGAGGGATGTGATTATGACATTATTGATGAGCAATTGCTAATTTCCTGTTCCACTTTGCTAAAACTTGTAACATCTTTAAACTTCAGAATGTTGAATGTTCTGAGAATATTTTGATTATTTTATTCCCACCTGACAGTGAAACAGTTATGGACACCTGAGTTCTGGTTTGAGGCAGAGACAATTTCCTGCCCAAACCCAGCTGAGGGATGTGATTGTGACATCACTGATGAGCTCTGCTCATCAGAGCAACTTCCAGTTGCTAATTTCAGTTCCACTTTGTAAAACTTATATTTCAACATCAGAATGTTGAATGTCCTGAGAATATTTTGATTATTTTATTCCCACCTGACAGTGGCACAGTTGTGGACACTTGAGTTCTAGGTTCAAGCAGAGACAATTCCCTGCCCAAACCCAGCTGAGGGATGTGATTGTGATATCACTGATGAGCTCTGCTCTCCTGTGCTCTGTTCTGCAGGTGTTTGTCAACACTGTGTATGTGGGGGAGCTGGACTACAACTCAGTGGAGCTCTCCATTCCTGAGGGACAGGTAACTCCAGGGGATTGCTCAGGGTGTGGATAACAAGATCACTGAAGAGGGAGAAGGCTCAGAAAAGGCACCTCCTCTACCCCAGACTAGCTTGGTACCCTAATCAGACACAAATAATGGGATTTCACTGCCAGGTTACCATTTATGATTGAAAAGTGGGGTCTGAATGCTTTTCCATGAAGAAAATTGAAGTTATTGCAGCCCTTGCTGCAAAAGATTTGCCAGCCTTCTTACACAGCCACAACATTGAGTACCTGTACCCTGTTATTGCAGATTAAATCTCTGCAGGCTGCTTCTTCCTTAGCACAAAGCAGGTTTTAAGGGGCTTTGGAGGCTCTTGGGTCTCAAATTAAATGAGGAGGAACGTCTCTCTTCAGCTCTGAGAGCAGTTTTACCCTGGCAGAAGCTGGCACTAAGGACTCTGTATTGATTGAGCACATTTCACCAGAGCTGTGTGGCTGTGGGAGCAGCTGAGGGGATGGGTGCACTGTTGTTCTTAGGGCTGGTGGGAGAGTTTATGGCACGAGCCTGTCCTGTGTCAAACTCCATTTCTGCCTCTGTGGGTGCTATCCAAATGGGAATTAAAAATTCAAGATTAAAAAAAAAAAAACACAACCCAGAAATCTGTGCAAAGGCTGTTCCTCCCTGTTTGCAGTAGAGAACTGTGGGAAAGGGAAAGACAGAAACTTCTACAGGTACAGCAGCGTTTGATCTGCAGCCTTGGATTGATGTAGAAATAAATTGCACAGACATTAAGTAGAAAAACCATAAACTTTTGTTTCTGTAGTTGTAAGTAAGAATATTCCTTAAGTGAGAAACTGAATTGGGTAAGATGGTGAAGAGTTTAAAATGTAGGAAACTGTTTGATTCTGAAGGGTTTATAGTGTAGGAAACTATTGATAAAATGGTGAAGAGTTTAAAATGTAGGAAACTATTGATAAGATGGTGAAGGGTTTAAAATGTAGGAAACTGATAAGATGGTGAAGGGTTTATAAAATAGGAAACTATTGATAAAATGGTGAAGGGTTTAAAATGTAGGAAGCTATTGATAAGATGGTGAAGGGTTCATAATATAGGAAGCTGATAAGATGGTGAAGGGTTTATAGTGTAGGAAACTTGATCAAATAGTGAAGGTTTATAATGTAGGAAACTGTATTGATAAGATGGTGAAGAGTTTAAAATGTAGGAAACTATTGATAAGATGGTGAAGAGTTTAATATGTAGGAAACTATTGATAAGATGGTGAAGGGTTTAAAATGTAGGAAACTATTGATAAGATGGTGAAGGGTTTAAAATGTAGGAAACTATTGATAAAATTCTGAAGGATTTAAAATGTAGGAAACTATTGATAAGATGGTGAAGGGTTTATAGAATAGGAAACTATTGATAAAATGGTGAAGGGTTTAAAATGTAGGAAACTGTTTGATAAGATGGTGAAAGCTTTATAATGTAGGAAACTGTATTGATGTGAATGGTTTATAATGTAGGAAACTCCATTGGGTAAGATGGTGAAGGGTTTATAATGTAGGGTGTGGTTGTATAGAATAAGCTTAGAGTTATAACAGAAGCATATGTGTGGATGTGAGAAAACAGCCTATTAAGTAAAAGTATCCACAGTGCAGTGGAAGTAAGGAAAGATGATAAGTAAGTAAAGGTGATGTTAGTAAAGCAAGATAAACCTTGTAGCATCTGTCCATTAGATTAGTAAATTATGTATTGTCTTGTAACAAAGAACTTGTGACTGCTTCATAGCCAGCTACTTACTCCTTTAGAATCTCACAGCCTCTGAGACTGATGTTTATCTAAACAATAAATTCTTAACCAAGATAGTCCCATTCCTTTGTTAAAAAGCAGCAACAATAATAGAGAACTTGAAAGAAACTTATAAATTGCAGCTGCCACAGGTGGTGCCATTTCCTCCCTCAGCACCTCAGCTGAGGGCAGGGCTGGTGCAGCTGATGTTTGTCCTTTTTCCTTTCCAGCAGGGCTTCAGGCAGCTGAGGCTGCTGGTGGAGAACCGTGGCCGTGTCAATTATGGGCCGGCACTGAACGAGCAGAGGAAAGGTGGGTCTGGATCAGAGACAATTCCTGCCCAAACCCAGCTGAGGGATGTGATTGTGACATCAGTGATGAGCTCTGTTCTCCTGTGCTCTGTTCTGTAGGTGTTTGTTAACACCATATTTGTGGGGGAGCTGGGCTACAACACAGTGGGAATGAGTTAAAAAACATCCTCCCCCTGTCTGCAGTGCTCAGAGGAACAGCAGTGGCTGCTCAGTGCACTAAGGTTTATTTTACAAGGGTACAGCTAAACCCAGGCCTATCAACGACTCTTGCTCTGCTCTGGGTTTCCTAGGTGATGCTCAGCTCCCTTTCTCTTGCTCTCTGAGCATATTACTTCACAGGGAGGGAGGGAAGGAAAATACCTTTTTTAATCTGTGTTTTCCCTGGAGAGGTTGATATTTGAGAATCACACCATTTAAAAGCTCACACAATGTCAGGAGGAGGGAACTGCATCCCCTGGAGCAGAATTGACTGAAATGCTCAAGCCTATCACACACAGTGGTGGGGCTGGAAGGGGTTGATTCTATTTTAGTGGGGAACTATGTGCAAAAGCTCTATAAAATGGATTAATGGAGTTAGGCACATGACTGTATTGATTTTATTTAATGCAGAAACATTGCATAAACCTCAGTGCTGCCCAGGCAGCCTCAGAGCTGTGATTAGGAGCAGGCTTTGCCTTCAACAAAAGGCTGCTAAAGGTGAATGACTTCTTCAGGTGCCTTAAAATCCTGGGCTGAAAAGCCCTGGAGCAGCCCTGGACGTTGGTGCTGGCTCAGTTGGGTTTTGCTGTGCCTGTTAGAGAAGTGACTGACTGCTTTAAAAAGTGATTGACTGCTTTAAAAAAAATTCTGTGCATGGTCAGCTCCAACCCCAGCATCCCCACAAGCCCCAGCACATCCCAGGGGTTCTGCTGGGAGGGTTGGAGGCCCTGCTGAGCTGAGGAAAGGAGGGAATGGAGAGGGCAGAGTTTAGAGATGCTCCCCACTCAATCTGCATGAGCAATGGGACCATATGGACTCTAATTCCATTGCAGAACGTGGCTGCTTTCCATCTCCTGCTGTTCCTCAGATTCAAATAGCAAAATGCATCAGCTTTAGCTGTTCCTCAACTCCTCATTACCCCCATTGCTCTCACAGGCTTAATTGGTGACATCTTCTTGAATAAAACCCCCTTGAGGAACTTCAAGATTTACAGTTTGGAGATGAAACCTGCCTTCATGAAAAGGTTTGTGGGATTTTAACCTTTGTTTTTTCCACAAAATCCTTTTTTTGTGGGATTTTAACCTTTTTTTCTTCATTTCAAACCACCTGCTTTCCAGCAGTGCAGTGTCTAATAGGGAGCAGCTAAATGAGGTAACAGTGGGGAGGTGGATTTTTGCTCTGATACTTTTGTTGATACTTTTGCCTGAAATAGTGCAGGAACTGGTGCCAGCTGATCCAAACCATCATTTAGAGAGAAATCTAATCCCACTGTGCAGGGTTTAAAGATTTCCTTGCAGCAGGGTGAGATCAGGTAGGTAAATCCAGGCTTATCCAAAGGGAAGGATCCCCTCACACCCACATGGTAGAAATTTTGGGTCTTTCTGGAAATTACCAATCTGGCTGATATATTTAGTAATTCAGCCTGGCAAGGGATGGATTAATTCTAGAAAGCTACTGATAGTGCATTAACAATCCAGATGGCTCCCTCTCTTTTATGTTGTTTTGCTTTAATTCAAGGGAGGAAATTTAGCACGGGGATGTTGAAGAGCCTCTGTCAGCACACAGAGAAAACCTCAGCAAATGTTTCAGGCAGCAGATGCCCTATGGACTCTGGCCACAATCCAGAGACTCTTTTCAGTGATGTTTTTAATACCACCAAACAACTTATGTGCTTATATCCCCCAAGATATCACAGCTGCCCCATTTTGTGTAGGAGGGAGAGAGAGAAGCCACGTTAAACCAAAAAGGCTTTTAAAAGGGAAAAGATTCATTCTGAAATGCCTCAGGGCAGTTTTACCAGGTGCTGAGGGGCTACCTGAAGGATTCTTATTGATGGGGTAACTCACAGCCTTTTGGACTGCAGGGTGTTAGAGGAATATTTCCAGTGAGGAGCATTAAAGCAAGTGAGCTGCCATGGCCAAACAAAAGCAAGATTAGTCACCACTAGCCTGAGCTCCTGGCTGCTGACCAGCAGCACTGAAACACAATCAGCTCACAGTCCCCTCGGGGGAGGAGGGAGAGCAGTGTTGTGAAAGGAGCTGTCACAGGCTTTTAGTTGAATAATTCAGTAGCAGCCAGGCTGCACTGGATCAATAACTTCCCCCAGTCCAAGAGATGCAGTTTGTGAGGGCTGCAGGGAACATGTTCTTACAGCAGCTCAAGGCTTCTGTGGGATCCTGCTCTCCTTATTTCCTCTTCTGCTTTTGCCCTGCTCCCAAATTGTTGCCACAGGTAAGAAATCCTGTCAGATTCCCCTGATTACTGCACACTGCACGGATGTGTTTGTGTTCCTGGCCAGGAGCTGTGGCAGGAGTGTCTGCTTTGAATCCTGTCAGCTCTGCAGTCTCCTTTAGCAAGCCACAGGCATTTCAAGCACCCTGGCAGATCTGGAGGATCCTCAGCAGTCCATGTGAAGCAGAGCTTTTATCCCAGAACGGTTTGGGTGGAAGGGACCTTTGAGATCCTCTCACCATGGGCAGGGACCCCTTCCACTATCCCAGGGTGCTCCAACCTGGCCTTGGGCACTTCCAGGGATGGGGCAGCCACAGATACTCTGAGCAACCTTTGCCAGGGCCTCACACCCTCACAGGGAAGAATTTTTTCTCAATATCCAATCGCAACCTGCTTTCTGCCTGCCTGAATCCTTTCCCCTTTGTCCCATCACCACACGCTCTTGTAAAAAGCATTGAAGTCCTAGAGGTGGTGACAGCCCCAGGTATCCTCTGCAGCCCAGCTTGGCCTGGCAGGGTTGTGGGTGGTGGGGACAGGCAGGTGGCCCTGTGGGCTGAGAGTTGTCCCTCTCTTGCAGCCTGCAGCACGCGTCTGGCTGGAGCTCAGTCCCGGATTATTTCGTGGGGCCGGCGTTCTTCCGTGGGAGGCTGTGGATAGAGCAGCAGCCACAGGACACCTTCCTGAAGCTGCAGGCAAGTCCTGGTTCTTCTTGGTCAAGTTTTTTAAAAAAAACTGGTTAGAGAGATTTGTGCAGCAGCTCTGACTGATCTGTGTGTCTGTAGCCTCCCCCTCTCTCCTAGGGAATCATTCTGAGGGTCTCCTCCAGGTAAATCTGTTCAGTCTGGAGAAGTCCTGTGAGAAAACTGACCCTGCAGAGCTAGGTCAGTCTTTTCTTACTGGCATGCAAATGCTGTTTTCTAGTTGCAGAGGAGTAATGGGCACAGAAAATAAAGGAGGGCCTTGTTTTATTCCTGTCTCCTCAGTGTGACATGGAAAGAGTCACTTCTTTGTGGCCATGGCATGGGAGTTAGCATTCCTGTCATGCTTCTGTGGGAGACTGCATAGAACTTCAGATGAGATTTTAAATATTATTAAACTTCCTCCTCTGATTTCTCTCCCTTGGAGCCAACCTTGTGCCCAGCCTTACTGTCCTGCTCACTTTCCCATGTATTGGGAAAATTCTATTTGCTGTAAATCAGGCCAGCCAGCAGCAATTCAGTTTTTCTGTCACCTGGGAAAGAGGTGAGGGCAGATATTCCATGCTTGGGGAGGAATAAAGGCCTGTCTGTTCAAAGAGAAGAAACTTCCTATACAAGCACAAGTCACAAATTGCACATTTTTGAAAGCTTTATCCTTTTAATGAGCACATTAAGGATAACTCCTGTTCAGCAGGGCTTTTAAATGTTCCTGGCTGCAGGGATTTGCACAGGGAAAGCAAGCAGAAAACCTGCAGAAAGTGGCTGGAAAGAATGCAAGTGTGAAAGCAGATTTGGTTTCCTGTGGGGATGCTAACGAGGCAGCAGAGCTGCATCAGTAATTCCATGTTCTGCCTTCATTCCAGGGCTGGGAGAAAGGAGTGGTGTTTGTCAATGGTCAGAACCTGGGAAGATACTGGAAGATTGGACCTCAGGAAACTCTTTACCTTCCTGGGCCCTGGCTAAGGAGAGGGGGCAATGAGGTGAGAGACTGCTGGGATTGCTCTGTGCCTCTTGAGGTTGTTAAAGATCCTTGTCCCAAAGAGGCAGACACACACACAGGACAGCAATTATCCTTTAGCTGAAAGCCAGTGCAGTAGAGGGGAAGGACAGTGCTGTCTCCTGAGATCTCTGAAAACCAGAGAAGGTGCTGCTCCAGAGCTGGCCCTGGCTCTGACAGCCATTAAAGGCTGCCAGGGATGGCAGCTGAACTTCACAGCTCTGCCTCAGGTTGGAGATCAACCCAAACCTGATGTGATGCTGCTTCATCCCTGCGCCACGTGGTGCTGAGAGCCTCAGTCCCTGTTAGACCCACACTGACTGAGCTCTTTAAATGGTGCTTCAAATGGAGCTTCAAATATGCTTCTCCTAAGCATATTTGCAGCCCCCCAGGCTTTTGAAGAAGGGATTTTCTCTCTCCTGTGCAGATTGTGATCTTTGAGGAGCGCACGGCAGGCCGGATCATCCAGTCCGTGGACATCCCTTACCTGGGACGGACCCAGTACGTGGACTGAGGGTGGGCTGAGAGCTCCTTTCCCACGTTTGGCTCACCCTGAGCACTCCTGCTTGCATGGCTGGGGACCTGGTGGCTCAGCACTTGGGCATGCTCATCTCCACCAGAGCCAGGGGAAGGATTTGCCCTCTGGCAGCGAGGTCAGAGGAGAGGACAGCGAGGAAGCAGCGCCCTTGCTCCATGGATGGATGGATGGATGGATGGAGCTCATCCCCTGCCCTGCTGAGGCCCCCAGCCCGGATGGCTGAGCATGTTCTGAACCATCTGGTGGATGTGGGGGAGTTAAAAGGTGCTGGAGGCAGGTGAGAGAGAGAGAGAGAAAGAACTGAAGCCATCTGAACTGGAAGCTGAGCTCAGCTTTCCAGGGACTTTCAAAATGTGCTATCCTTGGCCTCCTCGTTTTTATAATTAGGTAGGGAGAAAATAGTTGGTGAACATGTGAGTAATCAGGTGTGGGAAACCATTTTGAGGCAGATTTTAGCAAGTCTCTCTGCAAAAAGGCCATTACGTGTTCCCTTGTTGGAAGGCAAGGTGGTTGTCAAATGACTTTTAATTTCAGCTTTTTTTCCACTAAGTTTTATTATGGAGGTTGTCTCTCTCTCAAAAGGAAAAAAAGAAAAAGTTTAAAAAGTGAGATGTGTTTTGTCTTCTATCAAATGTGTCATGATGTTTCAGACCAGGCAGGAATGAGAATTTCCAAGGAGGAGAACAGAACAAGTGAGTCCTGCAGTCCCCTCTCCACCTAAAGATGAAATTCCCCCTTGGAAAATGAGATCAGATTTTGGCTGGGGGTAGAATCAAGTGGGAAGACTCATCACTGCTTCCTCCTTAAAGCTGCTGTGGGATTTCAGGTCCTGATTTTTCTTTCTTTTTGTCCCTCTAAACAGAAATGTGGGATTTAGGTAAACATGACATTGTTTTAACTCAGCAGCTCCAGGCACAGAGGAGCTGCAGCCTCCTTAGGGAGAGGGGGAGATCAAACCTGAGCTGTGAATCCTTCAGAACCTCCAAGGAGTCTCTGCTTTCTGTGCCAGAACCAGGAGAAACACCAGACTGTGTCTGTAAGGGAGGTGCAGGCTATTCTGGCTCTTAGAAACCATCATTTTATTTAACAAATTTAAATACAGTTTGTTTAAAACTGAGAACAGACAGTGCAGCTGGAACACACTCCATCCTGGCCAGGTCTGTCTCTGCTCCCCAGGGCCACAGCAGCTCTGGGACAGCTGAGAGGCTCCTGTGGGCAGAGCAAATGTGCAGGGCTGTGTTCAGCACTCCATCCTTTGCATTTTTCTGCAAGTTAATGTTTCCTTCCAAGGAGGGAAAGTTGGAACCCAGCAGGGACTGGAATTCAGATCAGTGAACCAAAACATGCAGCTCGGAGAGGACATCAGCTGGAAACTATTTCAATGCTATGAAAACTTGGTAGTCCTTGAAAAATGTCTCTTTCCACTGTAGGGTTTGCAGACTGAAGGGAGCTTGGAAGGCCAGTACAGTAAGAGAATAAATCTACTTGAGTGCAGAGTTTTAATCCAAGGTAACAATACCTGTTCCCATAGAGCAGCCAGCAGCATCCAACACTTTCTTTCCAAGTGGTGCTTCAGCCATTGCATCTAAAAGGAACATTTTTGTAAAGGCTTCTGTGGCTGGGAACTAAAGAATGAGACTTTTCCCCAATGGTTCTGATATACAGTGGGAGAAAATAACTTACAAAAAATATTTTTCCTTTGAAATATCAGGAAATACACAATGTCATTAGTCCAAGGGGAGACTTCTGCACCGTGAAGCCAACAATCAAACCCAGAGCATTTTAATAGTTCTATGTGTTAGGGCCAAAAATAACCAAGTCTATTGCAGGATTACATTTTTCCCTCAGTTCAAAGGTAAAATTGTGCTTCAAAATTTTTGAAGGAATTGGGACAGCAGCAGGGAGGGGGGTGACAAAGGTTTGACAACAGTTATGGAGGAGGAGGAGGGAATTTATGGGTTTTGGCTGGGGAGAAGGGACCTGTTGTACCTCAGTTTTTATCTCAGCAAGTTTGGCAGTCTCAAACAGAGTCACCCACGGTGGCAGCACCACCAGATGGTGAATGAGCAGAGCCCTGAGCCAGGATCCCCTTCCCAAGGGTGCTGCTCTCCACCACAGGGGACTGGGAACTGCTCCAGGGTGGCTTTTCACACCAGCTCTGCAGTAGCAGAAAGAGGGGCTGGAGGATACACTCCAGTCAAATGGGAAATGCACTAAATTCACCTTTTAGCATTTAATCTCTAGTTTGAAGCAGGCTTATTTTTTAAGAGTGGAAATTTACCTTTATGTAGGAGCACCCTTGAGAGAATCCCACACCTAATGCTCACGGGAACCAAATTAGGGCCAAACAGGACCAAGATCTGGATGAATATTATGGTGTATGGCCCCCACAATCTCATTAAACCCCATTTCCAATTATTTTAGCATTTTTAGAGATCCACATGCTGGAGACACAACTCTATCAGATCAGTGGTGAACTGGTGGTGATCAGCAGCTCCCTGATCCTGTCTCACTTTGGGGTCTTCTAAGAAAGATGGGGACAAACCTTTTAGCAGGGCTAGGACAGGGGTTGATGGTTTTAAACTCAAAGAGGATTGATTGGATATAAGGACATTTTTTACAGTGAGGGTGGTGTCACACTGGCACAGGCTGCCCAGAGAGGTGGGGATTCCCCATCCCTGGGAATATTCCAGGCCAGGAGCAACCTTGGAGAACCCTTAAAGTCCCTTCCAGGATTCCATGACCACACAGGAACATCAGGGTGCCCCCCAAACTGTGAAACTGAGGAAGGAAAAGGAGAGGGAACCAGAGAACAGTGATGCTTCAAGGGTTTGTTCTAACCTGCCTTGTTTTCCCCCTCCCCAAACCCTTCCCCTCTTGTGCAGCGTAACAAACACTGATTAAAGGAGGTTTAAAATTAAGGGCTAAGGTGCCATCTAGGAAGGCAGCTGTCCCCTCCACGGCCAGAGAGCTGCTCAGGCTGTCTCACACACGGCCACAAAGTTCGTGTTGCTCAGCAAAACCAGTCCCCAGGGGCCACTGCAGTGGCTCTCACCCTCAGCCAGGTGCTGGCACAGCCCTGCTCGCATTGCAGCCGAGCCTGGGGCCGGGAGCTGCCAGTCCTGCCTTGCTGTGCTTTGTTCTCCACCTCCGGAGCCCGGGAGGAGGGGCAGGGGATCCGGGGACGTCATGTATGCAGTGGTGCTTGGTTTTTCTGAAGGCTCAAACTCGTGGGAGTCAGCAGAGCTCCTGGCTCCCGCCTGGCTGGCTGGGTGGGTGCTGTGGACAGGAACCTGGCAGGCTGTGCATGAAGAAATCTTCTGCAAGAGACACAAACAGCGTGGGTAGCACCCCTGTGCCATTACAGAGCCATTGCAAAGCTCTGTGCCACTGCAGGGCCATCCCAAAGCCCTGTGCCACTGCAGAGCCATCCCAAAGCCCTGTGCCACTGCAGGGCCATCCCAAAGCCCTGTGCCACTCTTCAGAGCCATCCTAAAGCCCTGTCCCTCACTGCAGGGCCATCCCAAAGCCCTGAACTACTTTTCAGGGACATCCCAAAGCTCTGTGCCACTGCAGAGCCATCCCAAAGCCCTGTCCTGCACAACCATCCCAAATCCCTGTCCGTCACTGCTGAGCCATCCCAAAGCACTGTCCCACTGCATTCCATCCCATAGCCCTGTCCCACTCTTCAGGGCCATCCCATAGCCCTGTCCCATTGCAGATCCCAAGATTGCGCTGCCTGGGCAGGGGGAGCAGCCCTGGAGAGCCCCAGCCCCTCTGCACAGCTGTCCCTGGCCCAGAGGAGCTGGTGCAGGCTCTCCTGCCCTGCCAAGGGCACAGAGCAGCAGCCAGGGCTCCATCCTGCTTCCCCCAGGGAATGGCACAGAAGGGAGCTCATTGCAGGTAAAAATTCACTCCTGCTGAGCAAATCCACCTCCCTCCTGCTCCTGTTTCTCAGGACTCAAGAGCAGCAGCCTCCTCTCCCTCCAGGCCTGGTTCTACACTCCAGTGAAAGGGAGTTTGTGCATTTATTTTATTGCCCTTAAGAATGAAGGGCAGCTCCACAGGCTGCAGATACAAGTGAACAGCTCATCCTCCTGCAAACCAGCTGCAGGAACACCCAGGGCATGAACAAACATCAATGTGTGTGCTCTTTCCTCCTTTCCACTGCAAAAGACACCCCATGCTCTCCTCAGGTGCACAAACACCTCAGGCAGGGTTCAATCCACACCTTCCATACCCATCACTGCCTCTCTGTGCCTTCAGTGTGGGCCTGAATTAAATATTTCCCTCAGTGAAAGCTTCTGCCTGACCAAAAATCTTTTTGCTGCTACTGCTTTAGCTTTCCTCAGGTGTGTGCAGGTGGATGAACCCCCACCCTTCACCCCTGTGCTTTTTTAAAGTTAATAAGGCAGCCTTGTTTACACAAGGATTTTTCTTAATGCTGCAACTTCTGCCTAAACTCCTACTCCCTGCATTTTTCTTCCCCTCAATCTCTCAGCAGGTTTTTTGTCTTAAAAATGGATTAACTTTAAAAAAAGGAGATTAACAAATGGTCTTGAGAGGTTTAGTGTAAGGGAAGGTCAGAGTTGTGAAAAATGGAAATGAAAAAGCACATTTAAAAGAGCTTTTCTCTTTCTCCTGCCCTTGTGTAGCTTCTCAGTGCTGTTAGAAGCAGCTCTTACCTGGAGTTGGTCTCTGCTCAGCCACGCACAGTCAGATTTCCACATTGGGATCTGTGAATCCTTTCTTGCCCTCGTTCACCAGCACAGGCTTCTCTGTCCTTGTGTGCCACACTAAAATCTGAGGAAGGCAGCAGAAGTCATTAGCTGCAGCTCTCCAGTGCACTAGGAAATATTCCTGCACATTAAATCAATAGTGCAATTTAAGCAGCCACCCTGGAGCCTAATGGTGCATCCACTGCTGAGAGGGGCTTTGCATAAACCTTCATTTAGGCAGAGCTGCTGCTCTGCAGAATGCACAGTGCACAGAAATCACCATTTACAGTGTGCTGTCGTGGGACATTACCCTGCTCCTTCCATGTAGTTTTCCAGCAGCTCCCTCCAAAGGCTCATCAGCCTTCCAATGGGGTAAGGCAGCTCCCTCCCAGCCTGGGATCACATTCCTGCCTCCCACAGCTCCTCAGCTGCTCCTTGGTTATCACCTACACCCTCAGCCTTGGAGTCACTCAGAGGGGAAATGCAAATTCCTGACATTTAGGTGATGTTGGGAGGGAGGGTGCATCACCAGCTCTTCCATCTCCATCCCTGCCTTTGGCTGGGGGGATACAGAACCTGAATTCTTCAGCACATCCCTGAAAATCCATGACTGGGGAGCAGGCATCAGTCTGCCCCCTAACCTCATTTCCTAACCCCCATTTCATCATCCCCCACAAGCACTTCAGAGCCTGCTCATCAAAGCCACCCTTGATTCCAGCCCTGCTCTCCCCACTGCTGCAATTACTGCACTGCATGCCCAGGAAAAGACAAAACCACCACTTCTCTTTTCACTTTTAAATCCTTTCCAGAGCCCCAAAAGCCACTGAGTGTCACTGAGCAGGGAAGGACTCACTGCTGCTGCAGCCTCAGAGCTGCTGAGGCAGGAGCTGGCTCCAGAATCCTCCCTTCTTCCCACAAACTCTGGGCTGCACACACCCTCTCATAACCCAGCATTCCCCTTTGGATCCCCCCAAAAGCCTTTGGATCCCCCAAGGGCCTTTTCTATCTCCCCAATCCCTTTGGAATGATGGCCCCATAAAGCCACTCCTATTCTGAACCAGGATTAAAACCCCTCCCAAACTTGCTTAAAACACAACTGAAGTTCCTCCTAAAAGCTTCCCTCTGTCTTGGCAGCAGAGTTACAGAGAGATCAACATCTGTGGAGGAGAACTGGGAGAATCTGAGGTGGTTGAGTATTTCAGAGGGGCTGTTGTAGGAAATTGCTTCTACTTGCTGTGCTCAGATGGTTCTGGAAGCTGCTTAAAACACTCAATTATCCTCATTGCTTTCCTCCTGGAGCCAGCATTGCTGGGAGCAGCTTTATCCTCTCCAAACAGGTTTCCTGCTTCCCCTCACCTGTGCCTGGCTGTTTCCCACCTCGTGGGGTTTCCCTCTGGTTGCCATGACAATCCCCTGCACACCCAATCCTGCAAACCTCTTCCACCCTGTGCCTCCTTCCTGCAAAACCAGGCCACGTTCTGCTTCTGAGGGATGAACAAAGCCCCTTTCAAACCCTCCTGGTTCAAGCAGAGCACCTTCCCCCCCTTCCCAAGGAGCTTGTTTGACCAAATTCCTCTCTGATGTGAGCAGTCACCTCCTGCATGGAGCTTAAATCTCTGCTAATACCGAAGCAGTGGAGACCAACTGCTGGCTGGAGTGGGTCCAGAAATCCATTTCATCATCCCCCACAAGCACTTCAGAGCCTGCTCATCAAAGTCACCCTTGATTCCAGCCCTGCTCTCCCCACTGCTGCAATTACTGCCTGCATGCCCGGGAAAAGACAAAACCCAGCAGGGCTCACGAGTGGCTCTCAGGGCTCTGCAGTGATGCTGAAAGGATTAAAAGGTGCTGGAGAAATCCTGCAGCCAATTCTGCCCTTCAGAGAGAGCCCTTTGCACTGCTGGCCCTCCTCACTGAGCCCTGCTATGGCCCAGGGCTCACTCACATCCAGCAGCAGAGAACACAACTGCACAGCACCAGTGCTCTGCTTCAACTGGAGCTCACTCCTGCTCTCTGAAAGCCAAATGCCAAAAAGGGCAGATTAAATGGGCTAAAACTGACCCATTTTAAGAGTTTACGGCTTGATACAGCAGCTTTTACCATTTTCCATGCTGTGCTCCTTAACGTGGGAGGTAGATCATCATTTACTACAGAAACATTTGCTTTTCCTTTCAGCCAGTGCTTGTTTTTTTTTTTAAACAAGCAGTGTGTTTTATGCCTCAGAGAAGCTTTGGCTCTCTCACAAGGGACCAAACAGTGAAGGGGACCAAATATCTGACTTCTCCTGAGCAGTGGTTTCATACATCACTTCATACATCACCCTTGAGATCACTCAAGGGACTCCCTTTTAAAAACACTACTGCAAAACCCTTCCACTCATTCCTGGCCTGACATTTGGAGTCACAGGACTCAAAACAGATCTAGGAGGTCACAGGGCTCCATCTCCACAGCAGAACAATTCATTGTCTCCCAACAGGAGATGAAAAAACAAACACAAGTGTCCAACCTGCAGTGGGAGGGATCACAGGGTTTCCAGCTGACCCTCCCAGGAGGGATTCAGGAAGTTTTGTTGTTTGAAATGGAAACTACAGAATGGGAAAAAAGAGACACCAGGCTGAAAGGGCAGCTCTGCTCCCTGTCCTGCAGCCTGACAATAAGATGTCCCCAGCTGTAGCATTATGGTGCCCATGGGCCTCTGTCTCTGCTTTAGTCCTCCCTGGCTGAGCTCACTGCAGATTGTTCCCTGGGTGTCCATAGAAAATGGGGAGCAGAATGTCCCCCTTTCCATCAGCCTGACAGGAATGCCAAATCTCAGACCTCTCTCCTGTGCCAAGGGGTTGAGGAGAGGATGGTTTGATTTGGGGGTGTGGGGAAATGCACAAAGAGCAGAAATCCAAATACAGAGAACCCTTGCAAAGCCCTGTTTCCTTACAGCTCCAGGATAAACCAATCCTTCCCTCCTCAGAAGGAGGATAACTTTCTCCTCAGCAAATAATACCAACTTCCTTTACTTTCTCCTTCATTTTGGGCAGTTCCCAAATCCAACAAAACAAGCATGATACGTGATCTTTGGCCTACGCTTCAGCTTTCTGCAGGAGTGTGTGTTTGTGGGCTGAATTCTGATCAATATTTCCAGCACCAGCAGAGCACACAGGGAAGGCAGCATTTTTGGAGAACAGATGTCTGTGCTTATCTTACACATTCCTCTGATCCCTCCTTAATGACTCTGTCTAAGCACATCATAATTTTTAATGTAAATCTCCCTGCAAAGCAGGTGTGGGGTTGTGTTTAACAGGAGCAAAGCATGACAAGTGCTGGGAGCACAGGGGGGAGAGAGAGAAGCCTGAGCGGTGACCTCAGGCTCAGAGAACCCCAGACCAAGCAGGCTTTGCTCCTTCTCTGCTGCTGGCCCTGACTCTTCTTCTGGTAAAATGGGTGAGTGTTGCAGACATCTTTTATGGAAAAGCCTTTCCTTAGGATTTTTCCTCCTGAGAAGCTGGGAGGCCTCAGGAACAAAATGTAAGCAATGATTATCTGCTGCTGTGGAATGCAACA
>JAWWMQ010000105.1:3544620-3557831 GCA_035047885.1 Chlorospingus flavigularis
AAAATAATAAATCAAGCCTTCTGAAACATGGAGTCAGATCCTCATCTCTTCCCTCATCCTCAGACCCCTGTGAACACGGTCACAATCTCTCCCTGCTTCTCCAGCCCCATCCTTCCCCCTCACCCTTTGCCAAATCCCTGCTGATGGCTCTGCTTTTGTCACAACTTCAATTTAACAACCACCAGCACCAAAAAAAGCGTTGGAAGAAGAGATTAATGCTTTAATTGGAGCTCATTTGAAAGAGTTCATTAGACAGGCAGCACTTTGTGCCTGATTTTCCATCCTACCCGACCTGCCACAGGCTGGGACAAAGCAGGGACATTAATTTCCCTGGGTCACCTCTGTATTTGCAGACACACGAAGGTGCTGCTGGCTCACAGGGGAGCTGTTAAAATGCTTTTTGTTCCCTTCCTTCACCTCTGGCAAGGCAGTTCAGGGATGGATTGCATAGATCAACACCTCCAGGCAAGGGACTGGGGGAAGAGCTTGGGGAAAAGGCTCTGGAAATGGAAAGGATTTTTGTTTTCTGTTCCATAGGGGCATTCCAGTGCAGCAGGAAGGGAGCACTCCAGAGTTTATCTGCTTTATGTTGTGCGAAAAACAAGGCTCACTCTTTAAAAATGTAAAAGTTTAATCAGTGATAAAAGGGACAGTATTTAAAACAATTTTCTTATATATATTTTTTCCTTGCATTGGTAAATGCATATTCATGAGGGTTATACATATTCAAACATTCCTGTCAGTTTACATGTTCAGGGAATTCTTTTTGCTTGGTTTTAACCTTTGACTTGTCTTCATGTCATCCTGTAGATAAAATCAACAAATTTCATTTCTTCTCGAGGTTCTGTTGTTTGACATTTCCTGATAACTGGAGAGTCAGTAGTAAATTTTTCTCTTTTCAGTATTATCATTTAGGTAAGACATTCCACAATTCCACAAGTACATTAAATCACCATTATCTATTTCACAGAACTATCTCAGTTATTCTTACCATTGTCACTTAGTTATAAAAGCATTAACTACTTCTGCAGCAGTTAATACACAGCACACAGCTTTTATTTCAATATTTTGCAAGAGCCTAAACTATAATACATTTATCATTCTAAAATACACAAACTGGCCAGGCCACAAAAGCTGACAAATTATACCATATCAAAATATATCAATTGTACTGTATCAAAAGCAGTTGGAAGTGATTACAAATTGTACTATATCAAAATAATTTGTGAAAGTCAATATATAATAGCAAAAGCCAACAACTACAGAGTTATTTACAGCATGTTGCATCTCTCCACTGCAGAGCAGGGGTTCAGAGTGGTTTGTGATGGGTTGATGCTGGCCAAACTCCAGTGCACCCACAAAAATCATTTGTTAATCGTTAAATCATTTGTTCATCATTTAGTTAAGCAGAGGAGAGGGAAAGAAAACTCATGGGGTGAGATAAGGATTAGGAGAAAACACTTTAAGGGCACAAAATTTTCAAAGGTATAAAGAAAAAAAGAAAAAAGGCCTAGAGAAAAAAAGGCATAAAGAAAAAAGGTATAAAGAAAAAATTTATTAACAGAATTAGAAGAGGATAATGAGAACTAAAATAAGCCTTTAGAGCACCTTAGCCCTTCTTTGCTTCCCACTGACAGCACAGGGAGACAAAATATGGGATTTTAGTCAGTTTGCCACTTCTTAAATCTTTCTTTAGCCCACTTAGAAAGGGGGGTGTCTTTTGCTGTGCCATGGGGTCTTTCACATGACACAGTTTTACACAAATCTGAGTTTTTCTAGGGGAAAACGGGATGGAGCAGAGTCTAGTGTCGAGCACATGACCACTCTCAGTGTGGAGTAAATCAGGGCTCGGGGTTTGGATATCTCAGCCTCATTTCCAGGTCCAGCATCCACCCATGGCAGGAATTTAGGATGGAGTCAGGCTGCCACCTCTGCCTCAGCCTCACACCAGGGCATTTTGGCCCCTCTGAAGGTGTGCCATGGTCTGAAGCTGATTGTTATAATCACTGATTATAAATGATGCCACTTTTCAGGGCAGCTTTTTCTGTAATGTGAGTCCCTGATGGAATCCCCACACAAGGCTACAAATCCAGAAAAAAAATCAAGGAAATGGAATTATTTCAAAGCCCCAAGTCTCTCATCTCTCTGTCACATTTCCCTGAGGTGTTTCTGTGCTCTTTGGGATGATGTTTCAATTTTTAACAGGAAAAAACTCAAACCCATTCAACTTTACATTAAAAACTACCTTCAGACCCAGCATAAACCAGAGGCCAGACCCCAAACGAGCTGGACTCTGAAGGGATCAGCTGACATTCAACATCTCTACTAAAATCAAGAGTAAAAAAGGACATTAGGCAAACAAACCGTGCAGGAAACAGCACTTTTGGAGCTGAGACAGAAAGATTCAGCCTTGCCATAACCACTCAGTGTCAAAGGAGTCACAGGAGAAGCCAATTATCCCAAAAATGGTAGCAGGGGATCTCATCCCTTGTAAAAACAAGTAAGGAAATAATTTCCCACGACTGAAACAGATTTTCTTGGGGGAAACCAAAGGAACTGTTTAGAGTTGCAGTTGTACAGTTCTGGCTGTGCAGCAGAGGAGGATCAGGTGCTCAGGAACAGTCTGGAAGCTGTTAATTACCCAGTTCTCTGAGCTGTAGAAAATGATCACTGTTGAAAAAAAGCAAACAAACCAAAAAGCACTCAACTGCTTTTCCTGCCACTGGGCAAAAATGAGGACGCGTGAAGAGACAGCACCTGAGATTCCAGTGTTCAATTCATGAATCCATAGTAAAATTAGCATTTTACCTCTTCCATTTCAACTGCAAAAGCTTTTGTTCTGCAGGAATATCCACTCCTCCATTCCCTCAGGAAGGCTCCAGGTCCATGGACATAAAGGAAAATTAATGGGTGTCTTCTCCAAAGTGTTGGCAGCACCATCAGAGCTCAACTCCTGCTGCATCATTTCTGCATCATTTTTAATGCCTGGAATTGGGAGCAAAATGAAGATTCCGCAGAATCTCCATTTTATAGATCACCCTGAAGCTGTGGGGGAAGTTTTTGGGATATTTTTAAGGGTATTCCAATTTTTTCCATTGGCAGTGCCTGGTGTTTTCCTTCAAGAGGAGTCATTGTCCCACAAGGAGCTCAGTTAGAAACTTATCCCTTTATAACCTGAATTTTAATGCCACCCCAAAGCTGTTTGGCATCCCTGAGCAGATGAAGAAATAAACAGAATATCCACTCTGATCTGTTCATATCAAAGCAGAAACAAGCCAACATTGTGACATAATTTTGAAATGCAAAATGAGTGAGGTTTAGCCAATAACCTGCTGAGTTATTTCCCTTTTTTCTCATTGCAGTGGGAGGAAATGAGGGGCTGTGTCCAAGGGAAGTTTGGCATCACTGAAAAAGGATGGAAAGGGGAGCAGGTTCACATCTGAGTGATTCTGGTCCCTCCTGGGTTCCCTCCCATCTCCATCCCCACCCTCCCTGCTGTCACTTCCCCCAAGGGTGTTCTCAGCACCCTCATTCTTCAAGCCCACAATGAAAAGTGAGACAGCAGAAATTTCATCTCTTCACACTAACGACGGCATATCCCCACATTAATTTCCTGTTTAATCAATTATAGTACTCCTCACAAAAGCAAGTATTTTCCCAGGGAAATGCATAAAGCCAGAAAGATGTCCCCAAACAGTTTGAGCTATACATTTGGCATGTTCAGTTCTTCAGTAACTGCTTGGGAAGAATGGAAGTGATGTTTCAATCTTAATTGGAAAAGGGAAACAAAATACATATTGTGTGGAGATTTAATAGCAGTTGTGAGGCATCACAGGCATCATGCATTTGCAGGGTGATATTCAAGCTGAAAAAACTTCTTATTTCAGGGCAAATAGAAGTTCAGAGCAGTCCTGAAAATCTCCACTCCCCTCCTCACTCTGATTTTTAAGCACAGATCCCTCCTGTTGAATTTTCAAGACTAAAGACTAAGACTAAAGACTAAGACTAAACCCTCACCTAACCACAGCACTCATGAGTTAAGGTAGGACCAATTTCAGACTTTTACCAGCTGGAAATAATTCTGAGCACGGGAGGGGCACTGCTGGACACCTCACAATGAGCATCTGCAGGACGTTGTTTGCAGTGATAAATTGGGATGTGCTGCCTCATGAATAATGCAGCTCCATCACAAAATGAAATAAATCCAAGTCCTTGGGCGTTTCAGCAAACACTTTTGTGCCTTAAAGAGGGAGAAAGGGAAGAGATGGATGAGGAAGAGATTCAGAAACAGCTCCTGAGCTGCCACTGGTGGCTTTTTAGCCAACTCCTCAGCTGGGCTGATGAAGATCCCCAAAAATTCACTGCAGTAACGACTGACAGCAATTTTATGACTCATTTTGGAGCCATTCAGCTGAACTCTCCATCTCAGGAGTTTTAGCAGCTATTAAACTGTGTTCTCACATATTTCCAGGGTACCTGATGACATCAGGGAAGATAACAGTTGCATATATGAAGGTTATAGAACAAATCTTGTGTTTAAGGGATCTGAATTCCACCAGAGGAGATGTGGCTGTGAAAAGTATAAATAACAGCTCTAAACTGCTTTGCCAGGGTCAGTTAAAACATCCTCCAGACCTTTATTCAGTGTGATTTCTAAGTGGAAATCCTCAGTAAAATGTGCCCTCCACATGACCTCAAACAGGGAGATGGTTCAATGGATGTTTCCTTACTCAGAGAATTCTGTCCAAGTGCTTTAGGTACCTGAAACACTTCTGCAATTCCAGCATGAAGAACACTTAGAGCACGTCCTGAATCCATTTGCAGAAGGCAGGCAGAATATGAATTACCTGCATTCTTCTGAGCTAAAATCCCTCCAGAGGAGCCCGGGGCTGTAGGAGGCAAAGCACAATGGCTGTGCAATTAGAGAGGTTTCTAATGAAGAGTTCCTTGCTGTGGTTATTCCAGGCTTTGATCATTCCATTTTTTGCACACACAGGAAACAGGATCCATTTAAAGCATCTCACCCATCATGTTCATTATCCAGCACCAGGAAAAGCTGCAGTCCTTTGAGGGATGCCTGCTCTGCTTCCTCCCATTTCCCACTTCCCCCCACAGAGCACTTCTGCATTTCATTTTTATTTATGATACTTAATATTCAGCCCAGATGATAATTTCAGGAACTCTCCCTCAATTAATAACATGGAGATTTATGCAGTTCTCTCGTTTGCATACTTAATTTTCCCCACAGTTTGTCTGCTTTACTCTAATTCCTCTGATGTTTACTTTGTCTTGATAATGTTGCAAGGTTAAAAAGGAACTATCACTTGAACATTCATTATTAATTTCTCCTAAGTATCTCAATTAATTTCCTGAATAGATTGGTGCTTTATGACATTTGTTATTGATTGTTTGGAAGCAAACTTCCAATTACCAACAGAGTTTTCCTAGGTGAAAACTTGGAATATTCTTCTGCTAAGCACGGCAGGCTTAAAGAGGCAGAAGCTCTTTTAGAGTCACAGCTGTAGCAGAAATGATGAAACAGCCCCAAAATCCTTTGTTTTTTCAGCTGCATTTCAACTGGCAGGCACAAATATAAATTAAGACAGATTCCTTTTGGCAAAGACAAACAAATCCTACAGGTGTAGATTCATCAACACAGTGGGATCTGAATTACAGCAATTCTGTGGCAGAGAAAAAAAATCAGAAAAAAAAATCAGGTAGACAAAGACAGACACAAAACCTAAAGAACCAAAGTGATTTCTTGTCCAACAGCCAAAGTCAAGGGAGAAAAAACCCAAAAATATTGTCCAAGAATTGAAGATTTTTAATTTCAGCATCAGAATCTTCCTTCTCTTCCTCTCAATCCTGAGTGCTAAGGCAAAAAGGAGGCCACTATGGATTATTTGTGATTTTTTTAAATCACCCTCCTGTTTGGTAAAGAATAGCTTGGTAAAGAATTAAGCTCTGAGCTCCAAAAGCAGCAAGAATCTAAATCAAGGACATAAAACACACCCAGCTCCTGTTCAGTTCACATCTAGAGCAAAGCAAGCTCAAATCAGGTGTTTTTTAAAGTCCCAGATGAGAATCATTCTGAAAGAACTTCCATTAAATCCTGCCCTTCAGAGGAAGTCTGAGCCTCTCTGCCCACTCCACTTTTCCCATGGAAAATGGAGAATGGATATGGGAAATAAAGATCCCAAAGCCCTTCAGAGCTCTCAATGCAGGCACCACAAATCCTCTTTGTAAAAACATCATTATTGTGTTTTGTCTGCCTCCTCTGCTTCATCATTGTTAGAAAACAAGGAATGAAATGAAATAAAGTTGTTTTTCTCAGTCAAGAGCTAAAAGCTTCAAGGTTTTCCTCATCCCCCTTTGCTTTCCTGCCCCTTCTGCTGCTCAAACCACGTCAGGCAACATTTGGCTGCTGAAATCATCATTTACCCAGAGAGCTCTCTGTGATTGGCACTGCCAGGAAAGAAAGGAAATGCAAATGGAAAAAGGAGATGCGAGTGTGAGAACCTGCTCAATCCAACTGAAAAATAACTCATTTAGCAGAAATTGTTGGGAGAAATAAATGCTGTCAGAGGCAGGAGTCAAACAGTAAATAAGGCTCGCCCAATTTCAACGTGGAGCTGCTTAAAAACATTCCTCACTGTAATGTGCAGTTTAAGCACTTAGGAAAATTGCCAGGAGGTGTCAAAACAGCCAAAAGGAGTCTGAAAATAAAATTGCACGTAAATAAATCCCCCTCAGCCCTGCCAAACATCTCAGGATCACTAACTACCACAAAGCTGTGCTTTATTGAGGGCAAAGATGTTTTCCAGCAATATCTGGCCAGAAAATGATGATTTTTCCTTTACCATGCATAAACTGCCTTCTTCTGTACCCCTTAACCCAAAATTCCAGCCTCAATTATGTGATATTTGGTATCTTGGCACCTTTGCACTTAATTATCCTTCAGAACATCAGAAAGGACAAAGATAGGTGTGTTTTAGAGTTTTTTGTTTTTTGTCTAGATATAAACACACATACCCCCTCAAATATTCTTATTTCTCAATATTTCATTGGAAAATATGAACACAGGGGGCAACATCAAAAATTCACTGGGAAAGTCTCAGCCAGAGAACTGAACTAAAATCAGTTGGTTTCCCATTCCTCCTTCCCAATTATTCCCTCCTTTCCCTTTCCTTACTCCCTAGAGCAGGTGCACAAACCCACCCTGGTTGTTTCCCTTCAGTATCCAGCACTAATTAATATTGTAATATTAATTAAATATTATTTAATTATATTTACATATAATGTAATGTAATGTAATGTAATGTAATGTAATGTAATGTAATATAATATAATATAATATAGTATATCATACATATTATTTTATATCTATATATTTAAATTTAATTAATATATTTCACAGCCAACCTTTCCCCAAAGCACTCTTTCCATTGCAGGTGGGGTTGAAAAGGCAGCACTATCAACACTGAGCTGCCAAATTGCATTTTCCTGCCCCATCACTGCCCAAGGTCTCCTGAGCTCAGCCTCACCTCAGATCCCTGCCTTGAGTGGGGGACTTTAAAAGCTTTTGTTCTTCCAGAAAGTTCTGCTGGCCAGACAGAACAATAATCTGCATTTCAATAATCAATATTATTTTAGATTTCCACTTGAAATGAGTTCTCAGTGCTGCTGCTGATCTGTGAACACAGGTTACAAGAGAACAAGTGCAAAGCAGCTGTCACAAAACTCCTGGAGGCTCAACAGCTGTGCTTGGCAAAGCCCCCCAAGGGCATGAGAAGAATTGCTTTCATCTGTTCCTCCTGTGCCACCACTCTCTCCTCGTCCCACATTGTGCTAATGGCATCCAAAGCAGGAGTGGGATTAAATATTAAATATTAATTCACCCCCTGTGTGTCAGTTCGCTCCAGATAAAGCTGGTCAGTGTGGCCAGTGAACATCAAAAGCAGTTTAAGGAGTCCAGAGGAACGAGCTGCTGGCTGCACCCTCCCCTTGTCACTACAGGACTCCCTGCTTTGCAAACTTTGAAATTTGGAATATTCTGTGGTTTTTCAGAGCTAACATTTCAGCATCTCAAGTTAGAAAAGCTAAAGGGACTTTCTCCCAGGGTAGCCCCTTGAGGATCTGAGCACTACCATGCAGAGCAGGATAATCCCTTTTTATCCCCCTTGGACAATGCTCCTCGTGGTGCCTGTGCCTGCCCAGCTCTGGCAATAAATCACAGAGTGAGCAGAGTTCTGTATCCCTGCAGGGAAGGGGAGGGAGCCTGCTCTGGAATGAGGATTTTGGGAATCCAGGGCACAAGGAATAATTCTCTGTCTGCTCTGAGGGGTTCTGACCCCCAGGGAAACACTGCCTTTAACCTGCACCCATGGAGAGGACTTCCAGGGCTTTGAGATTAGAATTTACCAAAGTGTGAAATAGATAATAGAGAGTAGTGTAGGATGTCGCTTGGGTGAGAAATTTAGGTTTTGGGATTTTTAGTATGGTGTGGATAGGAAACAAGATGGAGGAATTTGGGTGTAGTCCCTGTCATCATCATCGTCGTCATCTTCTTCTTCTGCTTCTCCTGCTTCTCCTGCTTATGCTTCTTCTGTTTCTTCTTCTGTTTCTTCTTCTGCTTCTTCTTCTTCTCCTTCTCCTCCTCCTTCTCCTTCTCCTCCTCCATTTTCTGCAGTGTTGGTGGCAAAGGGTGATTGCACAAGGAAAGCACAGTGCAGAGGTTTCATGGACAGTCAGGGATGAGTTATTGGCAGATGAGTGGAAATAATGCATGTTTTAAGAGTTAATTGGATAAAATAACTTCAAAAGACCTCGAAACTGTACATTTTGGGGCCATTTGTGGTGCTTTCTTGCACACTGAGCCTGGTGTGGACAGCAGGCAAAACTTTGGATAAGAAAACAATAAACAAGAAGCTGAAGACTGAATAAATCCTGTGTGTCTCCTTTTTCCTGGCACAGAACTGCTCCAGGAGGGTTCTCCCCATTTGGAGAGCCCCCAGAAGGGCCCAACATAAAACAAACATTGATAGAGGCTGGCAGAGCTCAGCACAGCTCTCCTGAACAGATGGAGCCCATTCTTTTCCATCCCCCAGCCCAGGACAGAGCTCTGCACACACCTGCCACAGCAGGGGAATTTTCATCAAAAAATCTGAATTTTCATCTGCAAAACAGCAGCAGAGACAGCGACTCTGCTCCCAGAGTAGCCACAGAGGAGCCTTTGCTTCAGAATTCCCTGTTCCTACTGCCAAGAAACTTCCAAACCACAAAAAATGAGCCAAAATCTCCTAAAAACCTCACCCAAACTTTGTCCTACCTGTTGCTGCCATGTCTGTCTGTATTTCTGCTTTGTAGGTTTTACAAATTTTATGTGCAGCTCTGTTCCCAGAAATCCCATTTAATTAAACAGCTGCCAGGTATTTAAATCCAGTGGAAGTTCTGGTTTGCCAGGGAGATCATTTTATAGGAAACTGCTATGATTGAAGTCAGAAATTCTGCTCAACTGCACTGAGAGAGTCTCTACCTCAAATTCTGGGCATTTTAGGTTGGCAGAAAATAGAACCCTCTGCAAAAAATTGTCCCTCTCCCAAAACTGAACAATGTTTTTACTCCACTATCTAGAATTTAAAGCTATTTCTTTATTAATATTCAGCCCAAAAAGCCTTAAAAGTAAACTGCATATAAGCTTCACACATTGTAAACAAGTTTTACACCCCCAAAATACTGAGCACAAGCTACTCTGCATTTTATTTCACAGAGAAATCAACCAAAATACGACCTCTCCACACTGCTGAGAGCTGCTCCCATAAAAATCTTGGAATATATTCCAAACCCTCCTTCTTAATGAGCCTCCCAGCAGCAGCACAGGGATTGAACTGGGGAGAGCAGGAGGCAGGTTTCACATCAGGAGCTGGAGCAGAGGGATAAATGGGATTTATCAGCTCCAAGGCAGGTCCCAGCAGTCCTGCAGGGAGGTCTCAGGATGGAATTTTCAGGATAGAATTTTCAGAATGGAATTTTCAGAATGGCAGTCAGGGTTTCAAGATGGAATTTCCAGGATAACAGGCAGGTTTCAGGATGGAATTTCCAGGATGGAATTTTCAGGATGGACTTTTCAGGATAACAGACAGGATGGACTTTTCAGGATGGAATTTCCAGGATGGAATTTTCAGGATGGAATTTCCAGGATGGAATTTTCAGGATGGAACTTTCAGGATCACAGGCAGGTCTCAGTATGGAATTTTCAGGATGGCATTTCCAGGATGGAATTTCCAGGATGGAATTTCCAGGATGGAATTTTCAGGATAACAGGCAGATCTCAGGATGGAATTTCCAGGATGGCATCTTCAGGATGGCAGGCAGGTTTCAGGATGGAATTTCCAGGATGGAATTTTCAGAATGGAATTTTCAGAACAGCAGTCAGGGTTCAGGATGGAATTTTCAGGATGGCCGGCAGGTTTAGGAAGGAATTTTCCAGCATGGAATTTCCAGGATGGCAGGCAGGGTTCAGGATGGAATTTCCAGGCTGGAATTTCCAGGCTGGAATTTTCAGGATAACAGGCAGGTGTCAGGATGGAATTTTCAGGATGGAATTTTCAGGATAGAATTTCCAGAATAACAGGCAGGTCTCAGGATGGAATTTTCAGGATGGAATTTTCAGGATAACAGGCAGGGTTCAGGATGGAATTTTCAGGATAACAGGCAGGTCCAGGATGGAATTTTCAGGATAACAGGCAGGTCCAGGATGGAATTTTCAGAATGGAATTTTCAGGATAGAATTTCCAGGATGGCAGGCAGGGTTCAGAATGGAATTTCCATGATGGAATTTCTAGGATGGCAGGCATATCTCAGGATGGAATTTCCAGGCTGGAATTTCCAGGATGGAATTTCCAGGATAACAGGCAGATCTCAGGATGGAATTTTCAGGATGGAATTTTCAGGATAACAGGCAGGTCTCAGGATGGAATTTTCAGGATGGAATTTCCAGGATGGAATTTCCAGGATGGAATTTCCAGGACTGCAGGCAGGTCTCAGGATGACATTTTCAGGATGGCATTTCCAGGATAGCAGGCAGGTCTCAGGATGGAATCTGAGCTCCTGGGGACTCCACTCAGGCCAGGTAAGGCTTTCACCACGTCCTACATGGAGCTGTGTCCACATGTAACAGGTGAAAATCAACAGTCTAATCCCAATCCAATTGAATTCCTGAAGCCTGGAGGATCAGCAAGGCTGGGCAGGAAGTAGGAGAGCACATTTAAAAAGCAAATAAACTGCAGAGAAGTCAAGTGGCCTCTGCTGTAACAGCACGGACATTCCCAGCTGAACAGCTCATTGGAGGCACTGAATTTCCTGGTACCAACCCAGAGCCATTCCAGGACTGGGGACAGCCTGACAAACACATCCCACTGGGAATTCCACGGGGTTTGGTGGCTCTTCCAGCCAGGCTTTGTCTGCTTTGATTGCAGATTACAAGAGCTGCACCTCTCCTCCAGCATCAGCCCTGAACACTCACGTAAGGACACAGTGAGAAGTGAAATCAGAGCAAACACCCCCTCAAGTAAATATTTCATCTCTGCCCATGACTAATTAACAGCAATGACTTTTGTTAACAGGGAAGCAGAAGTTACTTAAACCTGGAATTATTCTCAAATCAAAAATACATATTTGCTTTGAGATAGAGAGCAAACAACACTCCAGCAAGCTGTTTGCCATGTAGAAATGTGATTAACAGATCAGAATATTGCATCAGGCTTTTCAGTGATTGCAAGATTTAATGTGTAACAAATTGTTCCACTTGTCTCTCTTATCCAGGAGCACTCACTGTACACATTCCACAGGTACCTCTCCCTCCAGTTGTGATAATTGAAATTTCCCTGGGGCATAGATGTGTAAAAAGGAAAAAAAAAATCAGCACAAATAGGAGCTCTCATTGTAAACTCAAATAAGAGAGGCTACAACAGTGTCAGCTGCACTCCTTTCACTGCTCACAGCTGCACACAGCATTATTTGCTGACAGGTAATGGACACGATTTAAATCACTCTTCCCCTCGCCTCTTCAGATACAATCAGTTATCATTTCTGGAAGTAATGAATCTGCCAGGATGGAAAATCCCAGATGATCTTGATAGAATCAACTTCTTGACTTTCATTTAACCTGCTCTCATCTTTCAGGAGGCAGAACTTTTGCAAACTTCCATCAGGATAAACTCAGGCCAGTATGAGGACAGGGAGCCTCGGCGCAGCAGAGCAATGACAAGTTCTACCCTGGGCATCCTCCCATGTCCCCAAGGGAGGCACTTCAGTGAACCTTCTGCCCTTTGGCATTCACTGAAATCACAAGGAAATTTCCACAAGAAGGTTTTACAGAGGTATTTTCCCTCCTTGGGAGGAAATTTTGTTTTCCTGGTCTCTTTTAGGAATTTTTGGCAGCATTTATCTATCCAAACCTTCCAAGCATTCCTTTCACTGAGCAGTGTCTTAGAGCAATAGTCTCTGGACAGGCATTAAATGTTGAAAATCTACAGAAATGGTTCATTTTTAACAAAAAAAGGGAGAGTTTGCAGAGACCAGAACAGGCACCTAATCACTGAATCAGCTTTTGATCCAATCCTTAAATATTTTGTCTTATGGACCCATGCTACAGTGTAAACTATGACACACCAACCTACAGCACTGCATTCTAAACTCCTTCTTTACCTTTACAGCTACTTTTATTTTTTTCTATCTCCCAAACTCCAAAACTCTACACTTTCTTCTTAACTTAACGTGGCTCTGCTTTAAACTATAAATCCACATTCTCACTTCAGCTGGACAGGAGAAAATATTTTATAGATAAGGAACAACAAACAACTTTGAGACCAAGAACTGAAGAACTCTGACTCCTTCTTTGACCGCTGGGCTGGGAAAAGAAACTTTCTAACACATCTGGGGGTCACTGTGAGCAGCGAGAGGCCCCGAGACACCAGGACACCCCACAAAGTCCCCCAGCCACCACAGCCTGTGGCATTTATGACCAGCTCTGCTTCTGGAAGGGCCCAGCAGCTTGTCAGCTGTAGGAACATCAGGGGTAGGACAGTTGGGACAGACTGAGACGAGAGATCTCTGCAGCCAGGGCTTGGAACGTGTGGTTTATTGCAAAGGGCCTGGGTGCAGGGCCCTGCTGGGAGCTGCCAGCCACAGCTCAGAGCAGGCCTGAGAGA
>JAWWMQ010000105.1:3866161-3877292 GCA_035047885.1 Chlorospingus flavigularis
GAGCCCCCATGGGATGGGGCTGGGACACCGCCCTGACACACAGGGGGCAGGGACTGCTCTCACTCTGGCAGTGGTTTTGGGTTTTTTGTGGGTTTTGTTTTGTACTATTGCATTTGTATTTTAATTTTCCTGTTAAACAACTGTTATTCCTATTTGCATTTCTTTACCTGAGATCCCCTTAATTTCAAAATTATAATAATTCAGAGGGAAGGGGTTTACATTCTCTATTTCAAGGGAGGCTCCTGCCTTTCTTAGGACACACTTGTCTTTTCAAACCAAGACAGGAGAACATCTTCACCTTCCCATTTGTGTCACAAACAAACCTCTACTGACTGAGAAACACAGGGAGTGTGTGCCCTGCCCATTCCCCAGCCTGATTGTACAACCAGCCCACACTTGCCTGTGTTAGTACTCAACTCATCTCTCTGATGAGTACAGCTATTAGTAGGAGCTCAGGAATCATATTTAAAGCAGGCAAATCAGCATCTTCAGCAGCCTGATATGTTGGCACAGCAACAGGATTATGTGAAGGCTATTGATCCAGAGTACCTTTAAAAATATATACACATTTTACAACTGTTTATTTCTTTACAATTTTTACATTTATTTTTCTTGGCTTATTTAAAAAATTTATTTAATTATTAAATTTATGTTGATGTATTTTTTATTTTTCCATATTGAACACATGCTCCTTGCTATGAATAAACAACGAAGAAACAAAGTACTGAGCACCACTACAGGAAGAGAAATGTTGAGAGCATCATGATCTTATTCCATGTTCATACACACAAGGAAATTGGTCAGCTCTACTTCTTCCCCTACTGTGGTATTCCCAATATAAATTGTGAGACAGAGTTGTGATCTGCGGGAGGAATGGATAAAATTGTGATCAAAAGTAGATAAAATTATGATCAGTAGATAAAAATTATGATCACCATCCCTTTTGTTGGAAAAGGGAATGAACAAAAGGCACGTGTATCTCCGCTGCTTAACAAGTGGTTTTAAGCAAAAAAAGGTATTAATCCACATGTTTTTCCTGAAGGATTCAGACATGAAAAACAAGAAAAAATAACAGCACAGCTGGTTTATTAATTGTTATTGAATTGTCACTGCAGACTTCATTTATAGTCACTGGAATAATTATTACTAGAGCTGATTTGGCAATTGTTCCAAAATCACCTGTTTTACAGTAAGAGAAACTGCCTCCTCCTCAAAAAAAAAAAAAATCTGTCTCTAAAGTTAACTTAAAAACTGACATTAAACTTTCAAGTTCCTAAATTTGGTATAAATTGATTCCACCCTACATGTCACATAGTCAGACACTGAGTCCAAGAGTTGTGGGAACTTCTGGACAGCTCCTTAGAGAAAGAAGAACACAGTAGGTGTGGTGACACAGCACTGAGTTCTCAGTTAACAAAACAATTGACTTTCTGCGCCCACAGCCAGGCAGGAGGTCATTAGTCAGTGCCTAGAAAGCCATTGATTGATTCAGCCCAACATCCACAGGCACCTTGTAGAGGCAGAAATGAAAACAGCAGGGAGAAGCTCTGGGTTACAAGGCCAAGTTCAAGATTTTGGCTCACACAGGTGGATTTGGTTTGGATTTTGGATGAATTTGGTTCACCTCTCTGTTGGTTTGACTCATCAGCCTGGTGGTAGTGTCTTGAGATAAAAATAGAAATGGTGGGGATGCCACCAGAGATCTGAAGCTGCCCACATTGACTGTGACTAAATAAGTCCTGCCTACTGCCATGACAAGTTCTTTGGGAGAAGCAGAGAACAGGGGAACTTTAATTCTGCTTTAAGCAGGACATCACCCCAAAAAACCCGCAAAACCAGACAAAACCCCAAAAAAAACCACAAAACCCCACCAGCTGATTTCTTGCAGATATATCTCCCCTCTCAAACTGCCTTTCCAAAAAATTTTCATGTTTTTCATCCCAGTCCCAGAATCAGGCTCAGTCTTATCCCTCTTATCTGGCAAACAAATACAGATTTATCTCCTAGTGCCAAACACTTGTGTCAGTAAGGGAAAGAAGTTTCTAGAAGATCTTAAAACAACTTTTGGTCTGATCTACTGAAAGCAATGGTTTGGTTATGGTTTGGTTATGTCTTTCTTTGTCACACCACAAAGGAAGGAATGGAAAATCAAAGAACAAAGAGGGGCTGAGTCTGATTCCTGTACCAGTTGTTCAAGTATGAACATAAACAAAATTAATCATGGTGATTGTTCCTTCCAGCTGAGGAAGAAAAGGTTCAAAATAACAATGTCTAGGTTTAGTGCTCAGGGCAGAGCTCCTGAGACTTGCCAAGGAATATCTGAAGTCCTGACGGGGACTGGCAGTGCAGCACCACTGCCCTGCACAAAAAGGGAACTTTCAAAATCAGCATTCTGGATTGTCAGCTTGGTTAGTTCAGCCTGGAGAGGAGAAGGCTCTGGGGAGACCTTAGAGACCCTTCCAGGACATAAAGGGGCTCAAAGATAACTGGAGGAGGACTTGGGACAAGGGTCTGGAGTGACAGGTCAAGGGGGAATGGCTTCAAACTGAAGGAGGGCAGGGTTAGATGGGATACTGGGAAGAAATTGTTTACTCAGAGGGTGCTGAGGCCCTGGCACAGGTTTCCCAGAGAAGCTGATCCACCTCTGGATCTCTGGAAGTGTCCAGGGCCAGTTTGGAAGGGGCTTGGAGCAACCTGGGATGGTGGAATGTATCCCTGCCCATGGCAGTGTTTGTAACTAGGTGACCTCTAAGGTTCCTTCCAACCCAAGCCATTCTATGACTTTGGTATGCTTTGAAGAAAAAACAGTAATTCTTGGATGCTGGTCCTGAAAATAATTTCCTACAACAAAAAACTCAAAAGCATTCTCTTCCAGTTTCTTTGGAAGGACATATGTGTTGCAAACAGCTTTTATGAAAAATCCCTTCCTTAGGATTTTTCCCCCTGAGAAGCTCAGAGGCCTCAAGAACAAAATATAAACATTGATTATCTGCTGCTGTGGAATGCAACAGGTGCATCTGTGATTGGCCCATGTTGGTTGTTTGCAATTAATGGCCAATCACAACCCAGCTAGTTAGGACACAGAGCCCGAGCCACAACCTTTTGTTATCATTCTTTCGTATTCTATTCTTAACTATCTTTCTGATGAAACCTTTTCTTCTATTCTTTTAGTATAGTTTTAATGTAATATATTATAAAGTAATAAATCAAGCCTTCTGAAACATGGAGTCAGATCCTCATGTCTTCCCTCATCATCAGACCCCTGTGAACACGGTCACACTTTGGAGCCAGCAGTGTGTGCTGCTCCTCAGGCAGGGATTTTGGTGCTGGACAATCGGTAATAAGTGGAGTTTTCATGTGACTTTCAGGGTACAATGTCCCCACTTCCAAGTGGGAGCGGGTGGTGGGGAAATGAGTCACGTCATTGTACTCGGCAGCCATCGAGGCAAAGCAGCACTTGAACTTAAACCCCAGCTGGGTTTGAGATGAATGACTCAATTACACCAGAATTACCAAATGAAGGGTTTATCCTTGGAATAATAACCCCCACCCCTCCCCAAAGCCAACCCAGCCCAGAGCTGGAGAAGCCCAGCGCAGACTCACCGTCACCGTGGCCAGCAGCCCCTCGGGCACATTCGCCACGATGATGCCGATGAGGAAGATGATGGAATCCAGGATCTTGTAGTGCATGGAAATGGAGATGATGAAGAAGAGGACCCCGATGGAGACGGCCACCCCTGCCACCAGGTACACGAAGTGCTCAATCTCGATGGCAATGGGCGTCTTCTCGTTGCCCACACCCGAGGCCAGGGAGGCGATGCGGCCGATGATGGTGCGGTCCCCGGTGTTGATGACAATGCCGGTGGCAGTGCCTGCGGGGACAAAAAACTGTCACCTCCAGGGCACACAAACACTCTGAGGAAGCTGTAGGCTGACATTCCAACAGGTGTTGATTGAAAAATTGTGAGGAAACCATCGTTAGCTCAAATCCATTGATTGGTGCAACCATAACCACACTGCGTGTTGGAACAAATGCCAAGTGTGACCACCCGCAGGGTCACTCTTTAATCTGCTCAGGTCAAAATTCATGTGGACAATTAAACCTCTCTCAAGTTCCTCAAAGCAGAATTGCTCAAATGAGTTAATAGGACCAAGCAGCACCTGTGCAGGTGCCTGTTTTTGGGCCTCTTCTCTCTGTACGATGATATGTAATAAAAATTAGAAACATTCAGTTCCCCTGAAGTTGCTGAATAGAGGTGAAAGATTAACTAGAAAAAAAGATAAAAGGATGTAAAGGTGTGCACGCAGGATAATAAATGTGGCTGGAGCCAGTGGAGAAACAGATAAAGAGGATAAAATGGGATTTCCATTCCCTGTTTCAGGATCAGCTCACCTTCCACACAGGTGGTGGAGTAGAAGGCAATGTTCCTGGTCTCCAGGGGGTTCTCGTGGGTGAAGTCACAGCAGCGGGACTGTGGCTCTGACTCCCCTGTGAGTGAAGAATTGTCCACCTTTAATGAAACGGAGACATGCCCAGATTAAAGTCAGCAGTACACAGAGGTGTTCAGCCTGGGAGGTGAGGTGGCAGCTTCATCCATATATCCATATATCCATATATCCATATATCCATATATCCATATATCCATATATCCATATATGCGTATATCCGTATATCCATTTATCCGTATATCCATATATCCATTTATCCATATATCCATATATCCATATATCCATTTATCCATATATCCATATATCCATTTATCCATATATCCATATATCCATATATCCATATATCCATATATCCATATATCCATATATCCATATATCCATATATCCATTTATCCATTTATCCATATATCCATATATCCATTTATCCGTATATCCATATATCCATTTATCCATATATCCATATATCCATATATCCATATATCCATATATCCATTTATCCATATATCCATATATCCATATATCCGTATATCCATTTATCCGTATATCCATATATCCATTTATCCATATATCCATTTATCCATATATCCATATATCCATATATCCATTTATCCATATATCCATATATCCATCCAATCAGTGACATCAACACCTCTCAGTGCCTCTTCTCTGAGCTGCTGCTGTCCCTGACAGAGCCTGTTTCTGTGGGAATTCAGGTCAGCCAATGCTGTGTGTCTGTCAGTGGGATTTTCAGCAGCAGCCTGAGAAAACATCCAAATTTTGAGGATCTGCCTCCAGTGGAAACTCTCAGTCATGTATTGGTGCATCTGTCCTGTCCTGGCAAAGAGCAGAGGCAGAACATGGCATGGACTCCTTGGATGTTCAGGGAGGTGTCAGTCCTAGAGGAGCTCAGCATCACATTCAGGCTTCTGCTCTCTGCCTTCATTAATTATGACCAGTCACAGCTCTAATAACCCATACTGGCTGCATAGAAATCCTTCCTATGTAATAAATCACTCCAAACTCTGTTTTCCCTCTTTCCTTTGCTCTTCCAAGCCCTGTTTACCTTGCAACCCTGAGTGAAGATGAGGCGAATGTCTGCAGGGATCCTGTCCCCACCCTTGATCTCCACAATGTCCCCAACCACCAGCTGGTCTGCTGGCAGCTCCTTCTTCTCAGCGTCCCTGAGGACAAGAGCTTGCTGGAAGACAGAAATGGGACAAAAATGGGACAAAAATTAGCTTTGTGCCACCCTCTACACTGAGATCCTCCTCTCTGTTCTGGGACAGAGCCAGAGCAGGGTGATGGAGAGGAAATGTGAGAATATTTGACATCCAGCTGGACTGCTCAGCCTGGAATTTGGGGGATGTGAGATGGGAAGTGGCCTTGGAGATGGGGAAATGCCTTCCAGGGATGTGCTCCCATGCCATCAGGGCTGTGAGTAAAAGCAGTGGGCTGGAAAATGTGACACCCAGCACATTTCACCCTTTTGCAGGTTTGAGCTGGGCACTGAGATCTCTAACCCAAGGATGTGCATCCCACAATTCACAGATCCATGAAAGCAACCACCGTGTGCTTTTTAGCAATGGTTTGTGATTCAGGACGTTTATCTGGGTCATTTGCCAAGAGATAAATTCAAGTTGGGCTTGCTGGGCTTCTCTCATGCTTTATGGGATGAATTTTGGCCTCAAAAATTGAATTTTTGCCTTTTGAAAGGCGCTGTGGTTCTCACCTGTGGGATCATCTTGCTGAAGCTGGCCATGATGTTTGTGCTTTTGGCTTCTTGATAATAAGCAAAGATGCCAGTGAGGATGACGACCAGGGCCAGGACTACTCCGAGGTAGAGCTGAACGATAAAAGATATAATCTGGTTAATTTAAAACAAGTTTTCTTAATCCCTCTGTTAGAATGAATCAGTTCTGTGTTGCTTTAAAATGATGTTGCGGCCAGATTAAAAGACGGGTTAAGAAAAGAACTTGCAGGTGTTGGTCTGAAAATGATCAATTAAAGCTTTTTTGTGTGTTTTAATAATCTAAAATCCTTCTCTAAACTGACACAATCATGAACAAATTAGTGTAAAAAATTTAAAAAAAATAGCAGAGTATAACTCAAAGGGGAATTAGTCAGGGTCTAAAGTCTTCAGACATTTTTACTGCTCTCAGAATTCTCAACAATTGTGATTATGCCCAGTGGCTATCAAACCTTTGCCCAGGCACTCTTTAGGCGGGTGGTGTGGTGGTGTTTGAGCTTTTATCAGAAGTGTTTGGCGGCGGGAGAGCCTGGTGAGAGCAAGAGGCCTCCTTGTAGTTACTGAGTAACTGTGGAGTATTTAAATCCCCCAGCGCTGGCGGAGTGGGCGCCCATCCACTCACGTTGTCAAAGGCTGAATCCACGCCCTGAGCCAGCTGGATGCCAAAGGAGATCCAGGAGAAGCCAGCCCCGATCCACAGCAGGATGGAGAAGCCCCCGATCATCTGCCTGAGGAACTTGACGATTTCAGGGGTGGCTTTGGGAGGAGTGAGCGCGTTGGGGCCGTCCCGAGCCAAAATCTCTGCTGCTCTTGCACTTGAGAGACCCTGCAGAAGGAGGGGACACGTTCACAATGAAATCACAAAGAGATTCTTACCCCAACTCAGAGCAAAGTGCTTGTGCTGCTGTTTTTTCACACCTTTACAGTGAAATCCCAAACAGATTTTTACCCCAGAACAAAGCAAAATGCCCATGCTGCTTTTTTTTTTTCACACATTCTAAATAAATTCACAAAGAGATTTTTACCCCAGCTCAGAGCAAAATGCCCATGCTGCTGGTTTTTTTCACACTTTTTCAACGAAATCACAGATTTTTACCCCAGCTCAGAACAAAATGCCCATGGTGCTTTTTCTTCGCATGTTCGCAATGAAATCACAAACAGATTTTTACCCCAGTTCAGAACAAAATGCTTGTGCTGCTGTTTTCTCATCTGTTCACAGTGAAATCACAGAGATTTTTACCCCAGCTCAGAACAAAATGCCTGTGCTGTTGCTTTTTCACATGTTCACAATGAAATCACAGATTTTTACCCCAGCTCAGAACAAAATACTTGTGCTGCTGTTTTTTCACACATTCTCAATGAAATCACAGATTTTTACCCCAGCTCAAAACAAAATGCACGTGCTGCTGCTTCTTTCAAGGTTGCTTGTGTCACAAACCAGCTGCAACTCTGATTTCCAAACCTCCTGATTTCAGAGTGGCTGCTATTAATTATCTGCTGTGGAGAAACAGCCATTTCTTATTTCTTCTGGAGCACTGAATCTGGGGCCGCTTCCATCAGGAGTTTCCATTCTGTTGGTTTTCAATCCAATATACCTGGACTAAGTGTTGGGAAAGCCAGGGAAAAACTGACATTCTTTTGCTGTTGTTTTTTCATTTCCACAAGGTGTTTGCAGCTCAGGAGGTTCTTGAAATTCTTGTCCGGGCTCTGGCCACGTTCAGTGCTTTGATACTCAAATGTCAGATGTCAAAGGGTGTCGTTTCTCAAATTTAGATTTTCCTTCAAAATCAGCTCAACCCATGCAGTCTTTGGCTATGAACTGTTACAGTGAAAAGTGAATTGTGGCGAAATCAAAAGATCAGATAACAGCTTTAGAAAAAAATGAGGTGCTGGTGCAAAACCCTGAGGTGCCATTTTTGATTTCAAAGCAGTAGCTCAGCTTTCTTCAGCCTCGAGAGAAACTCCACTTTAAATCCAGGGCAGTGCTTGTTGGCTTGCTGGTTTAGGTTTTACTGAGAGCATCAATGCAGGCATCCACACACATCTAATAATGAAATTCCTGCTCCTGGGAGCTCTGGGGAGGCAAAGGCACCTGATTGAGGCAGTTCCTTAAGGGAGCCCTATGCACTTACTTTGTCAATGCTGGTGCCATACTTCATCTCCAGCTCCGAGGCGCTGAGCCTGTGGTCATCCTGCATGCCAAGAGAGACAGAAAACAACAGTGAGCAGAGCATCAGACTGCTGGAATTTGTATTCCCAAACTGCCTGGATCTGAGAAGAGACACATGGATGAAGTTGCTTGTATGACACCCCACTTTCATGAATTAGACAAATCTGCATATTGATAAGCAAAATATCTCCCACTGGAAGATGAGAATTTTTTCCTTTAGATTTGCAGAGTGCTTTTGTAAATAGCTCCCTCCTCCAGCAAATCTGTCACAAGAGCAGGGTGGTGTGTTCATGTTCCTGCTTCTTTTGGATAAATCATTTCAGCCTGCACGCTGCAGGGCTCAGACTGTGTGTGGCAGCAACCTCTGCCCTCGATTGCCAGGGTAGGGAATGTGAATTATCCTCCTCAGTCTGGTGGAAAGGGACAACAGGTTCTAAGCACAGGTAAAAAGGGTGTGGGAGAGGGAAATCTCAAAGCTCTTGTCCTTGGCCTGCAGTGACACCTCTGTGGTATCGTTGGCCTAATTATATCTTGTACTGAACCGGGATTTAGAAGCCAAGAATTTGAGAGATCTCCCAATTGTTTTCTCAGAGTGATTCATGGGTACTTGGGTGAGTCAATTCCCCTGTCTGTGCTTTGGTTTCTCTTTAGAAACTCGGGAGTGGAGTTACAGCCCCGGTGGCAAAGACAACACAGACAGAAATATTTACCTGCTGCTGGGCAGATCTTGGAAACCTGCTGGGTGAATGGGTGAGGGAACCATGGATTCAATATCTTATTTTGGTGTCCTTTGAGCTTTTAAATGCCATCCAGCCTGTAAATGGCCTCTCCTCTGAGCTGCTCTCACAGCAATCCCAAAAAGAGGTCAGCATAATTACCCTCATGTTCCAGATTGGGAAACTGGAATGTGTGGAGAGGAAGCAACATTTCCAAGAGCAGCCAGCAGGTCAGTGGAGAGCCAGGAGGAAAACACAGATTTCTTGAAGGCCAGAGCAGTTGGTTTGGGTAAAAAACCCCTGTGTTTAAAGCTGAGACTTGCTCTGGAATCTCTGGAGCACAATGGTTCTGCCTCTCCTCTGACTCCTGGCTGGCTGTGCCAGCTGTCAGGAAATGCTGATGGCAGTGATTCCATCTGGGGAATGGCTCCTTTTTGGGCAGATAATGTTCTGTACCATTGGTGGCTTAATTATCCTCTCATTTTAGTATTAATCTTGCACAGGATTTCACTGGCACGCTCCAGGAGGGTGAGGAAGCAAATCCTTCCCTGTGCCAGGGTTTTCAGTGCAGGACACTCCCTGGATTTCATGGAATGTGTTAATGGAGGCTCAGCAACACTCACCAGGTCCAGTTCTTTCTTCAGATCTTCTGCCTTCTTTTTCTTCTTGTTGCCTTTTTGGTCTTTGTGCTTCTCCTCCTCATCTTCAATCTCTGTTTTATGCAGATCTTTTGTCCCATAGATCTCAACGGAGTAAACATCAGACCTTTTCTGTAAAAGACCACAAAAAAGTCAAAATTTTGCAGCTCTGCTTTTTTAGACAACTTACAAATTTCTGCTGTCACTTTCTCCTGGCTACTTAAGGTGTTTTTTCCTGTCTTATCCAGAGATCCATCCAGTTTGTGTTACTGTGATTGTGATCAGGACTTTATCAGGTGCAAATTACAGGGATTGCTTTAGGAATGTACAACACTTCCTGCAGCTCATGGTCTAAAACAAGAGTAGGAAAATACTGCTCAGTACCTCAGCAGTGAAAATTATTCATTTATTTATCAGCTCCAAGAAGAGATCGGTGGAAAAGCAAAATATTCATGAAAGGAAAGGGGAGGCGAAAATTATCCATTGAGAAATTACTTGTTCCTGGAGCTTTTCAGACCCATAACTTCAAGATTCAAATTTTAATTACAATTAACACTTAGCAATATATATTTGCACTGAATCAAAGTGAGGAATGGAGGCAAACACCAGACTGAATGCCAAGGAGGAGCTGCTCTGTTTCTACCCACTCAGAGCCCAGACCTGGCAGGGATTTAGCCAACAATTCCCTTATTTTTGCCAGTGGAATATTGGGCTGTTGACCCAGGGAGGCTGCTGCACCTCAGGGAATGTTTTGCTTTCAGTGATAACTCGGGAGTTGTGCTGTTTCCAAACCCTGGGTTAACTCTGCAGGGTGCAGGGCAAACTTCCCTCCCGTGCCACTGATTAATGATAACGTTCCAGCTCCCAAATTATCCTGGAAACGACATGCCAGGCCTTGGGAGAGCCACTGGTGACCCCATTGCAGAGGTTTCCTTATGGGTTAAACCCCACAAGTTCAGGAGAGCCCCCCTGGGTGTTCCCTGGTGGGACAAAGCACAAAGCCAGTGCTTGGCTTCCTGAGAGATCTCACAGCAATGAAGGAGGAGCTCTCCATAACATAAAGAAAGCTTAAATATTAGAAACAGCAAGAAAAACAATAATAATTGTGGTATCTTGTTATTTAATACTATTCTGAACTCAAATCTGTCATCTTATCCTCAGCTGTCCTGTAACTAAAGGAGTGTTTAAATCTTGATGTTGTCTCTTGATGAAGGGGAAAGCAAAGAGCTGCTGAGCACTTTGAGCACTTTAAAATATGATTCCTAAACACTTGATTTTGCTCGGGGATGCACATCCCAGAGACAGGGCATGCCTGTTATAAGTTCTGAATTTTTTTCTGCCATGCTGAAGATTCATTACCTGTTTTATCTATTGGGATTTTTTCTCTTCACCTTCCTCATCCTCCGCCTCC
>JAWWMQ010000105.1:3884666-3897583 GCA_035047885.1 Chlorospingus flavigularis
GTGCCAGACCGAGCGTGGATAATATTGGGAAATGTAAATGTACTTGGGAATTTGGTGGGAGGAGGATAAGGAAGTGTTTCTGTGTAGTTTTCATTTTCCTTGGTTTTTTTCCTTCTCTTTTCTTTTGTAGTTTAGCTTTTGTAGTTTAGTTAATAAAGTTTTTTTTTCCTTCTTTTCCCTTAAGCGGAAGCCTGCTTTGTTTATTCCTGGGTATCACCTCACAGCAGATGCCAGGGAGGGAGGTGTATTTTCATGGGGGGCACTGGTATTGTGCCAGTGTCAAACCAGAACACTGGCCAAGAGCAGCCCCAGGGGCACAGGGCAGAGGCACAGCAAGTTCTCAGCAGTGTCTGGGCAGCACAGTTCAGGACAGGACAGTCCTTATTTAGTAGCTCATGAAAAGTTTCATAGGAAGAGTGGTGTTGCAGCAGAAGCAAATTTCCTCCAGTTCAGTGTTAAATAGTAGTTTTCTTTATGAAATTCATTCACTGTTTTTAAACTTTGTTTTAAATATAACGTCTTTTCCAGTGCTTTATACCGTTATTTGGTATAATGAATGATGGCATGAATTTCCCATGGCTGAATTAGAAGACTGTAAGTACTATAAAATGGAATAACTTTTACACTCTTAGGTCTTTCACAGACTCATGAAACTTTTGTAGGTGTGATGTAACCAACAGAAGAGTTTTGCTTTGCTTTTATTTCAAACAAGCAGCAGAGCTGGAACCTGTTGAGAAGAGTCTCTTCACTTCATAGCTAAAGCAAACTGCCAGGGTTCTTTATCGAACAATATAAAATCTATATTTTATGTATATACTCCTGCCAAGTCACTGATAGAAATGAGGGATTAGGACTCTTTGGGATGTACTGACCACCTGTGCATTGGCTCTGCGAAGCTCAGTCTGTAATAATCAGTCTTTTTCAGAAGAGAATATTCAGTTTCTTCCTGGTACTCACTCTTGCATTTGTACTCAAAACCACTTCTTGAAAGAAATTTACAACGGCTCTTTATGGTCCCTTAGTTGACTTTTCTCTGTTTCTCCAGAGATGCCAATGAAAACCTGGATGATTCCATGAAAAAAGCTGCAAAGCAGATCCTGGAGAAGAGGGCATACATCTGCTCGACCCTCTGGACAGGACCTTCTGATCCCTCCCTGACAGCTGGCACTCATGAATGTCAGCCAGGGAGGAATTTGCTGCAGTTCCAGAATTTCGCAGCTAAGAGCATCTCTTAATTAATGTCTTTAATAAATGCAACTGTATAAAATAAAACTTCTTTCTAAATACTACTTTATAGGATAAGGATAAATGAAGAGATTTAATTTAAAGCTGAAATTATTTTGTCAGATAGATAGATAGGTAGATGGGTAGATAGATAGGTAGATAGAGAAATAGATTGATAGATAGATAGGTAGATAGATAGATAGATAGATAGATAGATAGATAGATAGATAGATAGATAGATAGATAGATAGATAGATTGATTGACTAAAACCATTTAGGATAATTAACACTAGAGATTGTTACCCAAACAATGATGACAGAAGTTGTGGGTACTAAAGAGGTTATAAAGTGCAGCATGGAAAGATCCAGATGCCTGCTTCTCTCTGAGGACCAGAAGAAGCTTCCTGATTCCACCATTCATTCAGGGATTAAAAAACATGGATGTGTACCAAAAACTCGAAGAAGAATTGTAGGTCCAAGGAAGCATTGCTGTTCTTGGAAATGGGTGGTAGTGTGAAGTTAAATGAGACAAGGGAGTTTGAATGTGAGTTTATGTAAACCCCTTCATTTATAGTACTTAAAATGTGAGATTGAAGGAAAAAAAAACCTTAGATAACTGAAGGTGTTATGAAAGAATTTTCCAGTGCCAATCCTGTTAAAGAAAGAGTTTTATTGAGAAAATGTCTTTACTGTAGGTGACAAAACTATCTGCTGCAAGGTATCAGTAAGGAGACCATAGAAGAATTAAAATGGCCTATAATAATTTCAACTAATGGTATTTGAGTCTCCTTGTTTTAAGATAAAATTTATTAAAATACTCAGAGAGACTTGTCAGAACTCAGTTCATCCCTCTGGGTGTCCAGAGTTGCCGGGACTCCTGCGGGGGGGCTCGGAGACCCTCGCACACAGCCCAGAACACCTGTGGGTTTGATTATGACCCGTGGAGCAAATTACCAACTTTGATGAAGACCTGAAAGCCACAGGAGTTTAAGTAGTGTAATAACAAAATTATCACTGGGTGAAAAAGTAGGTTTTGGGATTTTTAGAATAGGGGTTTTTGGGGACAAGATGGAGGGACTTGGGCATGTCCAGCCTTTCTTCTTCTTCTTCTTCTCTACCTCCATCTTCTGCTGTGATGCTGGCACTTTGGGATTGGTTTAGAGTAGAAACTCACTGTTTAACATAAGTGATAAGTATTAGAAAGTAATTGTAAACATGTTATATGTAGTTTGTAGTATAAAGAGATAAAATCACCCTGGGGGCAGTCAGGGTGCCTGGAATTTTCCTGCTGGATGGACCTCAGCAGGGCAGGAGAAAAATTTTTATAGATAAGATACAATAAACAACCTTGAGACTGAGAACTGAAGAACTCCTGCTCATTCTTCAAACGTGCAGGCTGAAACAGAGACTGTTCACGTGTCCCTACAATAAACTGCAACCATTTCCAGAGCTGGGAAGAGAGGAAGAGCCTCCAGCTGTGCCCAGCTGTGCCAACCTTAACTGTCCCCATCCCTGGCCAGTTTTCCCTTCCCATTTTCTACCTTGAGGCCCCTGGTGCTGCAGGAAAATCCAAGCTCACCTTTCCCCTCCTTTCCCCCTGGGAAAACGGTCTGGGCTGTGATTTCCAGCAGGCATTGTTTGAGAGAACCAGTCCAACCACCTGCCCCATGCACTCTGGAATAAATTCACTTCAGTAAGAAATGCATGAAGCTGCAGGCTGGGGGTTTGGCTAGCAATGAATTCCCTGATTTTCAGCCTGCCTGGCTTTGGAAGCGGCTCAGGATATTGTGGATAATTTTGTAAAGCTCTTCTACCCACAGAGTACAAAATTTTTAGCTGCAGTATGTGCCTCAGTGTTTCCTTGTTTTAGTGAAGCATTTTGTGTTGGGCAGCCCTGAAATGTTAAATGGAAAAGGTTAGCTGGGTTTAGATTTTCTCCCTGCAGTTCTTTGTTTTATATGTCACATCTGTGGGATCTGTTTTTACTGTGCTCAGCTGGAGAAGGTCACAAGTTTTTATTATAAGGGTTAAAAAAAACAGTTTAATATGGCCATAGTGAGTGAGAAGTAACATCTGTGTTAGGATTGGGGCTCTTTTCATCAGTGAATCAAAGAGAAATTGGCAGAGGAGGTTGTGAGCATCATCTCCACTCTGCAGACAGAGAAAGGGCTCCTGGAGAGGCAGTGGAATCAGGTTGGGAATTGTGTCCTGTCCCTGTGCAACCCTCAGCCAAGGGTGAGCCCTGACTCCTCCCTGCCTGATTTCTGCGTCCTTTGCCAGCTTAGTTGTAGGAAAGACATTCTGTGCTGTTCTGGTGAGCCAGCAAAGGCCTCCTGATGATAAGGAAAGCCCCATATCTCTCCTGAGGAAGACACCAATGTTGTCACCATGGATACGTGATGAAGGAGAGAAAGTTAAGAGATACAGACTCTAACTGGCTCATAGAATGATGTGGCTCCTTGGTCACCCACTGAGAACTTTTTTGTAACCAATAGGCAGTGAATGTGTACGTTGAGTGAATGTAAATATCTTGAAAAAGTATCAAAGCAACATGTTGCTGTAATAAATCTCTCTTGCACCCTTCTAATGGAGTCGTGGTACTTTGTGCTGTGCTGGGCTCTCTACCAACACTTAATTTGCTAAAGAGCAAATTTAATGTTAATCTGCTAAAGAGCAAAACAACATTCAATTTGCAGGACAGGGGTTCAGAACTGCCCGGGATGGGGTGCAGCTCATCTAATTTAACTCTGCCCTCATCACTCAGGTTGTCTTTGTAGCCAAGAGGAGGAGAGCAGCCCCTCCAGGTAGCAGCTCCTCACAGAGAGGATGTGATCATCACCCCTGGAGCATCCTGTCCATCCAGAGCACTGCAGAGCACAGAGCTGCTCTCAGGGCAGGCAGACAAATCCTGTCCTGAGGAGCAAATGCATAGGGATGAGCACAGATGACACCATTTCGATATTAAAATGAGTTTTGATTTGGTTTTTGTGTTCAGATGTGTCTGAGTCAGCTCCTTGGCCTTCCTAGGAACACATTTATCTGGGAATTGAGCTTGTGCTGGTCACTCTGCTTTGCTGCAGGAATACTTGCAGTTAATGCTGGCTTTTACTGGAAGAGGATCTGGCAAATCCCATCAAGTTTTGCTCCAAGAGTCAAATATTTTGAGTTTATCTGGGGTGAGATGATTTGTGGAAGAGCTAAGGATGAATGAAAGGCTCCCTGTGTGTCACCAAATCCGAGGTTTTGTGATGAGTAAGTGACTCTGCTGGGAGCTGTGAGCCAAAATAGAATCCCAGGCTGGTTTGGGATGAAAGGGACCTTAAAAATAATCTCATCCCACCCCCTTCCACTATCCCAGGCTGCTCCAGCCTGGCCTTGGACACTTCCAGGGATGGGGCAGCCACACCACCCTCACAGGGAGGAATTTCTTCTGAATATCCAATCTAAATTTGCTCTCTTTTGACAAGAGGGAAAACAAAGAGAGTCCTTTTGGTGCTGGGTCTGACCTGAGTGGTTCCCAGTGTGCAGGAGGCTGCTCCTCCCCTGGGATAAATGCCCCATGGCTTTGGAGGTGGAAGAGAGGAGTGAAAAGAGAATCAAATTGCAGGAGATGCTCTAAGTTTAATAAGGTGAAGGACTGTGAGATGCAAAAGATTTTATGTTCTTGATATTTATTTATGGCTTTGGAGGTGGAAGAGAGCAGTCAAAAGAGAACAAAATTACAGGAGATGCTCTGAGATTAATAAGGTGAAGGACTGTGAGGTGCAAAAGATGTTTACTGTGAGGTGCAAAAGATGCTTATGTTCTTGATAACCCTGGGAAAATATGGAAAAAGCAGGAGGTAACTGATTTATCCTGTGAAAAGAGCTTTGTTGTGTTTGCAGCCTGCCCTGCAGAGCTCCATGCAGCATCAGGGTCCAACCTGGATGAATTCTGGGTGCCAATTTGGATGATTATTGAGAGGCTCTGCCTGCAGACCCTTCCCAGGGCAGTGTGAGGGTTCTGGGGAGCACAGGGCAGGGATGGAGCTGGAAATGTTTGGGGTTAATCAGTCACAGGGCAGGGATGGAGCTGCAGCTGTTTGGGGATCTGGGTCCCAGGGTCCCAGCAGCCGTGCCGGGGTTAATCAGCCCCACTGCCTCCCGGCAGTAATTGCTGTTTGCACAGCACTCTGCAAATATGAAAGCAGTGCTGAAATGCAAATGAGAAATGGGCTGGCTCCCAGGCTGCCTCTGGAGCCTGCCCTCTCTGCTAATGAGGCAGGCTGGCATTTGGGGTGAGTGGAAAATACGGGGTTGGATCAAATGTGTGACAGCGGGGTCTGTCTGGATGGGCTCATCCCCTCAAAGGCAGCTGAGCTCCCAAAACTCCCAAAACTCATCCCTTCAAAGGCAGCTGAGCTCAGAAAAGTCTGAGGGGAGGAACATGCAGCACTCTGGGATCCTGATTCACAGAGTGCCCTAAAAGCCTTGGAAACAGTGGTTAATTCATGTGGGACTTTGTGCTATGAGGGTTGCAGTGTTTGGGTTTTCACCCTTGGTGCCAGCATCCCTTTAATTTTGAGAACGTGCACAGCACAGTCACTGACCCAGGGATTTACTGGACATGAACCATGCACTTCTCAGCAGTAATAAACTCCATCCTTAGCTCCTTGGGATTGTTTGAAATTGCAGAGCAGCACAGAGAGTGCAAGAGGATGACTAAAAAAGGTCCAAAATTTGTATATTATTATTGTTATTCCTCTCTCATATGTAAACTGTCATCACAGCAAATTCAAATTTGCTTAATTCCTGCGAGCTCTTTTGCCATGAGGGTTGCAGTGTTTGAGTTTTCACCCTTGGTGCCAACATCCATTTAATTCTGGGATGTGCACAGCTCAGTCACTGACCCAGGGATTTATTGGACGTGAACCATGCATGAACTCAGCAATAATAAACTCCATCCTTAGCTCCTTGGGATTGTTTGAAATTGCACAGAGAGTGTGGTGGGATGACTAAAAAAGATCCAAAATTTGTATTTTATTATTATTATTATTCCTCTCTCCTATGAAAACTGTAATTACAGCAAATTAAAATACATGAGGTAGTGTTCTTGGAAAGGAAGTCAGATACTTTGATATTTCATGTGCACAGAATAATACTTTCAATTTAGCTGTTGCAGAGCCCTGAAAATTTACCCTGCTTGGCACTGGCTTCCCAACATGTAGGAGTTTAGGCTGCTTCATCATTTGGAAGCAGATTACTCTTTAACACAATGTATTTTAAGATTAATAATTTCAGAAGTTTCTGGGCATCCATTCAAGAGAACAGCTCCTTGGAACAATGTCTGGTTTTGTTAGGTTATTGCACAAAATCAGCATTGAATTCAGATATTGCTGTCTCTCAGAATCACCCTGAAGGATTTTATTCAGCTCCTGAAGTGATACTACAAAATGAGCATAATTTCACCATGTGAAACCAACCAGCAGAAAGGAGGAATTATATGCAAAGCTAGCAGGAAACAAAGGCTGGAACATGGTGGTAAAATAACTTTTTCAAAGTTCAGAAAAGGAAAATTGCATCATAAAGAAAATCGGGCTTAATAAATTACCAGTCCTGTGGGAATTGTCTTGTACTCTGAGAAGTAATTCTGGGTATTTCATCTCATCAGGATGATGAATGGGCTGGCTCTGCCTAAGGGAGCGTGTTCAAGCACAAGGTAAGCACTAAAAATGAAAGCTCTGTGTTTCTGCAGCTGCCCCGTGTGAAATTGGCTTCTCTGAGGAAGGACCAGAAATCAGGGTGGTTCCAAAGGAAGCTGGGCCGGTGAAACAGAGCAGCTTCATTTTGTTCCATCAGGGAGAGAGATTATCCCTGGAGAAGTCCCTGCCTTGTGCCAAACCATCTCAGTACCTCAGGCACTTGATTGTGGGTTCAAATTAGGAGCCCGGAGTTTCCCAGCTCTCCAGAACTGCCAGCAGCAGCCTTTGGGTCTACCCAAACCCTCCAGCCATGGAGAAGGAGCTGCACATCAGTTCCTGGACACCCTTTTTAATTTTTTTTATTTTTTTATTTTTAAATTTTGATTTCTGAGTCCCTTTCCTGCAGCACCAGGTAGCTCTGGAAGGTCTGTGAGGCCCAGGGCTCTGGATGAGCAGGTGATTTACACCTGCCTGCCTTCCTCTGGGGGTGACTCACAGGCTGGAGAGTTTCAGCCCAGTTTCTATTTTAAGTTGCTCCACCTTGCTGGTTCCTCCTGAGAGGGGCTGGATCTCGTAGCTGATATCACTGACATCTCCAGTGATAATCTGTGGTTGTCAGCAGGGTAAAAACCCCAAACCTGGGCTGCAGCAAATGGATAAAGGCTGAGCAGGGCCCAGTTCCTGGGGGACAGTGACTCCATTTCCCCAATTCCCAATTTTTTTTGGGGTGTTCTCATGCTGCACTCCTGACATGATTTCTCTTTTTCAGTTTTAAAGAGTTAAATTTTTTCAATTTTAAAAACATTGTTATGACTTTTCAGCTGGAAGAGGAATCACATGCAGGTGCTGTCACCCTGCAAATGTTGCTGTGAGTTCACAGATACATTTGCAGCCACAGCAAGCCTGAATATGGATTTAATTTCGTGCATTTTCCCTGGATTTTTGCTCTGGCAAAAGCCTGGCTGTGGCACTGGGTGTGCTGTGCAGGAGAGGGAGCTTTCACTTGTGGATGTCACATCCCTGGTTGTGAGGGATTCCTTTGGTTTTGTGAGTGTGTGGGGTTTGTTGCATTACAGAGCTTGTTTGGGGAGATAATCCACTTATCAGGCCAAGAACACCTTCTCTCCCTAGCAGACAACAAATTAGTTCTTCCCTTTTTTGAGGGAGATAAAAAGGGATATCCCAACCCAGGGGAACAGGGCCATGGCATGGGGCTGGCAGGATCAGAAACAAAAGGGGAAGAAGGAAAAAGAAAAACAAATTTGTTGAAGAATGGCTGCAAAATCTGAGTGATTTACTGCAGCAACTCATTCATCAGGGGAATTTGGCCTTGCCTCACTCTAATCTAAATTGAATCTAATTTAGATTCCAAGCAAGGGATGGGAATCCTTTCCTGAACCAAAACAAGCCTTGCCACCTCCTACCTATTCATTACTCATTCCTTAATTTGTTTGGGTTTGTTATGTAGGACACTCAGGAAGAATAGCTTAAAGCTGTGAGTGCTGCTGGATCTGGTGCTATAATCTCTGCTTTGCTGCACATGGGGTTGGTTTTTGGCGCAGTTTTGATGCAGGGTTGATTCCATACCCCTGCCTGGGGCCCCCAGGAAGTGGGGTGTGAAAATTTTCCTTTTTTCCCTGAGTGCTGAACTGCCTGGGAGAGAACACTGCAGCCTGGAGCTCGAACAATTTCTGGTTTTTCATTAAAAACGAAGAACCATCCATGCAGAATCACCCAGCAGAGCCATCAGGCAGAGCCTTCCTGGAAGGAGGGGCTGGAGGATGGTTCTCCCCACCTTTGGGGTGTCCTGCCTTGTGACCTACTTTCAGTTCTTGCTTTATAAGTCAATAAACACAAATCTTGGCCTCCCAGTCTGTGCATGGCTGGGAATGGCATCATCCCTTCCTCGGGGCCTGCCAGGGCTGCCAGCACCTGCACTGGGGCTCAGGGCAGTGAACAATCCTCATTCAGGACTCTTACTGCTTAAAATAGGTGCCACAGTTTGTTCTGAGCCTGTTTCCTGGGGAAAAATGAGATTTAGGCATTTTTGGGTATTGATCCCAGCAGCTTCTGCAACCCGGAGCAGGTGAGGTCGGCCTTGGAGCACAACCCAGACCATGGTGCTACCTCCTAATTTTTGAATTCTGTGCCTAATTCTTTGCTTCTCTGTGTCTTCCCTCCCTCCTTTCTGGACTCATTCAGGTCTGCCAGCAACTGCACTGGGGCTCAGGACAGTGAACAATCCTCATTCAGGGCTGCCAGCACCTGCACTGGGGCCCAGGGCAGTGAACAATCCTCATTCAGGACTCTAACTGCTTAAATTTTGTGCCACAGTTTGTTCTGAGCCTTTTTTCTGGGGAAATATGAGATTTAGGCATTTTTGGGTATTGATCCCAACAGCTTCTGCAACCTGGAGCAAGTGAGGCCTGCCTTGGAGCACAACCCAGACCATGGTACTACCTCTTAATTTTTGAATTCTGTGCCTAATTCTTTTCTTCTCTGTGTCTTCCCTCCCTCCTTCCTGGAAATCCATCTCAGTTCTGAGGTGTTTGTCCCCCTGGGAATGCTCTGCTGCCTGCAGGGATCTCTGTGGCCCTGTGGGGATGTGCTCCATGGTCTGGTCACTGTCTCGGTGCCATAAATCCTGTCACACCCACAGACATCATTCCCATCAGACTAATTTGTCTCCTGCTGACTCTGGGCAGAACCTTGGGCTATGCAGCTTGTTAAACCCCAAGGATAAAGGTGTGGATTGCAAATTCAAGACTTGGGAAAAACCCTGCCTACAAGCAGTGAGGGAGAAATGGGAGTGGGGAAAATGAGCAGCTCAACAGGGGTGTGAGAGTGGCTTGGATTTGGGGGTATCTGGAGAAGTTGCTGGGAAAAAAAAACAAATTATCAATTTCCCTGCAGAAACTGAGGGGAAATGCTGATCATCCCCACTGAAAATGTTGAACATCCCCCCATTTGCTGGAAAAAAAGCAAATTATCAATTTCCCTGACAGAAAATGCCAAACGTCCCCACTGGAGCAGGTTGTGTGTGTGCAGCCCTGTCTGGCAGTGGGGTTTGTGCCATCTCTGCCCTGCTGCTGCTCTCTGTGCCCTCTTCCAGAGCTGTTTGCCAGCTCCCTCCTCACAGACAGCATTCCCAGAGAGGCAGATGGGTGATACAGCCCTGGCAGCTGGTGATGGAGCAGGATTGTGGGATTGCTGCTTCCTCCCCACTTCCTCCAGCTCCCAAACAAGAACCTCCAGCACGTGTGAGCAAGGCTGGTTTGACCTCATTAGAGGCAACCAAACACCTCCTGTCCCAAAAAGCTTTTCTTGTTGCCAAAGTGAGTGTTGGGGTCTGCTGTTCCAGCCTCCAGGCACTTCTCCTGAGCAGGAATTCTGTCTTCTCCCACAGCCTGCTTTAGTCACGTCTCTCCCTCCTGTTTTTCCCTTCTGGAGTTTCCTCCCAGCTCTTGGATGCAGTTTGGCAATTCCAATCTGGTGGCACTGTCATTTGGAGCTGAAAGGGATTTGCTTTTGGTGTTCAGGGAGATTTTTTAGGCATGCAGAGCCACCCCATGAAATATGAGTTGGTGGAATAGAAATTGAATTATATTTTTAATAATTACATTGAAGGGATCAGCATAAATTATTAATTTTTTTAAGAAGGTGGTTTTAATTAGCTCTAAAGCAGCTGGAGATAAGGAATTGTGAACTAGCAGTGTTATCCTGCATTTCCATGGTTCAATGTGAGATCTGCTGGGCCAGGCAGGGCTGGGGTTTGGGTTGGACCCTTCCAAGTGAGCTGAGCTCTGGTTTTATTTCTGGGACAGAGTTTCCACGGGATCAGGAAATGCTGCCAGAGTGAGCAGATCCCTTTGGTGGCAATGTCAATACTTGGAGCAAAACCAGGACAGGACAAGGAGGCAGTTCCTGAGGCAGCATTTTGGCTTTGAGACTAAAATAACCCACAGGACAATCTATATTCTGCTGGAAATGCTCCTGACTACTGTAGATCTTCCTGAAAAACCTCAGCCTGTGTTTGGAATCATGCCATGGATCCCCAGATCTTCTGGAGAAGCTCAGTCTGTGTTTGGAATCATTCCATGGATTCCCAGATTTCCCTGAAAAACCTCATCCTGTCATTGGAATCATGCCATGGATTCCCAGATCTCCCTGAAAAACCCCAACCTGTGTTTGGAATCATGCCATCAATTCCCATATTTCTCTGAAAATCCTCAGCCTGTGTTTGGAGTCATGCCATGAATTCCCAGATTTGGGGTCAGCCTTGCTCCATTCCGTGCTGAGTCTGAGTCATGGGAGCTTTTTCAAGCTGCCTGATGAGTATTTTTTTGCTGCAAAACACTAAATTAGCAGGTCATGGAGCCAGTTTATAGAGAATTGTGGTTATTTACATATTTAATAATTTGAACATCGTGAAATGTAGGTGATTTGATGCCTCAAGAAGAAAAAATGTGTGGGAAGAGGGCAAAAAATGCTGCCAAAGGAAAGCTGATTTTAGTGCTGGAACCCAGTGGGTCAAAGGCTCTCTGAAGTTAAAAACACAAAAGTTTTCAGCACTCAAAAGCACTGAAATGATCCCTGCTCTGTGCTGGCTCCTGTTTGCCCCAGGAGGGTGTTATGAGATGGGGAAGAGCCCATAAAGCTCTGCCTAGAAAGGGAAATGAGGTGAGGAGGTTTTGCTGAGCAAGAGGAAGGAGGGAAGGAGAAGCACTGGCATTGCCAAAGCAGCCCTGGCGTGCTCATGGGGCAGCAATGAAGGAATGGGGGTCACTGTGGGGGCGGAGGTGCCATAAACTGGTCATTACAGCAGGAAACGGGAAGTGCAGGGCCCTCACCCCTGGGTTTAATGTGTGGCCTTGAGCAAATCACCTCACCTGGGTTTACCCCTGCTCCTGGCAGGGAGGGTTAGACACTCTGTGGGTTCATGAGATCAAGGATTTTATTGTTTTATGGATGGATGTGCCCACAGAAGCCAGAAGGAGGTGCAGCACTGACCCTCCTTGTCTGCATTGTCTTCATAGCTCAAATTCAATATTTATAGACTCCAGAGTAGCTGGGAAAGGAAAATCATCCTTAATACTCTTAATACTTAATACTCTTTATTCCAGCTGAGGAGCTCTCTGGCGTTTTAGAGGAAGCACATTCCTCTGTAAATTGAGATGAGCTTCCAGCTTTTCTGGAGGATGTGTGAAGTTTTATTGCTGCTGCCTCATCCAGAAATGGCTCCATCCTTGTGCCTTCAGAGCGTGCACTAATGTGCTTTATTGCCTGAGCTCTCAGACAAACAGAAATATTTATTTGTGAGCTGTTGCCCTGAGGTGCTGGGAAAGGGTGGTGATGCCTGTGGTGCGGAAGAACAAAAAAGCTTTTTTTAGAACACCTCATTTCTTGGAAAGTGATGTGTCCATTCCTTCTCTAATTTGCATCAGGATGGGAGGGAGGAGGAAGAGGAAGGATTTTTGTGCAGGGGCAGGGAGTTGTCCTCTGTGGTGGAGCAGCTGGACAGGGTTCCATGTAGGAGATAAGAACCTGATCCTTGCCAGACAAACAGATCTCACTCAGAGCAGCTGGCTGAGCCCTCCTCTTTGGGCTCTCTTTATGGTTCATTGCTTGGTTCTTTTTGGAATGAAATTCCTGGCATAAAGCTGATGTATTTCATAGAAAAAGGAGGTTTTTTTCTCTCCATTCCAAAGGCTTTGCTCAAAACGCATTTGTGACAAAAAGTGACACCCCCCTGCCGCAGACATCTTTTATGAAAAATCCTTTCCTTAGGATTTTTCCTCCTGAGAATCTGAGAGGCCTCAGGAACAAAATTTAGACAATGGTTATCTGCTGCTGTGGAATGCAACAGGTGCATTTGTGATTGGTCTCATCTGGTTGTTTGTAATTAATGGCCAATCACAGTCAGCTGGCTCAGACAGAGAGCCCAAGCCACAAACTTTTTTTATCGTTCCTTCCTATTCTATTCTTGCTAGCCTTCTGATGAAATCCTTTCTTC
>JAWWMQ010000105.1:3985745-3998166 GCA_035047885.1 Chlorospingus flavigularis
TATTATTTATATAATTTTATAATATAATACAATTATAATAATATAATATAATTATATATATTATTTATAATATAATATATGATATATATTATTTATATATAATTTTATATATATATATAAAGGCAGCAGCCCAGTTTGCAGCAATGCAGGACTCTAAAGGTCTGCAATGATTGCAAACCTATAATTGCAAAATTAGGGCTGGTTGAGTGTTACAGTTTCAAGGATTGCTTTAACTTGCTGCATTTTTGTCCCCAAGACTTCCAAGACACACTCAAACATCCTTGGGATTTGGAGTTCCATGTGGAAAACCTTGCAAAGTGAAATCCAAATCATCTTGAGTTCCTAATCTGGGCTGTGATCCTTGAAATAACAGATGTCCTCAGAATAACTGTGGTATCTCCAAATATGAGTAAGGCACAGGTTGGTTTGGGACAATTATAAGGGTTCAGGTTGTTTGTTGTTAAATTATATATATAATTTAATATCGTATATTAAATATATATAATTTAATTTTATATATATTAAATATATATATATAGATTATATATAATATTAAATATATAACACCAAGCAAACCACCAGGGAGCACTTCTGTGATGACAAAGCAGCAGAGCAGTCAGCATGGACATAAACATCCCAATTACCTCGAAATTCCACTTCCTCTGATCCCACAAAGCTCTGGCTTTTCACACCGAGGGGCTGCACACCCTCCTAAAGCTCATCAGGCAACACAAAGCATCGATTTCCCTGCTAGAACAGCAGGCAGCAACAGGAAATGTTTAGAATAAATAGAAATATTTGCCTTCAACTCTCGGGCATTTCCAAATACAAGCTCTGGGAAAGGCCATTTCTGCACGGAGGTTCTACAGTGCAGAAGGTAACAATGTGACTCATCTTGAAAGTGTGTATAAACACGCTTAAAAAACCTGTCTGGGGAAAAATAAACAGAGGCTGTGCCCGATTCCCGGCTGGGAAAAGCAGGAACGCAGCCCTGCTGCTGTGCTTGGCTTTGTACCTACTCCAGGCAGGTGCAGCAGAGGAAACAAAACCACAGGCAGCAATTTAAAGAATTTAGAAAGCAAGGAAGCAGCACAGATGGACAGGGAAAGAGCAGAAAGCAAATGAAAAATGTTCCTGCAACATGACAGAGGAGCAGGGAGGATGGATGTGACTGGGAGCTGATCAATCATCCCTCATGGAATGATGAAATATTTGCTCTGTGTGATCAGTTAATCCCGAGCAGGAACACGTTTAGAAGGGTGGCAAAGAACCAGAGAGATTTTCTTACAGAGCAATGAGTTCAAAGGAAAGCAACAAAAACATCCCGGCACTCATGAGGCTCGCTTGTGAAAACAAACTTGAAGGGTAAACAAAGTGGAGTGGTCAACAAATATTTGAAGAATGTAAATATTGGAGAGAAAGAGAAGCTGTATTAAAAGGTTTGGGGTTGGTTTTTTCTTTTGAACAATGAGCAATGGAATGATATGAAATTGTGGGAAAGAAACAAGGCTGAAGTCAAATCCTCACAGCCAGGAGAAGGAGAGGAATGGAATAAACTCGTTCACTTGTCACGTTCATAAACAGCAATGGGTAACAGTTAATAAACACAAACCAGACCCACAGAAACACAGAATATCCTGGGCTGGAAGGGTCCCACAAGGATTATTGAAGTCCAGCTCCTGGGCCTGTACAGGACACCCCATTGGCAGGAGCATGGATCAATACCTCAATAATATCACACTTCTTTCAGTCTCCAGCTCTGCTTTCCATTATTTCCATTGTTTAAAGAGGCAGCAGCCCAGTTTGCAGCAATGCAGGACTCTGAAGGTTTGCAACGATTGCAAACCTAATTGATTACAAACCTATAATTGCAAAATTAGGGCTGGTTGAGTGTTACAATTTCAAGGACTGTTTTGACTTGCTGCATTTTTGTCCCCAAGACTTCCAAGACTCACTCAAACATCCTTGGGATTTGGAGTTCCATGTGGGAAACCTTGCAAAGTGACATCCAAATCACCCTGAGTTCCTAATCTGGGCTGTGACCCTTGAAAGAACAGATGTCTTCAGAATAATTGTGGTATCTCCAAATATGAGCAAGGCACAGGTTGGTTTGGGACAATTATAAGGATTCAGGTTGTTTTGGGACAGTTACAAGGGTTCAGGTTGTTTTGGGACAATTACAAGGATTCAGATTGGTTTGGGACAATTAAAAGGATTCAGGTTGTTTTGGGACAATTATAAGGATTCTGGTTGGTTTGGGACAATGATAAGGATTCAGGTTGATTTGGGACAATTATAAGGAGACAGATTGGTTTGGGACAATTACAAGAATTCAGGTTGTTTTGGGACAATTATAAGGATTCAGATTTTTTTGGGGCAATTACAAGGATCCAGGTTGTTTTGGGACAATTATAAGGATTCAGATTTTTTTGGGGCAATTACAAGGATCCAGGTTGTGGCTGTGGCCCAGTCCCCTGTGAGAGGTGCAGGAGATGGGGATGGATGTTTGCAATCCTCATCCTGCTCTTCCTTCAGCAGTTTGCTCTCTTTAGAGAATTGTTTAAGCTATAATAATTTTCTGCTCTCCTACAGCTAGGCTTCCATTAGGGAATTAATACACAGCTATTAATAAACAATTAAAAGGAAAAACACCTTTCATCTCTGTGTGCCTCATCTGCAAACCAGGGCTAATTCCACTTCCTTTCTTCTACCCTTTGTCCATCTTGACTATTTAGGATGGAATCCCTCCCTCCAAACTGGAGGTGGGGCATGAAAATCTCCCAGCACAGCAAATCTCTGTTTTCAAGAGCCTCTTTTGCTGTAAAACAACACAATTTTAGAAACAGTTCTATTTCCCAGACCAGTTGTGCTATCAGCTGCCTTTAAAACAGAAAAGAATCCACAGGGAACTTGTTCTTCCTGCTGGAAAAATAATACAGCAGGTATTTGAAGCAGTGCTGCAGCTTTAGTGCCCTGGAGCAGGCACTGAATATTGCTCAGTTCTGTGAGCCCTGGCCTCCAGACACATCCTTCTTTCAGGGCCTACAGCAAGCTTGGCTTTGCCTCCCAAACCTCATTCCCAAAATGTGCATCAGGTTGTGCATCACATTTCTCCAGCAGCTGACAGCTCTGAAAAAACCCAAATTCCAGCTCTGAGGGCTGCACAGCCTCACAAGCACAGGGCACTCCTTCCACATCCCCACAGCTGATTTATTTCTGGTGCTGTGGGGTCAGAAATACACCAAAATTACAGCTCTGCCTCTCTCTGAAACTCCTCTGTTCCATGCAAACCTTTAACTCACAGCACCTCGTGTGTCCTCACTGCATTGGGGCTGAGACTTTGTCAGTGACCTCTGCAATGCTCAGGCCTGGCCACCTCCCTCTGCCCTTCAAACACAGCCTGATTTGCTCAGCATCTCATTAAGGGAATGACTCTAATTAGAGGGAGCTGTTCTTCAACTAAACAAGTTGTGTGTTCCCCCTCCAGCTAATTTGTTCTAATTTTATGTGCATAGCTAGACATTTCTTCTGTTACCAAATCATTGCTATTCCTCAAAATACACCTAATTTCCCCCCAAAGTCCTTTTTTATTCCACTCATTTTCTCCTCCATTTTTCTCCTTCCAATTCCAAGGCCCGAAATTAGCTGTGGTCCAAAACCACACTCTACCAAACCTGGTATTCTGAGTAGTTTGAAAATTATTCAAAATATATATCCCCAAATATATGAATCTCCAAAAAAAATATCTCCAAATTCCTTTTTCTCTGCTGCTCTCCCACATGCATGGAGTGGCTGTGACATTGTCAAAGGAGAGTGACAGCATTCTGCATCTTTTTTTAGTTGGGAAAAAAGCAGAGCATCTGCCCTCAGATCACTTGGCTGTGACCACAGAGATCATTCTGTCCTGGAAAAATGGTTACAGGGGAATAAACCGCTGCAAAATGTAAAATATAATCAACAGCACAGGCCTAAATCTGGCCAAAAGGAAAACTTTAGGAAAGGAGAAGCTCAGAGAACATTCCAGCATCTTGTATTCACATGGCTCTGCAAGGGCACCCAGAAGGGAAAGGAATTCTGTGCAGCATTTTGGGTTTGGTGTCTCCATTTCCTGAGCTTGGATATTCCATCCTTGGATATATCATTGCAACTTCTACAATTTACTTCAAACAGGCTCAAAATCCTGAAATGAGTAGTTAGCAGTTGCAAAAAGCATCAATTAAAATAATAATGGCATTAAGATGCACTTTCTAACCAGGGCCTGAACTCAGAGGAGTTCAAGCAAAAACACAGCAGCTGCTCAACCAACCAAAGTTTAAACTGTTTAAAATAGAGAGAAATCTGGAATTTCAGCTGCAAAAACAGAAGAGGCCTTGACCAGGACACAATGATTTGTCAGGGAGCACCACAAGGGTTTTGATGGCAATTTTTGCCTCTTCCAGGCCTTGCCCCTGCCCACTTGCTGAGCAGAAATGCAGCAGAAATTCCAGCAATGTGAGTGTTTCTCATCAGTCCAACACAACTATCAACACACACAGGGTGAATCAGACACTTAGAAACGTGGGACACTGTCCAGCAGCTCCTTCCAGCACTTGTCCCTTGAAAATCTCTGTTCCAGGCAGAGGGAGAAGGAAAGGGAGACTGATTTCTGTCCAACACCACCTTACAGCACTTGTCCCATAAAAATCTCTGCTCCAGGAAGGGAGAGGAGCAAGGGGAGAGTGATTTCTGTCCAGCACCTCCTTTTCAAAATGTGGGAATGAAAATCTCTGCTCCAGGAAGGGGGAGAAGGAAAGGGAGACTGATTTCTGTCCAACAGCTTCTTCCCAAAATGTGGGAATGAAAATCTCTGCTCCAGGCAAAGGGAAAAGGAAGAGGAGATTGATTTTAGTCCAACAGCTCCTTCCAGAACTTATCCCATGAAAATCTCTGCTCCAGGCAAAAGGAAAAGGAAGAGGAGACTGATTTCTCCCCAACAGCTCTTTCCAGAACTTATCCCATGAAAATCTCTGTTCCAGGCACAAGGAGAAGGAAAGGGAGACTGATTCCTGTCCAACATCTTCTCCTAGCACTTGTCCCATGATAATCTCTGTTCCAAGCACAGGGAGAAGGAAGGAGAGACTGGTTTGCCTCATTTTGCAGGCAGGGAAAGTGGGGCAGAGGCACCATGAGGATGAAAATGGTCAATGACAGATCCAGGGACAATCAGGGCCTCTCATAACCCCCAGCTCCCACAGGCAGCACCTTCCTTCCCTTTGGAAGGGACTGAGGATTCAAACAGCACCCAGCAGCCTCAGCTCCATGTTTTATCTCTTCCTGACTGAATTTTCCACATTTTCAGGCTTTCAGTGAGGAAAAGAACCCCTGGAACAGCCCCAGTGCTGCCTCATCTGCAGGCCCTGAGTGAGCAAAGGCTCAGAACTGCAGAGCCACTCCAGTTTGCCCTTCACTTGACATTTCTGAGGGCTGGAGACAGAGCAAGGTGATCTTGCCATCTGATAAGAGGGGAAGGCAATTTCCCAGCAAAACAAACGATTGGGATTCAATTAGCCAAAATAATCTGCAGCCCAAGGAGAGATGTGGGGGAGAGATTCTGGGTGCTGCAGCAAACTCAAAGTGCAGCTTCTTCATGGCCCCAGTCACAGAACTGCTCTGTGTGCCTGTCCTCAGAGAGGTCTCAATCTGCACATATATATTAAAAGACAAAATTACAGATGTTTATCCAAATTTAAATCAGAACTTGACGCCAAGAACCGACCACATAAGAAACAAAAATATTAAAGGGATGGTTTTGCCAGTGTATCATCACACAGCAAACCCAGTCTCAGATCAAGGGTTTGAAAATGCCTTGGTTTTATTTCAAATGGTTTTCCTGCACTGTAATTTCTTTTGCTAAAATAAAAGTTGTGTTTCACAGCCTGCTGCCACTGCAGATATTAATCCAGCATGGACAAAAACTGGTGCTGGGCTGATCCTGCTTCTATTTCTGCCCCATGAGCACAGCCTGGCCGAGGGAATTGTGTGCAAAGCTTTTCCTTGGCTTTAATGCACTCGGATTAGGCTCCTCACTGCTTCCTAGGGCTTCCCACCGTGGAAAAGGGCAGAAAAAATAACACCAAGGCCACAGAAATTAACACAAAACCTGTTAATTACCCCTCAGTGAGTGCATGCCACAGAATCATGTACAGAATAAACCTGCCAAGGCTGCTCCAAGCTGTCCTTCCAGGCACCTGGCACCACATCTTCTTGCTGGAAAAGGATAAAAAAACCTTAATTTATGGCCAGCCAGAATGTTCAGGACATGTGGCCAGGTCAGAATGTTCTGGATGCAGGGGAAGATGAGTGCCCTGTTAATGAGGTTTGCTCTTCCTGCCGCAGCCAAGAGGAACATCCTGATTCCTCAGATCCATTTGCAGAATTCATAAGGAGCTAAGGCCTCTCCTTTTCCCAAAAAACCATATTTATATGTATGTGGGTCAGCTCTGGTGGTTTTTACTGAGGATTATCAGCACCTATTTCTTCCCCCTGAATAAAAGGCACAAAGGGTGATGTAGGAGCAGAAGAATCAATGAAGACAGGAAAGACTGAAAATGCAACATTTGGACCTGTAAAGTGAAGGTCAAACAGCACAATGGGCACAGCAGCACAATTATGTAACTTTCACAGAAGTATTTTGCCAAGATTCTCCAGAAATTGAGGAAGAATTGATTTGGAAATCCAATTTCATTTGGGATCATTTGCGGTGCCACAGGACCAAGTTCACGGCACGCAGCAGCTCTTTAAGGCGCCGCAGCTTCAACACCAAATTGGAAGTGATTTAAGCAGCTTCATCATTTCCTGGGTAATCAAGGAGCCACGAATCCCAGACACCCACGTTTGTCACCCCTGTGTGTCACAGCGCTGTGAGGACAGAACCTTCCCTGCCGTTCATTTACATCTCAAAGGAGCGGAGCTGGGTGGGATGAGTGTGACAGCTCAGGAACCCCTCCCTCCCCTCTCCCACACCCTGAGACATGGATTTCTGAATTTTCAGAGGATGGGAAGGGCAGGGGCAGCCTGGTGGGGGTACCAAGGGGCTCCTGCAGCCGCAGCATCCAAAAGGCAGAACTGAAAGTGCCTCAAGTCAATCTCCATTTCTCCCTGACATCAAATAACTGCTAATGGGACGAGTGTGACAGCTCAGGAACCCCTCCCTCCCCTTTTGCACACCCTGAGACATGGATTTCCAGATTTTCAGAGGATGGGAAGGGCAGGGGCAACCTGGTGGGGGTACCAAGGGGCTCCTGCAGCCGCAGCATCCACACGGTAGAACTGAAACTGCCTGAAGTGACTCTTCACTGCTCCCTGACATCAAACTGCTAATGGGACGAGTATGACAGCTCAGGAACCCCTCCCTCCCCTCTCCCACACGGATTTCCAGATTTTCAGAGGATGGGAAGGGCAGGGTCAGCCTGCTGGAGGTACCAAAGGGCTCCTGCAACCGCAGCATCCACAAGACAGAACTCAAACCGCCTCAAGTCAATCTTCACTGCTCCCTGACATCAAACAATTTCTAATTTTAGCTCTGCTGTTCTGTAACCCTACCTAGTTCCCATCCCACCCCCACAAGTACATAATAGATCCTCCCCTCAGATAAGGAGGGTGTTGGAACATTGAGAGTTTTGTTGGTTTTTTTTTTTTTCCTTCACCCACAGGCACTAGCAGGAAAATGAATTACAGATTTATTTTTAGTGGAGCCTTTGGCCCTTCTTTTCTCTGTAGGTTCCACACTGCAGGTTCTGCAGCTCAGGACTATTCCAAGCAGCACAGCAGCACAAGCAATGCAGAGGGAACCACAAAAGAAGGAAAATCCGACGAGCAGAGTTTTACTGAGTATCCCATTTATGGGACATCAATTCAGCTACCAGCTTGTTTTTGTCCCTGCAACGCTCTTCTGGCATTAGATTTCCATTTTTCATCAAAGATCTGAATTAATTTCCATCTCTGCTGGATCATGAACTCCCCAAAACTCCTAAGAAGGAAGAGCAGGGCAAGCAGCACAGCCTGGGATGGAAGGGGAGGGAAAGGCTGCTGTGGATTTTTGGCTTTCTGAGATTGAAAGCTGCAGGCCTGGCTGATTACAGTCCCCGAGGAGCTGTGAGATAACAGTGATGTCAGCCCGGAGGCAGAAGCTCTCTCTCACAACACCAGGTCACAATATAAGGACGGAAACAGCATTAAAACACAAAAATGACCAATTAAACCACGACACCAGGCTGTGATGAGGCAAATTGCTGCTGTCATCTGTCCTGCCAGCATCCTCGGGGGCTGCAGCATCACTGCTGCCACCGGGACGCTGTGACAGCACAGCAGCTCCTTGCATGGTGCCACTGCCACCCTGTGATGTCACCCGGCCCCCCTGGCTGTCCCCAGCTGTGCTGCAGAGCCCCGGGGCCACCAGATGGGGATGAGATCATTTGGGCAGGGTGAGGTGGCTGCTGCAGGAAATGCAGGGCATAGTGAGAGGGAGCAGCAGTGCAGGAAATGCAGCGTGTGCTGAGAGGGAGCAGCAGTGCAGGAAATGAAGGGCATGGTGTGGTGGAGTGGCAGTGCAGGAAATGCAGGGTGTGCTGTGGGAGCAGCAGTGCAGGAAATGCAGGGTATGGTGTGAGGGAGCAGCAGTGCAGGAAATGCAGGGTGTGCCGTGGGAGCAGCAGTGCAGGAAATGCAGGGCATGGTGTGAGGGAGCAGCAGTGCAATAAATGCAGGGCATGGTGTGGGGGAGCAGCATGGGGACATGCAGGGGATGCAGCGGGGCCGTGGCACTGCAGAGCTGCTCCATCCCAGCATCTCCAGCACATGCTTTGCTCTCCTGCCACCGCACTGAGCCATTATGCAACTCCAGGACAGCCCCAGAGTCCCCTGATGTCCCACCCAGTGGGGTTTGGTGTGACCCCACAGCACGGGAGGGATGTGGGGCCTGAAATCTGGGAAAGGCAGGTGCTGTTCCCGAGGGTCAGGGCAGGCTGTGCTGCTGGCAGCCTTCTGTCCCTCCCTGGTACAGACAGACAGACAGACATCATGTGTCTCTCTGAGGAAATCTGGGTTAACCCCAGCACTGCTGCTCCTGCACCAAGGACCTGAGGATTTGTTTGCAGCCCATGCACTGGATGGGCTGCAAACAAATATTTGCTTTATATAAATCCCAACCCTATAAGCCCATGTTGTATCAAGGCTGTCCAGCCCACATTAAACACTCCAAGCAGGTTCAGAAAGCCCTGCATTCATTCTGTGCTCCTCCAATCCATCCAGCAGGGACAAACACACAGATTTGGGCAAAGCAGGGCCTGAAATAACACCCCTAACTCACCCTCCTGTGCTGGATATTGCAGCACAACCAAATAATATCCTAGGGGGAATGGAGTGACAGCTGCAGAGATGCAGAATGCTGTATAATTAAATAAAGGAAGCAACCAGAACATTTAATTTTGGGACCGGATGCTGAGGAGGCAGGGCTTGGGCAGCACCTGCCAGGTGATTCCAGGAGAGCTGGGGGGACCTGCTCGGGATCTTTATGGGGAACAAAGGGGCCCAGGAGCGCCCAGAGCCCCCGAGGAACAGAGAGGGAAGAGCGGCACCTACTGCAGCCCGGCCAGCATTCCCCCAGCGCTGTAAGCTGCTTATGGCCCCGGGAAAGCTGCGGAGCCTCCGCTCGGCCCCCAGCCCGCACAGGCACCGGGATGCTCCAGCGGGAGCTGCCGGGATGAACTGGGATGAACTGGGATGAACTGGGAGCGGCACAGCGATGTCGCTGCCGGGTTTGTGGGGATGCAGCGGGGCCGTGGCACTGCAGAGCCGCTCCATCCCAGCGTTCCCAGCATCTCCAGCACATGCTTTGCTCTCCTGCCACTCCACCGAGCTATTATGCAACTCCTCAGCCCAACCGCACAGCACAGAAGGCAGCGGATCACTGCGAGAGAGGGACTTTTTTCTTCATCCAAAAAAAACCCAACCATATAATATTTTCAAATGTTAATATCTATATCATTTGTACAGCCTGTGTGACACACAGCCATGTACACACAGGGAAAATTCAAAGGCTGTCAGGGTAATTAAATAAAAGACAGAATTAGAGAAATTAGAAAAAGAGATGACCTATTGAGTCATGCCTGGCTCGGGTCTGTCCCCTGGGGCCCAGTACAAGATGCTTCCTAGTGCTATACTGTGGTACTTTTATTTTTTACACAGAAAAAAAAAAGAAAAGAGATAAAATTAAAATAGCAACAATAAGTAAAATAACATGCAAAATAACTTTGCTGTTTTCTCACACTTTACAGGCGAGGATCGCAAAGCACCACATTCATCCTGATGCAAACTAGCACACTTGAGAAGGAGGCTGTTATTCTATGATTACTTCCTTTTTCATTACAGAAAAAAAAAGGATTAAGGAAAAGAAACAGGCCTTCCCATTGCCCTTGTCATCCAATTCAACCCAAATTACGAAGTCACATTCCTCTGTTAACCGTGGAACCGTTCCCATCTGATAAAGTTCTGCTTAAATCAATTTCATCATCATAATTCAAAGCCTATTTATTCCAACTAAGTGGTTTTGACATATTGGAAATTTAAAATAGTTTTGATATACTTGGAATCCTATGTAAGCCTTTGGTGGTCAAGTTTATATTATATTTTATATAGAGATATATAACTGTATCCTCTATTCTATATATATATAGAGAGAGAGAGAGAGTAGAGGATACAATTTTTTATATATTATATATATAAAATTGTGTATATATGTATATAATTTATATATTATATATATTTATAAAATTTATATAATAGATATTTATATATATATATAATTGTGTCCTCTACTACATGTACACACATATATATTTATATATATATATATAAATAGATATGTATGTAATAGAGGATACAATTATATATTATATATATATATAATGGTAGGTATATACATAATTTTATATATATATATATATATATATATATATATATTTACCTACCCCTGGAAAAATACAAACTTGACCAACAAAATACCTTCTTGGGAACGTTTCAGACACTCACACACTCACAGAGATTTGTCAATTGCCTTTCACCCACACAATGTTTTCTTTCACTGCCCACTTAGCCAAACCTGGTGAGTTTCTCCCCAAAACACCCAGAAATGATGAAAGAATCATGGAGCCCTCGGGTACCTTGCTGGCAGCTCCGGGCTGCCTGGAACTCTGCTATCGATGTCCTTACAGCACCACGGCAGCGAGGAGCATCCCCAAAATCCGCTGCTTAGAGGACAAGCCGAGCAGGAGCCATTCCACGCACGCAGCATCCAAAACACTTTTTTATCCCCCCACCTTTCTTCGGCACGATCTCCCCGCGGTTATTCCCCTGTGTGAGCCGGGTGAGGCGGCTCGGGCAGCGGAGCAGGGATGGGGATTGCGGCCGGAGCGCTCCGGGCATCGCAGCGGATGCGGAGCTGCCGGGCAGCAGCGGCCCAGCGCCGCATCCATCAGCGGAGCCTCTGCCGTGCCTCCCTCTCCGCAGCCAGATCCCCCCGGCCTTGCCGCAGCGGAACTTGGCCCATCTCAACCCTTTTTCCCCCATTTCGGGGAGAGACGGGGGAACCACAGCGTGGGGACCACAGCGGGGGGACCACAGCATCCCTCCCCAGCCCTTCTCCGCACGGCGCGCTTACCAGGCGAGCTTGAACCCTTTCATTAGTACAGCCACGATAATCCGCTGCCCGCGTCCTTGTGTGCCCACTGAGAGCTCCAGAGGTGCCAGCACATATTGGAGCAGCCCCGGGCGGCGAGCGTCCCGCGGGGAGCGCCGAGCGCCATGCGCCGAGCCGGGGCACGGCCGCCCCCCGCGCCCCCGGAGCCGCGGCGAGGCGCGCACGGCTCCCGCAGCAGCGGCAGCGCCGGGGGCTGGGGCTGAGCCGGCCCGCTCTGCGCTGAGCATGTGCAGCAGCCGCGGGACCGCAGCATGCCATGGCACGGCCCGGCCCCCGGAGCCCGCACACGTCCCGCAGCCCCGCCCGGCACCGGGCTGCTGGGGACAGAGGGGGTCCGATGGGGACAGACCCCAGCGACAGCGGGGGGCCGCTGGGGACAGCCCCCAGGCACGGCAGGGACAGCGCCTGGCACAGCGGTTTGGACAGCCTTGCACGCTGGCAGGGATGGGGCGTCCGCAGCTTCTCTGTTCTGGGGTCTCACGCCCCTCGCAGTAAAGGATATTTCTGATTATCTAACCTAAACCTCCTCTCTGTCAGTGTGAAGCCACACTGCTCTCCGTGCCCCTCACAGTACATATTTCCTAATATCTAACTCTCCTCTCTGTCAGTGTGAAGCCACACTGCTCTCCGTGCCCCTCACAGTACATATTTCCTACTATCTAACCTTCCTCTCTGTCAGTGCAAATC
>JAWWMQ010000105.1:4007087-4022350 GCA_035047885.1 Chlorospingus flavigularis
GAGTTGGGGACTGCATGTCATAAACCTGTGCACATTCCAGGAATGTCTACATAACTAATTCCTGATTGTATCTGTTTTAGAAGGTTCAAACCCATTCAGTTTTCCATTTCTCCAAAAAGATAATTAGATTTTTTTCAGTACATTCACACTATGATGGTGCTTTAACACTGCAGGTCACATTTCCCTTTAATTGAAACCAAAACCTACCAAAAACAGGTACAGAGAACAACAATTTTCAAGTGATTCTGTTGTTCCTGTCATGGAAAATGTCTGTTTTTCAAGCCAGAGATAAAACTGAGTTCCCCAAAACGCCACCACAACCCTAACTGAAATGCCACAGACCCTTCAGCACCCTCAATGATATTTTTTTTCCAGCTTGAAGAGGGTTTGCAGCAGTTGAGGTTTCAGCAAATATGAGAATGAGGACAAGTTCACCTTTACAAAGCAACATTTATCCAGAAGCACATTATACAATTTATTGCTAAACACTTAAAAAACTCGAAAGCTGCATCAAGGAGCAACCCAGTCCTGGGGCAGAACCTTCCCCAGCATCATCAGGGAAGGGGAATTGGAAAGGATGGGGAGTTACAGCTGGAACAAACGTGACAGGGAGAGCTCAGCTGGGATTCCATGAGCCCTGCAATGTGTGAGCAGCACCCCTGAGATCAGTGAGGGGTTTAACAGGGAATTCTACACCCAGGAAAGAGCTTCTCCCTGGAACACAGCCATGCTGCAGGATCCAGAGCAGCCTCAAAAGTAGATTTTTAATTATTACTGCCCTTCCCCACTCCCTGCAAGCCATGGCTCCCTCCAGCCATGCTGAACTTCATCCCTTTGTCAGATAAAACCTCAAACACGTTTTGCAGACACATCCCCTGCACTTCAACCCTGCTCTGATCCCAAAGAGGTCCTTTTGGTGCCCAGGAGAAAAAACCTTGGCTCTAAAGGCACCCAGTGGTGCCAACCAAACCTCCCAGCCATTCCCACCTCAAGCCCAGCTGGATCCACCCAGTTCCAGTCCCAGATTGCCAGCCAGGCTGAATTTCATCTTTTTGTGAGATAAAACCTCAAACAGGTTTAGCAGACACATCCCCTGCACTTTAACCCCAAGGAAGGTCCTTTTGGTGGCCAGGAGGACAAACCTTGGCTCTAAAGGCACCCAGTGGTGCCAGCCTGGTGCTCCCAGCCATTCCCACCTCAAACCCAGCTGGATCCACCCATTTCCACTCGCAGATTGCCAGCCCACAGGAAAGCAGAACCCACAGGCCTGTGAAAGGCACAGGCAACAGAGAAGCCTCACAGAAAAGGGTGGATGCATCCACAAGCTCGAATTACTGTCTCGCTTTTGACACTCCCCCGACATCCTTTCCAAAAAGAAAATTAAAGAGGCTGCCAGAAGGAATTTCTCCTCACACAACCGTCCCCGGGAGTGGAAAGCTGCCCCTAAAGCACCATCTAGTGTCACTCCCTCATCCAGCAGCATCCCTGCTCCCACCGCAGATGCCACGGAGGGACCACAAGCCCCCAAATCCCCTCCCTCCCACCCCGACCTCTGCGTCCAACACCAGCCCTGCAGCGTTTCCTCCAACCTCACGACTGTAAGGGCTCCAACCCCATCCCAGAGCGATTCCCTGCAGCAGGGAGGGCGGGCAGGGGGCAGGACAAGGTGCAGAGACAGAGTAAGAAGGTGCCAAGCGAAACCACTTACGCACAGTGAGGCCGGCAGCATTTCCATCCTACCTTTGCTGTCGCCATATCAGACGTCTCCATGCTTTCTGCTTGGCCTAGCAGTGAACAGGGGCATCAGGGCAGAAGGAAAGGAGGGAGGGAGGGGAGAGAAAGGGAAAGTCAAAAGAGGATGAAGAACAACAGGCAAACAACCTGGCAGGAGGATGAGAAGAATGGAAGTCGCTGAGGGGTTAGTGCGGAGATTCTGCCCCTCCAGAGAAGGGCAAGAAAAGCTTCTCAAGGGGTGGCCCTGGGTTAGGAACTCGTTTGGAGCCTGGCACAAGACCTGAGTCACTGCCATGCCCCCACCCAAGGGTCCAGCAGGAGGGACAGAGAGGAGCAGGAGGGACAGAGAGGATCCTGCTCCTCCTCCTGCTGCTGCTCCCAGCTTCCCTTCCAGGCTGAGCTCCTGCAGGGAACTGGGGAAAACCCAGCTTCCAGTGAGCAGGGGAACAACCCAGCTTCCAGTGAGCAGGGGAACAACCCAGACTGCAGGGAGAAGGGAACAACCCAGCCTGCACTGAGCCAGGGAACAACCCAGCTTGCAGGGACAAGGGAATAACCCAGCCTCCCAAGTGAGCCAGGGAACAACCCAGCTCCCAGTGAGCAGGGGAATAACCCAGCCTGCAGTGAGCTGAGGAAGAACTCGGTTACCAGTGAGCAGAAACAACCCAGCTCCCAGTGAGCAGGGGAAGAACCCAGCCTGCAGTGAGCTGGAGCCCAGCCTGCAGCAACCCAGGGGAACAACCCAGCTTCCAGTGAGCAGGGAATAACCCAGCTTCTATCCAGCTGGGGAAGAAGCCAGCCTGCAGTGAGCCAGGGGCACAGCCCAGCCTGCAGAGAGCCAGGGGCACAGCCCAGCCGCAGCAGCTGCTCATCCTCCCTCTCTGCAAGAAGGGAGAGTCACCCACCCCAGCCCAGCCCAGCCACCCCGAGTGGGCATTTCAGGAGTCAGGAGGACAGGAGGGAAGCAGGTGGGTTCTGGGCAGTGCACAGGTACAGGAGGAGTGCTCAGACACGAGGGGGATGATGTGGGGAGGGAAGAGAAGAGTGAGGGGGGGCAGGCAGGCAGGTGAAGCAGCGATGGTGCAGAGCAGCCATACCAGAGAGCACAGTGCAGAACGCGGGGTGCAGGCTGCTCACTGCACCCCCCGAGCTCACTCACCTCACACAACACCCTCACACGACTGGGCCTGACCTAGTAACCCTTTGGTGCACGCTGAGCTCGGCCTGGAGGCACCGAAGCCCCAGGAAAGGCGCGATGGGTGCCAGCATCGGGAGGCACCCGTAGCTGCGTGTGCCCGCCCGGATTGGCGGAGCACGGTGACTTCACGCCACCCCAGCCATCCCCCTGCTTCTCCCTGCCGGTCCTCCTGGCCCACTTTGCTCCAGGAAACCAGCCTGGAGCCTGTGAGGCAGCCCAGCAGCTCCCAGAGCAGAGCAGCGGGCAGGCAGAGCAGAGGGAGGCAGGGAAAAAACACTGCAGAGCTCAGGCACATCAAAGCCTCTGAGAGCATCACTGCTGAAAGTGCTGCCTGACAGTGCTGCCTCAAAGTGCTTATTCATCCCCCGGTGCTCAGACACGCAGCAGGAGCACACAGGGACCCACAAACGGATTTATGGCAGGGTTTGGACACACTGAGGGGTTTGAACACACCAAAGGGCAGCTCAGCCTCTGCAAAACCAGCACTGAGCATTGCTGCTGCCCTGGGCACAGGCACTGTCACACGCTGTCACAAACCAGGGAGCAGACCCACGGGGGTTTGGTATATTCAATATTTAACTTACAGCCATGGCAGACCCATGGGGATTTAGTATATTCAATATTTGACAGCCCTGGAAGACCCACAAGCGTTTATTATATTCTATATTTTACAGCCTTGGTAGACCCACGGGGCTTTAATATATTCAATATTTTATAGCTGTGGCAGACTCATGGGGTTTAGTATATTCAATATTTTACAGCCCTGGTAGACTCATGGAGGTTTGGTATATTCAATATTTAACTTACAGCCATGGCAGACCCATGGGGATTTAGTATATTCAATATTTTACAGCCATGACAGACCCACGAGTGTTTAGTATATTCAATATCTGACAGCCCTGGCAGACCCACAAGCGTTTATTATATTATATATTTTACAGCCCTGGTAGACCCATAGAGTTTGGCACATTCAATATCTGACAGCCCTGGCAGACCCATGGGGATTTAGTATATTCAATATTTTACAGCCATGGCAGACCCTCAGGGGTTTGGTACATTCAATATCTGACAGCCCTGACAGACTCCCATGAGTTTATTATATTCAATATTTTGCAGCTGTGGCAGACTCATGGGGATTTAGTATATTCTATATTTACAGCCATGGCAGACCCATAGGGGTTTGGTACATTCAATATTTCACAGCCTTGGCAGACCCAAAAGGGTTTGTTATATTCAGTATTTAACAGCCCTGGCAGACCCAGGGGGCTTGGTGCATTCAACATTTAACTTACAGCCCCGGCAGACCCACAAGGGTTTGTTATATTCCGTATTTCACAGCCCTGGCAGACCCGCAGGATTTCAGTACATTCAATATTTGACAGCCCTGGCATCAGCCTGTGCTGGAGGACAATGGCACAGATGTCACCCTCCTGCAGAGGGTGCAGTAGGCTGGGGACAGGCAGGAACCCTCAGCACCAAGGCACCCCTAGGAAGGGCCATGAGCACAGAGAGGGTTCCTCTTGGAGCCTTGGCACTCACAAAATGTGGATTTTGCCCTGTGTTTGTGCTGCCGTGCGTTCATGCATGCTTGCACAAACCCACGCTGGCACACTGCCCCTTTGTGCTCAGAATACACAAAAGCTTTGGGAGAGAGGAGGCTTGGATGGGATCTTGGGAAGGAATTCATCCCTGGCAGTGCCCAAGGCTGGGCTGGACAGGGCTTGGAGCACCCTGGGATGGTGGGACGTGTCCCTGCCATGGGACAGGGTGGGTGTAAGGTCCCTTCCATCCCAAAGCATTCCGTGATTCCATGAAATACTGTCACAGACATGTTTTATGAAAATCCTTTCCTTAAGATTTTTCCTCCTGAGAAGCTGAGAGGCATCAGGAACAAAATGGAAACAATGGTTATCTGCTGCTGTGGAATGCAACAGGTGCATCTGGGATTGGTTGTTTCTAATTAATGGCCAATCACAGCCCAGCCGGCTTGGACAGAGAGCTGAGCCACAAACCTTTGTTATCATTCCGTTCTATTCTTAGCTTAGCTACCTTTCTGAGGAAACCCTTTCTTCTATTCTTTTAGTATAGTTTTAACATAATATATATCATAAAATAATAAATCAAGCCTTCTGAAACATGGAGTCAGATCCTCATCTCTTCACTCATCCTCAGACCCCTGTGAACGCTGTCACAAAATACGTCCTGGTCAGGGACATAAAGCCCCTCCTCTGAACACTTATTTCAGTCTCCTAAAGCATCCAGTGCAGAGATGCACAAACAGCAAATCCACACCCTCTGCTCCCCAACCCCTCCTTCATGAAGCCACAGATGTCCCTCAATGACATTTCTATTTCTGTGATTTTCTCCAATGACATTTCTACTTCTGTGATTTTCTCCAACTTCACAACAGCGTGGGAAGGGAAAGAAAAAAGCACAACAGCTTCATGAAGGACTTCCAGCAAATCCTGAGCTAAAGAGTCATAATTTTGCAATTCAGAAAAAGCTGAATTTCCACATTTCAGCCTCATTACAGCAGAGGCTCCCCGTGGCTGCAGCAGCTCCTGAGCTTAAAAGCAAACAGGAAACATCTCCTGAGGAAGTGCAGCCTTAGGAAGGGAACAGCCCACTGCGAAATGCCTGAGCTCCGGGGAGGAATTCCAGGCTCCATAAATATCCACAGCCACGGCCCTGTTAGCCCGGGGCTCCTAATTGCCTCCAAAAGGATTCCTTAGCAATTAGAGACCATTGCTTTTTGTCAGCATTACCCTTCCCACAGGCACAGCCCACAGCCAGCAGGGCATCCTCTGTATGGCTCCAGAGCAGCCTCACCTCTCAAAGACTCCCAGGGGCTAAAAATTTCCCTTTTTCTGTTTATAGAATAAGAGTCTCACCTCTCAAAGACTCCCAGGGACTAAAAATTTCCCTTTTTCTATTTACAGAATTCCAGGCTCCATAAACATCCACAGCCACGGTCCTATTAGCCTGGGCTTCCAGCTCCTCCAAAAGGATTCCTTAACAATTAGGGAACATTTCTTTTTGTCAGCATTACTCTTCCAACAGCCACAGCTGGGCATCCTCTGTATGGGTCCACGTTCCCCAGAGCAGCCTCACCTCCCAAAGACTCCCAAGGAATAAAAAATTCCTTTTTTCTATTTATAGAATAAGAGCCTCACCTCTCAAAGACTCCCAGAAAATAAAAAATTCCCTTTTTCTATTTATAGAATAAGAGCCTCACCTCTCAAAGACTCCCAGAGAATAAAAAATTCCCTTTTTCTATTTATAGAATAAGAGCCTCACCTCTCAAAGACTCCCAGGGACTAAAAAATTCCCTTTTTCAAGTGTCCAGCAGTGCGAACAAAGGGCTGAGCAGGCTCAGATTAATTTGCCAGGAAAGGTGCGTGAGCTGCAGGCAGAGAATTCAATGTGCTGCCTGTGAGGCACCACTCCAGCCACGCTGTGATTCTCCCATATGGCAAAAAAAATAAAAAAGAAAAGGCTGCAGGAGTTAGGGAAGCACCAAAAAAACCCTGTTTGGGTGTGTGAAATGCATGCAAACAAAACCTGTTAGCGACAGAACCAGTGGGAGGGGAAATTGGAAACAGATCAGGAAATGTTACGGGGAGAGAGGAAGAACTGCTACAGAAAATGTAAGGAGGAGAGAGTTTAATTGGAATGCTAAGGAGGAGAGAGTTCAATTGGCATATGCACCTTGGTTACAGGTGTACAGATCCCCAGGAAAATGTGGCAGGTGGGCACAGTCCCGAGTCCTCCCCGAAGGCAGCAGCGATGTGCAGATGCCATCACAGCATCTGCCAGCCAGGGCACACCTCCATTTCCCTGGGAAAAAGCCCTGCAGGGACTCCCTCAGCAGCTGGGAAGTCACATGAGCCTTCATTTCCAGCAAAAAAAAAAAAAATAAAAATGCATTTCTCTCTCTGCAGGCATGACGGGAGCTGTAGTTCCATGGCCAGGGCAGAGAGAGCCCGAGAGCCATTTCTGAGCCTCTGCCCTGGAGCTTGGGGAGGGACAGAAAGGTGGAACAGCAGCACAACACCTTGGTGATTCCTACTTGGAATATTCCCAACTTTTTCTGATTGCTACCTGCAATATTCCTACCTTTTTTCTGATTCCTACCTGGAATATTCCTACCTTTCTCTGATTCCTACCTTTTCCTGATTCCTACTTGGAATATCCCCACATTTTTCTGATTCCTACTTGGAATATTCCTACCTTTTTCTAATTCTTACTTGGAATATTTCTACCTTTTTTATGATTCCTACTTGGAATATTCCTACCTTTTTGTGATTCCTACTTGGAATCAGAGAATGGAGAAAATCAGCCCTCCATCAAAAGGAGAAAAAGAATTCCCTTATTTTTGAAAAAAATAATTTAAAATATATAATTTTAAATATATTCTTTAAAATAATAAAAGAGAGACTTGGGGATAGGAAGAATATTTGTATCAGGAGAATGAGGGGCAGCACCAGGAAGGCGGAGAGGCTGGGATGATTCAGGTTGTAACTGCTGCTTTCTTGAGCAATATTAGAATTTTAAAATCCTGCTTTCACGCTGTGCTTTGGCTCTTTGCCTCCCCTCATTGTCCTGCCTGTTTGAACTCAGCCTTTCTTTTGCCTGAGGTGGTGCAAGAACCTCTCCCAGGCTGGGAAAGGCTCAGTCACTGCAAATCTGGGTAACAGAGAGCTGTGACTCATGGCACACCTCAGAGAGAAATCCCCCTTCTCCTCTTCTGGGCGATTCAAAGGAAAATAATTTCCTAATTTCCTAATTTTTGCCTCCATTGTGCAGCCACTGTGAGCAGGCAGCAAGAGGTCACTGCCTCGGGCAGAAATCTTGATTGGTTTTGATCTTAGAGACAAAGAGATCCTGAATTTTGTCATGGTCTGAATTGATTCCCATCACACCACAGCCCAACACCTGAACAGGAGGAGATTTCCACGCAGCATCATGTTGAACATCCAGATTCCCCAAATCAGAGTGCTTTGAAATGCCTAAATAAAACCTTCAGACCTGTTGGAACCAAAGTCTTTCCAAGCTAAATCTTTCTATTCAGTCCAACAGCCGGGATGGGCTGGCCCTGCCTGAGGGATCATCCATGGACACACTGGAGAAACCAAACCTTCTGTTCCCATCTGGATCTGTGGGGTAGCTCCTGCAATATCCTACAAACAAATAACCTCCAGTTTCAGATAAACTGGTGAAGAACACACACTAGATTATTTTTTTGGCTTTAGGAATAAAAGCCCTTAGAGGGATGACTGCAGAGGAGGGGAAAGATCCTGAACCCTTCATTTCTGAAACCTGAGACAGAAGAAATCAACTAAAGAACAGCACCTGAGGCTGCAGAGGCATTTCAGAGCAGCACTGAAAGCCTTCCCCTACAGGTTCAGGGGCTCTCCCAGTGCCAGTGGCATCAACAACAGGGCAGAACAAAGGCTGGCAGCAGGAACAGAGGGCAGAGGATACCCCTGACCCACAGAGCCACCCAGCATCAACCCTGGTTCCTCAGGATGGGTGGCAGGTGCTGCACAAAGCCTGAACTCACATAAAGAACCCTAAGCCTGGAGCAAAGAGTAAAGAAATCATGAACTCCTACAGAGCTGGAAGCTTTGCCAGACCCCCAAACAGGCCCATAGTCCCATGGGAATGGCACTGAAACAGCAGGAAGGGGTTGAGCAGAGCCAGCACTCAGCAGCCAAGGGTTTGGGGCAGGGCTCATTGGGGGAAGGAAAGCAGGGAGAGGAAAAGCATCAGGTTAAAGTATTAGGGTAAAGTATTAGGGTAAAGTTGGAGGAGAAGAGGGGAAAAAGCAGAGGGGCTGGTGCCATCCCAGTGCCTGACCTTGCTGCACACACCAAGATGCACAACACAAACACTCAGCACAGGCCAGGGGAGCGGAGGGGCAGGCAAAAAGCAGAAGAAGAAAGGCAGAGGTCAGCGAGCACTCACACGGTTACAGTCATCGGCAGGAGGGGGGGATCTGTCCCAGGCCAGTCCCAGCAGCCTGAGGGAGCCTCCCTGCAGCAGCAGGGCAGGAAAACACGGCTGCAGCCAAAGAGGATAAAACCCCAGCTGGGTTACACACGCACAGTGGGGCAGGGGGAAAAGCAGCACAGGGCCGTGACCTCGGAGTCCAGCGTGGAAGGAAGGATGCAGGGCTGCAGGGGACAGCCCTGGGGTGGCTCTGGGGCTTGCTGTGCCCGCTGCAGCCTGGCCCAGAGGAAGCAGCAGTGACGAGGCTGATGAGAGGGCAGAGCTGAGCAGGGAGCTGCTGGAGCTGCTCTGCTCTCAGATTTCTCCCATCACAGGCAATTCCATTTTAAAGGAGCAGCTGCCTGGGAGACTTTTTGCCAGATGCAAGATGCTGCTGTGGGGTAAGATGCAGAAAGCTGAGAGAATGAATTCTCTGTTCATTTGAGAGTTTGCTGATGATGGTTACTGGAATGACATTCTCAAGGGCAGAACTGACGCAGCAGACTGCCCACTACCACTATTCCACATTTTCCCCAAATCTCCTGTAACAGGGCAGAAGACACCTGAAAAGTGTGTGAAAAGTGTGGATGCTCAGCTCAGAAGGAAGCCAGGGGACACCTTGCAGAGGTAAAATGCATAAAAAAATGTTCTAAGCTCTCGAATGGTTGGTACCTCTCCTTTTTGGCTGCTGACACGAAATGTGAAGATGCGCTCATTTCCTTTTGCCAGATGCAGTGCTGCTGTGGGGTAAGATGCACAAAGCTGAGAGAATGAATTCTATGTTGAAACAAAGAAAGTTGGACTGTAATGGTTACTGGAATGACATTCTCAAGGGCAGAATTGACCCAGCAGACTGCCCACTACCGCTATCCCACATTTTCCCCAAATCTCCTGAAATGGCAGAAAACACCTGGTGAAAAGTGTGGATGCTCAGCTCAGAAGGAAGGCAGGGGACACCCTGCAGAGATAAATTCCATAAAAGGATGTTCCACACTCCTCTGGAATGGTTGGTACCTCTCCTTTTGGCTGCCGACTATGAAATGTGAAGATGCACTCAATTTCCTTGTGCCAGATGCAGTGCTGCTGTGGGGTAAGATGCAGAAAGCTGAGAGAATGAATTCTTTGTTGAAACAAGGAGAGTTTGATGATAATGGTTACTGGAATAGAATTCTCAAGGGCAGAATTTACCTGCCCACTACCACTATCCCAGCTTTCCTCAAATCTCCTGAAATGGGAAAAAACACCTGGTGAAAAGTGTCCATGTTCAGCTCAGGAGGAAGCCAAGGGATGGATTGCAGAGGTGAAATCCATAAAAAGATGTTCCAAGCCCCTCCTGAATGGTTGGTACCTCTCCTTTTTCACTGCTGACTATGAAATGCAAAGATCCATTCACTTCCCAAGGTGACCATTGGAAATCTTTTCATTTTCCAAAGATTTACAGCACTGAGAGCACAGAACAGGCCATGACGAGGGATGTGTGTGTGCTGACTGGAAAGCCAGGACAGAGCTGCTCTGTTCAGCTCTCTCCAACACAAAACCAGGAGGATCCTCCACTAAACCAGTGCAAATTCCCAGTGGAATTTTTCTGTCCCTACAGAGAACGAAGAAGAAATGCCCTGCAGTGAGCAGCTGCCTTCAGAAAGAGCTGATGGCTGTGAGATGCAAAGGGCTCTGTAAGGACAGCAGCATTCCAGCTGGAGGAAGCAATTCCCACTGATCCTGTGAGGACAGCAGCATTCCAGCTGGAGGAAGCAATTCCCACTGATCCTGTGAGGATAGCAGCATTCCAGCTGGAGGAAGCAATTCCCACTGATCCTGTAAGGACAGCACATTCCAGCTGGAGGAAGCAATTCCCACTGATCCTGTGAGGACAGCACATTCCAGCTGGAGGAAGCAATTCCCACTGATCCTGTAAGGACAGTAGCATTCCACCTGAAGGAAGCAATTCCCACTGATCCTGTAAGGACAGCAGCATTCCAGCTGGAGGAAGCAATTCCCAGATCCCTTTCCAGCACTCACACCCTGCCCCATCCCCAAGGAAGCTGAGGCAGCACCACTGAGCCTCAAGAGCAATTTCTCCTCCAGCTGCCAAGGCAGGAGGAGGATCAGCATCCCCTGTGCCTTCAGCTACGGCTGTGACCAGCCAAAATCCAGATTATTGTGGGCCCAGATCCTCCAAAAATTCAAGGGGAGAACAAAAGGAAATATGTTGTAAAAAATAAACCTTTTTGTAGCTATAGGACACGAAAGAACACAAGCTCACACTGCTTTTCTCAAGGTGAAGAAAAAAAGGGAAGTTTATTTTCTGACTCTAACATTTATGGTTTTCCAAAAGTGACAGCAGATTAGAGGGTGACAGCGCCACCTCTCCAATGACACTGGACAAACCAACAGCCCATCAACCTTCTCCTCTTCCATAAAGAAATGCAAAACAATGAGTTATTTACAGAAAGCGTGTGAGAAAGTTCACTACAAGAACATCAACATCAGAAGGCTTAGAAAAATCTTAAAAAACCAGGGTGACACCTTTTTCTGCTCTCCAATTTATTGGCTCCACAAGTGGGGTTTGTCTCACTTATCCCTGCACTGTTTCTCCTCACCTCTGCATTTATCCTTTCCCTGCACACTGCACATCAAAGGAGTCACTACAAACTCAGAGTTTTGCCCCATCTCATATTGAAATCTCTGAGATTTTAATAAAAACAGTAGATTAAAGCTGTAGCAACCCAAGGGGTTCCTACATTGAGACACCCTTTCTACTCCACTGCTTTGAGCTAGAAATCTCTGTAAAAAGGGAAAAGATGGCACTGACTCCTCACAGACAGCAGCAGCTCCACCTGCTAACTCAACCCTTCAGCACAAGAAGGGACACTCTGGGGTCAGCTGGGATGTCTGACATCACATTTTAGAGTTTTATTATGTAGATATACATTTTAACCTCCTAGGAAGTCTTCTGAAATGGGAAATTCCCCTTTTAAATTGGATTTTGGCTACAAATAAGGTAAGGGATGTGTTCTATTACGTGCATTCTCACATTTTATTTGTCTTCTCTGTTGGCCAGACCCACAGATGGAGTTCTGTTTGTGTAAGATCACTTTTCACTTCCCCTTCAGCAGCTCCCAGAACATCTCCCAAGGAAATTCTACACCCAAATAATGTCAACCAAATATTTTTGACGCAACACCAAATGATTCACAAGGGAAAAATGTTAGGAAATAAAAATGGTTCCTGGAGAGCTGCACCCCATTTTAACTGGACACCACCTTTGTGGCACTGCAGCCACCCCACACAGGTGGAACAAGGGACAAATTCACTTTTTTTGTGCAGAGGAGCACCAGGCACACTCATGGCATGAGTCACATCTTGCTTTGTGATGCCAGCCCTGCTGAAATGTTCCCAGCACGAGGAAGGTGGGTTTGTGTGACAGGCACACAAAGAGGGGCTGCCCACACTCTGCTTTGCCTCAGGGAACCCTGCACTCCTTTCCAGCACCCATTAATTCTGTTATCATCACTAGCACAGCCAAAATTCCCAAATCCTTTGGGTTTGGGCACATGCTGTAAGATTGGAAGTTCTAAGCCCCTAAAGACATCCCACAGAGGGATTTTATCCTGGATTTAGTCCAGTTTAACAAGGCATCCCTGTGAGATGAGGTGGGCAACTCTGACCTCAATTTACAGCCAAGTCTGCAATGCAAACCCTTCCCTACAGAAACAGAATTAACATCAGGCTGCCCTGCAAACCCTCCCTTCTATGCCTAACAAACCCAAAAACCCTCCCTTCTGTGCCCAAAAAACCCAAACCCCCTCCCTTCTATGCCCAAAAATCCTCCCTTCTATGCCCAAAAAACCCCAAAATCCTCTGTGCCCAACAAACCCTTCCTTCTGTGCATCCCTGACAGCCCCAGCACAGGCTGGGACCAGTTAAGTTCTGTGAGGCTCTCTGCTGGTTAATTTTTCAGCAGAACAGAAGTTTCAGTGCTGCATCAGGAGCCCACAATGGTTTTGTGTCTCTTTGCTGGTGTTGCCCTCGATCAGGCCAACAATTGGAGCATTTTCAGGCCATCTCAGGGAGCCCCACATCCCCTCTCAGAACGGGCTCCTTCTCTCTGCTCCAAGGAGCCAGCAGAACAAATCTGAATTAATCCCCTCAGCAAGCAGCCCTGCTGGCACCTCACAGCTTGGGAAAGCAGCTCTGAGCAGGAAAACAAATCTAAAATGGGAGCCATCCTATACCATGGGCACTGCCCAGGTGCCACACACCTGGAGACTCCGGGAGCACAGGGAAATACCACTGGGTCACTCACAGCCACGAAAATTGGTGTGAGTAATTGAAAATAACAATGCAAGTCGAAATATGCAAGTTACAGGCCCCAGAAAGAATCCCAGCCTCTTCTCTGCCGCCATGATATTTTCTGAAAAATCCCTTTGGCAGGATTGTTCTCTTGAGAAGCTGAAAAGCCTCAGAGGAAAAGAAAAACAATGGTTATCTGCTGCTGTGGAATGCAACAGGTGCATCTGTGATTGGGCTCATGTGGTTGTTTCTAATTAATGGCCAATCACAGTCAGCTGGCTCAGACAGAGAGTCCGAGCCACAAGCCTTTGCTATCATTCTTACTGATTCTATTCTTAGCCAGCCTTCTGAGGAAATCCTTTCTTCTATTCTTTTAGTATAGTTTAATATAATCTATATCATAAAACAATAAATCAGCCTTCTGAAACACGGAGTCAGATCCTCGTCTCTCTCCCCTCACCCTGGGACCCCTGTGAACACGGTCACAGAAGATTACTCATGAAGATTCCTAACTACTAATGGAGATTTGTGCCCTTCTGTGGACCCTCCATCCTTCCCTTCACCACGAGCCCCTGCCCATCCTGGCTGCTCTGGGATGCCCCCCTTAGCTCTGCCTTTTTGCCTAAGTGCTGGCTGAGCTAGAAACTGGCTCAGTTATGGGTTAAATTTCTTAAATTTTGGTGTGACCGCTGGAATTTTACCCATTAGCACCAAGGAAATAGCACAAACAAGAGTAGTTACAAATAGTACAGTGAAATCTAAGTGAAACCTAAAAAAATTAGGCATCCTTCTGGATCTGTTCACTTGTTTTTTAAGTAATTTACTCCCTAAACTCCTGATGTCTCCAGAGAGGTCCAAGAGGAGAGGACCATCTCCCTGAATGGATCTCAAATACTGAGCAGCAGTACACAAGCACCCTAAACTTTAGCTTCACATCTGTTAAAAGGACATCCAAAATATGCAAATGGCAATCAAACACTTTTGTTTATGTTCATACACAACGTATTTCAGCTATTTGTACCTAAAAAGGGAACAATTACCTACTTTAGCCAACATGAATGAATGCCTGATTGCTTCATTTATAAGGAATTAGGCACAGCAAAGGGACCAAAACACAGCTAAGCAAAAATGAATCAATACAAGTGATGATGCTGCAATCTTTTTCTTTCCTACAACAATTTTGAGATCTCAGGCATATGCTGTAACCTGCATTTGTGCCTTTTATACTGGCACTGATTCTATAAAATTGTTATTCTTAGGAGGAAAATTTAGCCCTGCTGTAGGATCAGTGGATTTTATTCATAAATAACTGCTGGGGAAAAAAATATATCTTCTAATCCTGCTCTGGATGAAGATGGTATCAAATGGGAACCAGTTTAACTCCAAAATAAGATGGGACAAGGTCATTTAAACACTTTATTTTACTGCCCTTATACTTTAATGACGAGAACAAGGACAAAGTCAAACTTGAAAGACTTCCCTTTAGAATTATACTTTGTGTATAGAAGTATAAATAAAGCAGCACTCAGTACATTCAAAGCGAGAAAATGCAGAACAAGACATTATTTTATATTACAAAACACATGTCATTGCCTATCTCACTGTAAAGGGACCCTCCTCTTCCCAGTTCTACAGTTTATATCCTCCAAGCAAGTCATGTTGCATTAGTAATGCCAATTTACAGTTCCTCTCCTTCAGTAGGAGACAAGGAACTGCCTGTAGTCCTGAACTCTGCAGTTCTGAATTTGCTACACTGCCAGTCATTCTGAGCTCCTGTGGACAAAGCATATTCAGACTAACAATAATTATCAATACCATCCTACAAGACTTTAGTATCACAAAAGCATCATCTTGTCCAGAACTGGAAGAAACAGGGGACAAAGTATGCTGGAATCCCTGGGAAAAAATGGAAATACAGCTGTTGAGAAGTCATTAAATTTTTCCTTTCTCTGAAGCACAAAGCAAAGGTTGACACGTTTTTGGCAACTGTCTAAACAGACTCAATTTTCTCCTTTCTTGACAATTTACTCCTTTTCTCCTTTCTTAA
>JAWWMQ010000105.1:4037628-4051729 GCA_035047885.1 Chlorospingus flavigularis
ACAAATTGGTTTAGAGTAGAATCTCACTGTCTAACACAGGTGATGGTTATTGGAGAGTAATTGTAAATAATGTACATGTAGTTTTTAGTATAAAAAGATAACACTGCCCTGGGGCAGGCAGAGTGCCTGGAGCTGTCCTGTAGGATGGACCTCGGCAGGGCAGGAGGAAATTTTTTATAGATAAGATACTATAAACAACTTTGAGACTGAGAAATGAAGAGCTCTGACTCCTTTTTTGAGCGCTAGGCTGGGAAAAGAGACTTTTGAACTTTTCTCGGGGTCACTCTGACAAGCTAAAGATCCCAACATATAATGTTTCTAATGTTTAATACCATCTCATTTGAAGAAAAAGAAAACCTTGCTGTGACTGCAGCTGATTTTGTACTTCCTCACAGAGCACTACCATTTCCCTCAGCTGGAAAGCGAATTTCCTGGAAAGATTTGTGATGGCAAGAAGAATAATCTGATTTTAGCACTGTTTTTCTTTGATTCTTTGGCTGGGTTTCAGTCCTGCCCCGTGTCCCTGGGACCATCAGGGGCATGCAGTGACACCACAGCTGCTGTGGACACCTCCATGGGTGCATCAGGGAGAGGAAATTCTGCAGGGATATCCCAGTGGCCTCAGGACACAAACTCATCTCAAGGCCTTTAAAAATAAGGGAGTGATGATCAGTGGAAAAGGAAACAGCTTAGCAACTTTAAAAAAAATTTATTTTTATTTTTTTCTAAACCAAACCACACAATTTGCAATAATTGTGTATTCCCAGTGCCAAGATGGGGTTATATTGGTAAGGTTTTCTTAGAAAAAAATATTCAGTGAGTTTCATTTGAATTAATACCTAAATCAAGTTCGGCAATTTTGCAGTGTTAAACTTTCTTTTCTGGGAAATACTGATTAAACCTGGATCTCTACTAAGAAAGAGTGATTTGACTCAGCTGGAAGAATTCATGGAAGTGTAATGATTTGATAGATATCTGCAATAAATAATGCCAACATGTTGCAATGTAATCAAACTGTTGCATTTAAATCATGATTATCTTCCAATGTCCTTCAGCTCAATTCCTTGTGTGGGCTGTCTTGGAGTGTCTGAGGTAGAAGAACCTTTCTACATTTGTCAAGGCAAACATTCTAGGGGATGTATTATCCCTTATTTTACTTATTAGCAGCAATTAAGCAGGAATAGTGCACAGAGAAGGATTATAAAGAGGCAAAATTATTTTAAGGTGTCTGGGCAAAAAAACCTCCATGGATTTCGCATTGTGATTTGTGGAAATGAATTCTTTTGAGGCAGCATTAGTGATATTCCCTGCAAAAGGTTACTTTTAATGGTATAATATATGCTCTCTGGCTCAGACAGAATAATTTTCTGAGCTAATATTGATTTAGGATTAGAGTGAAAAATAGATCTCACTTTTTCATGTTAAACTAATTCCAAATTAAGATTTAAATTAAAAGGTTAGAAAGAGGTCTCAAAAATAAATCATTTTGGAGGCCCCACAACTTCATTATTGTTTGTCTAATAAACATCAAGCTTTTAAAATTATACTCTGAAGAGAAACTAAATGAAAATTATGATTCAGAAAGGAGCTTTGCCAGAGATGTTTTAATGAGGAAGTTTGATTCCACAGTCACTTAGTTTAATAAGGTACAAAAGGCAGCGTAAAGTTGTAAATAACATAAATGCAAATGATATTAGAAATGACAGAATTGAGTCTGCTGGAGCAGAAGCATTTTGGAGGCTGCTGTGGAAAATGTGAGATACACCCACTGAAATGAAAGGGGCAAAGGATAAATGCCCAGGTTGTTGCCATCAAGACACTCCACCACTGACCAGAAATAAAGCCAGGAGATGCACTTTTTGCTTTGGTATAAAGCTTAACTTAAGGGACATGAGTTAACCAGCTCATTTTTAAGTATGACTTAGTGCAAAAGCTACAGACAGTGATTAAATTAGTTTTAAGTGCCTTCCACTAAGAAGTACATCGTTAAAGAACTAGATAACTAGGCAATTTCCTATGTGTTTTTAATTAAAGGTAATATTTTGTGCTTGGAAATGAAACACAAGGAAGTTAATTATTTAATTAAACTGGAGCTTTTCAGTATTGTCTGCTGAGTGGAATGATATTCTGCCTTAAAAGCCTCATATAAGCAGCTAAAGTAATCTTTCACACATGTAACAGATACAACTATTTAATAAAAAATGAATGAGAAGCTACTCATATCCTGCTGTGAAATAGTTATTAGTTTCTGCTATAATACATGAATTTACTTCTCCTGAAGAAATGCATTTAAATGGTGAAGAACAGTTGATGTCTGATTATTACATTTCATGTGTTAAACCAAAAACATTTATACTGCTTTTGAGTTCAGGAGTCAAAGAGCTGTCATCATGCCAGGCTATAAAAAGCTGATTTCCATGTCTTTATGATGGAATGTAACGATTAGTGGAACCACACTAACAATCCAGGTTTGTTTGGTGGTTTTTTTTAATACTTTTCTCATTCAATTGTCATCTCCAAGGGCTTGCTTTTGAGGGGGGATGAATACATGTCTAAACAGTACTTGAAGAAATTGAAAATATCTGAGTAAAATCTTGATCCCACCCATGCTACTGATGAACTTTCTGAAGATTTCAGCGGGACTTGCATTGTATTTATTGGGCTTTACACAAAGACACACAGGTTTTTGTCTTTCAGAAAAAGTGTTGGCAGTCCTACAATAATGAATAAAAACTGGAACTGGCAGAATTTCTTCCTTCAGGAAATAAGGACTCCTGAGGCAGGTGGGCAGCTGGTGCACTGATATGATGTTCCCTACAGCGCTGGCCAAGGTTGTCTCCTCGTTCCTTGTACACTCCTCTTTTTCTCTATGGATCCATCTGTCATCTCTTGTCTGATACTTGGATGGCAAGCTCTGGAAGATTTCATTTGGAAGCCATCTTTACTTATTATATCTATTATAATATAAATAATAAATATAATATATTTATTATATAAATAAACATAAATATTTATTATATTTAAATATATTTAAATAATATAAATATTTATTATCTTTAAATATATTTTATATTTTTTACTCCTGACCAGGAGTTTCTGGTCCATAATTGAGGCTACTTTGTTAATACTGCTGTTTCCATATCTATTAAAATTAGTACTGATATTCTGGGTATTTGCCCCAAATGTTCATTAGTAGTTTAATATAAGCATTGTGAGATTTTGAATAACAACTATCGATGACAGTCTCCCACATTTATGTAATTAAATAATAAATTAAATTGATTAATAAGGCATATTTTAAATGAAAATATCTTTACTGTCAGATTTGTATTTTGTCATTTCTAAATTATTTTATTACCTGCCCATAGAAAAATAATGAAGTCTATACAGATGCATTTTTTCAGTGAGGTAGAAAACGGATAATGTAATTTGGACATATTAAATTGTTGTTGTCAGGAATAGCTGTACAAATTTCCTTTGTAAGATATGGCACAAGGGGTATGAATGGAAGTACTCCAATCCCTGACACATGCACTATTTATGTAACATGTACCCCTTCATTATCTTATTCTGAGGTGTGCAGTTTGTATTCAAAAAAGAAAAATAAACCTGAAAATGATCTGCAAGTTCAGTGCATTCAGAACTGTAGAAACTGCGCTTTTTACGTCACAAGTATATATTGACAAAAATAACTTAGCTATAGAAGGATCTCCAGTTTTCTTGAGACCTCCATTGAAGGAGCATCTGAGCCTGGAGCTGTGGGCCTTTCCTTGTGCCTCTGTGTCCTGATGGCAATTCATCCCTTCCTTGTGCTCCCCTCTGTGGTATTTTCTGGGGTCCCCATCGTTGGAAGGAAAGCTGAATCTGACTCCATGTTCTTAGAAAGCCAAGTTATTATTTTATGATATTATATTATATTAAAGAATGCTATCCTAAAACTATACTAAAGAATAGAGAAAGGATACAGAGAGAAGGCTTAACAAGATACTAATTAAAAACTCGTGACCCTCTCCAGAGTCCAACACAGTCTGACCATGATTGGTCATTAAGTTAAAACAATTCAAATGTTGGATAAACAATCTCCAGCCACATTCCAAAGCAGCAAAACACAGGAGAAGCAATCAGATAATTATTGTTTTCCTTTTTCTCTGAGGCTTCTCAGCTTCCCAGGAGAAGAAATTCTGGTGAAGGGATTTTTCAGAAAATCTGACGGTGACACAGCAGCTTGATGGCAACTCAGCCAGAGAATTGGAGTGATTGGGACCAAACTGTGTTTATTTCTGTTTGTTTCTCCAGTGGGGGGCACAGCCTGATGGCTGCTGCTTTCACCAGGTGAAATTTGGGGATTTGCACACTCATGGGGTGCCTGCACTCCCAGCACAGGGCGGCACAGGTTGGGGACACCTGGGACACTGGGCAGGCCAAGCACTGTCATGGACAGCAGGTGAATAGATGGAATAAAAGCTTGCTGAGTGATCTGCTGCTCAAACCCCTCAGCTGCTGCAATAGGACACGAAATAAAACAATGCAGACACTGGAACTCTAAGGTAAGAAGAAGGGACAGTTTATTTTTTGACTCTAATATTTACAGACTCTCAAAAGTGGCAGTGGATTGGAGGATGGAAGTGTCACTTCTCCAATGACACTGCACAAACTAACAGTCTATTAATTTTTTCTTCTTCCAGAAAAGAGTGCACAACAATAATTATTTACATAAAAGTGTGTGAGAAACTTCATTACAAGACTGTAAACACCAGAAGGCTTGGAAGAACTTAGAAGAACAGGGTGACACTCATTACAGCTGTCCCTGCTGCCCTCAAACATCCCATAGCACAGAGGTGACACTGGGAGCGCCTGTCACCAGCAGCAGTGGCACAGCAGGACAGAGCAGGTGCTCTGTGTGACCCTGATAAAGCAGCAAACAGGCAATTTCTGTTTCATAGCAAAACAGCTTCTTGCCTTGCAAAAGTTACATTTCACTGGTGGCACAGCAGAGTTTACCCCAGGTCTGTCAAATGAAGGCACAAAACCCCTCAGGATTTATCACCCTCTGCATGGCCAGCTCCCCACAGGTTCTGCTTGTGAAAAATGTGTATTTTATGATTGGCTTTTTGCAAATATTCAAATGAATGTTATATGTGTTATGTTAGAAAGTGATACTGTATTAATTCTCTTAAGTAGCGTGTTAAATATAGTTTTAGGTTGTTACATAATGTTAAAATAGAAACTCTGCTATGTAAGATACTTTTTTTAAAAGAGAGGAATGAGGTACTCCCACTGAGATAGCAGCCACAGGACACCTGAATCTTTCAGAACAAGAGAATTTATTGCCCCATTATCAGGAGAAATGAACTTCTTCCTGCCTTGCTCAGCCCTGAAGACGCTGTCAGGATTAGGAGGAAGAAGCTGACACTGCTCAGACAGAATCCTGTGTTTGAATGGAATTTATGCATCATGGATGAGGTGTATAAATATGCAACAGGCTGTTGCTTTTAAGGGTTAATCCTTTGTTAACGTGGCTCCTTTTTCGGGCTTATTTTGCCCAGAAGGAGGTACCCAGACTGTCCCTAACTCTTTGTTTCTATTGTCTCATATTGTCCTAATCCAAATTGTCCAAATTATTATTACTTCAATTATATTTCTATTTTTATAACCATTTTATTACTATTAAACTTTTAAAATCCCCAAACCAAGTGCTTGGCGTTTTCCCCATGCTCCTCTGTGCTGTTTGCTCTGCGGTGGGAGAGCCCAGGGCTGATCCCTGCACTCTGCCAGCTCAAGGCTCAGCACTGCGACCAAACCAGGCTTTTCCACCTGGGCTAGGGAGGAAAATTCCATTGCAAACACCCTGTTTGCCATGGCAGGAGGGGTAGATCTGGAGCCTGCTGCAGGTGAAGAAAGGAGATGCCGGGCTGGTTTTGTTGTGCTAATGCCACCTAAGCCACCCACCACTCCACCTTCCTTCCAGTCACTGCTTGGGAAACATCACCCAAAATATCCCTTGGGGATGAATAAGCAGGAAATTGTCAGCATGGTAACATTTGTAAATGTGAAATGTACAAGGAAACTTTGCTCTTTTTTCCACCTTCACACCAAAATAAACATCTTGGCCTGCCTGAAACTCATTCACAATGAAAAAATTCAAATTAAGTCCTTCAGCTGAAGGATTGGATCCTTCATCCTCTGAACTTGTGACCATAACTTCAATATTCTGACACTTCAGCACGTGCCTTGTGCATTGTCTTTCCCATTTTTTGTGCTGTGCCTGAATCCCTGCTTGCACCACCACTGCTATGTGAAAATCAGAAATATTTCCTAAATCAGAAGTATCTCCTAAATCAGAAATATTTCCCAAATCAGAAATATTTCCTAAATCAGAAGTATTTCCTAAATCAGAAATATTTCCTAAATCAGAAATATTTCCTCAACCAAGAGATGGTTTTCAATGTTAACTTTCTGAGGATTATCAGCTCCTCAATGGCACACATTCATTGATGAAAGTTCTTTAAAAATTAATAAACTGACAGGCTGGCCTTGCTGAAGGGACCTGATGAAAGAAGAAATTATCAGATAATCAGAGTGGATATTCAAAGCTCTGCCCTGTGAACACTCAACACCACAGCAGGCAGTGAGTCAGTGTGGTTTGGTGGGTGCAGAAATGTCAAAGGTTTCTCTTTTTCTGGAAGTGCAGCACATCCTCTAAAAACAACCCCACAGATCAGCTGCACAGGAGCTGCAAACAGTGGGAGAAAACTTGGCCCACACCAAGCCAGATTTATAAATTTATTTCAATTTCTTGGAGAAATCTTTATAGTGTCTTGTGGGTTTGGGGCCTTCAGGAAAGGCAGATTGTTAAAGGAGGAGTTATGTAGTTAGAGGAAGAGTTAATTCCAGTGGATGTGGATTGTAAAGAGTTAATACCAGTGCAGGTAGATTGTTAAAGAAGAGTTAATTCCAGTGCATGCAGATTGTTAAAGAAGAGTTAATTCCAGTGCAGGTAGATTGTAAAAGGAATAGTTAATTCCAGTGCATGTGGATTGTAAAGAAAAGTTAATTCCAGTGGATGTAGATTGTAAAGGAGGAGTTAATTCCAGTGCATGTAGATTGTAAAGAGTTAATTCCAGTGCATGTAGATTGTTAAAGAAGAGTTGATTCCACTGCATGCAGATTGTTAAAGAAGAGCTAATTCCAGTGCATGTAGATTGTAAAGAGTTAATTCCAGTGCATGTAGATTGTTAGAGTTAATTCCAGTGCATGTAGATTGTAAAGAGTTAATTCCAGTGCATGTAGATTGTAAAGGAAGAGTTAATTCCTGTAGATGTAGATTGTAAAGGAAAAGTAATTCCGGTGCATGTAGATTGTAAAGAGTTAATTCCAGTGGATGTAGATTGTAAAGGAAGAGTTAATTCCAGTGCATGTAGATTGTAAAGAGTTAATTCCAGTGCATGTAGATGTTAAAGGAAGAGTTAATTCCAGTGCATGTAGATTGTAAAGGAAGAGTTAATTCCAGTGCATGTAGAGTGTTAAAGAAGAGTTAATTCCAGTGGATGTAGAGTTAAAGAAGAGTTAATTCCAGTGGATGCAGATTGTTAAAGAAGAGTTAATTCCCCTGCATGTGGGGTGCCCTGCAGAGGCTTACATAAGACGCAGCTTTATCTCCTGTGGCCACACAATTACAATGCCTGGGCATTCATTCCCGGTGCTGACAGGCTCCTGGAGGCCTTTGGGAGTGATTTGTGTCCTTTCCAGCCAAAGGACTGTGTGACTTTCAGGTCAGGAGAGCTGCCAAGGGCTGAGCCCAGCCACCTTGACACACAGACCCACTGGGCTGCTGGTGTCTCCCTCTTGTCCCCTCTTTGTACTGAGCTAAGGATGGCAAGGGAAGTCTCAGTGGTAGGAATGAGCATCACCCAAAAACACTGGCAGGGTTTGGCAGCATCACTGCCACACTTGTGAAAATCAGAATATTTCCTAAACCAAGAGATGGTTTTCAATGTTAACTTGCTGAGAGGGTGTCACAGTTTGGCGCTGGTGCAATGCCAGTGCCCCCGTGAAAATACATGTTCCCTGGTGTGAGATGTGACCAGGAATAGAGCAAAGCAATCCCCAAAAACTCACTTCCTTTTCAAACCAGGACACTGGGATTATCAGATCCTCAATGGCACGCACTCATTGATTAAAGTCCTTTATAAATTAATAAGCTACAGCAGAGAGGTCACTCCTGTCTTTCAGTCTCCTCAGGACACCTCAGTGAGGTTAAACCTTCTCACCCACTGGCTCTGTGTCACCTAGAGCAAGGACAGAGCCCTGGCCTGCCATTCCCAAACAGCTCCCAGGCCTTCTCCTCTTTTCCTCCCACACCTGTGAAAATCAGAAATACTTCCTAAACCAAGAGATGGTTTTCAATGATAACTTTCTGAGATACTCAATGGCACACACTCATTAGCACGCACTCATTGATGCAAGTCCTTTAAAAATTAATAAACTACAGCAGAGAGGTCACTCCTCTCTCTCAGGTCAGGACACCTCAGTGGGTTTAAATTTTTCACCTACTGGCTCTGTGCCCATGAGCAAGGACAGAGCCCTGCCCTGCCATTCCCAAACAGCTCCCAGGCCTTTTCATCCCACACCCGTGAAAATCAGAAATACTTCCTAAACCAAGAGATGGTTTTCAATGGTAACTTGCTGAGAGTTTCAATGTAACTTGCTGAGATACTCAATGGCACGCACTCATTGATGGAAGTCCTTCAAAAATAATAAGCTACAGCAGAGAGGTCACTCCTGTCTTTCAGTCTCCTCAGGACACCTCAGTGGGGTTAAATTTTCTCACCCACTGGCTCAGTGTCCATTAGCAAGGACAGAGCCCTGCCCTGCCATTCCCAAACAGCTCCCAGGCCTTTTCTGCTTTTCCTCCCACACCTGTGAAAATCAGAGATATTTCCTAAACCAAGAGGAACTTGCTGAGAGGGATTATCAGCTCCTCAATGGCACGCATTCATTGATGAAAGTTCTTTAAAAATAATAAGCTACAGCAGAGAGGTCACTCCTCTCTCTCAGTTTGGGACACCTCAGTGGGGTTAAATCTTCTCACCCACTGGCTCAGTGTCCACGAGCAAGGACAGAGCCTTGTCCTGCCATTCCCAAACAGCTCCCAGGCCTTTTCATTTGGCACCAGCACATCCAACCAACACCACTGCACACTCCAGCCAACAGGCGAGGACAAAGCACGGGAAGAGCCGCATCCAGGGCGCCACCAGACCCTTCCAGGCTATTTTGGGCAGCATCACCTCGGCATGAGGGAGGGGAGCGGGCACAGGACCTACCTGCTCTCACTGCACTCCTTCTTCTCTCGGACGCGCAGCCACTTCCGAAGGAGGAAGCGCTTGCGGCGCGGGGAGGCACTGGGAGTGGAGCAGTTGGACCAGGGGGTGTCCTCGTCACTGGACGGGGTGATCTCAATGGAGGGGAGCTGCAGGTATTCCTTGCTGGAGGAAGGGGACTCCGGGTACCTGCCGGCCTCCAGGCTCTGCTCCTGCACGTTCTTCATCCTCCTCATCTTGAAGCGCTTCCTGCGCAGGGTCGGGGTGGACGAGCTGGACCAGGCGCAGCCGCCCTCCAGCACCTGCTGCTCGGGGACCCGCAGCGCCGGGAGCTGCAGCGTCTCTGTCATGTTGGCAGCTGGCATCGGGCGCCCTTTCCTCCTTCTGCTCCCACCCCCAGGCGCTCGGAGCTGTGATCTCGGCGTAAACCACACCGCAAAGCCACAAACTCGCCTTCCTCCTTCCTCCTCCTCCTCCTGCCCTCCCTCTCAAGCAGGAAACCTCATGTTCTTCACGTGCTCTCACTGCGCACCCAGCGCGCTGGCCGGGACACACTCATGTCACAAGTTTCAAGTTTCTTTTCTCCTTCTCCGCTCTACAAAAAGTCCCTCCCTCGCCCTGCCCGCTCTCTCTCTCCGAGCAGGTCCAGCCCTGCCACAAGGCTTGGCCGGGTTTCAGCGCCCTCCCCAGCCCTCCTTCGCCTTGAAGGAAAAATCTCCCGGGGCTGCTCGGGGAGAACTCGGCTGCGGTTTCTTCTCGAGAGACGAGGCAAGCATGGAGAGGAGCGGCGTGGAGCTGTGGGGAGGGCAGAGAGAGAGAAACAGAGGGAGGGGAGGAACAAGGCTCGATAAAAATCCGGGAAAAAGGAGCGGCAGGAGCAGCTTGCGCTGTTTGTGCAGCGGGCGAGACGCGCACGGGCTGCTGGCGCAAGGGGAGCCCGCTCCTAATCCCGACACACGCACACGGGGTTTGTGTTACCGAGGGCGCTGCTGCCGCAAGCCCGCCGGGGAAAAGGGGGAAGGAGAGGGAAGAGCCTCCCGGAGGAGCCAGCTGGGCTGGGTTGTCCCTTTTTGTCCCTTTTTGTCCCTTTTTGTCCCACCTTCCTGCTCAGCCAGCCCACCCCGAGAGGGGGGCAGCGAGCGAGCTTGGACTTTCAGCCTTCTTTCACAATAATTTCTATTTTTTTCTTTTTTTTTCCTTTTTTTTTGTTTGTTTTAGGGGTTTTTTTTTGTTATTTATTTGGGATTTTTTGTTGTTTTTGGGGTTTTTTGTTTTTGTTTTTGCTGGGGTTTTTCTTTTTTTTTGTTTTTTGTCATTTTGTTTTGGCTTTGGTTTGGTTTTTTTTTTTGAGTTTGTTTGTTTGGGTTTTTGATTTTTTTATTTTTTTGTTTCTTTGTTTGGGTTCTTGATTTTTTTATTTTTTGTTTGTTTGGGTTTTTGATTTTTTGGGGGGTTTTTGATTTTTTTGATTTTTTTTTTGTTTGTTTGCTTGGATTTTTGATTTTTTTTAATTTTTTTTTGTTTGTTTGGGTTTTTGATTTTTTGGGGTTTTTTATTTTTTTGATTTTTTTTTTGTTTGTTTGGGTTTTTGATTTTTTTCTTAATTTTTATTTTTTGTCCCCATTGACTGCTCGCAGAGAAGCCGCAGGAGGATGAGGGGGATTGAGGAACAGCCAAAAAAGCAGCACAGCAGCAGCAGGTGGCAGCAAAACTGGTCGCGCTTTTAGCTCAGTTTCACACGAGTGAAATCTGATTTAAAAGTGTTCTTTGGGGTGATGCTGCTTCCAAAATGCCCATGGGGGATGCAGGGGGCGAGGTGCAGGACAGCACACAGGGACAGCCACACGTGCAGAACGGGACAAAAGCGCTGCAGGTTGATGAAAGCGAATTCTCAGGAATTCTCAGGAATTCTCAGGCATCCACACCCCAAGGGAGCCGCAGCAGGGTCGCACACCCCGAGCAGCAGCCAAAGGACACGGCTTGCAAAATTCCGGTGGCGAAATCAAATCGGGGAAAATGTTGTGACATGATTCTCCATCAGTATCCTCTGAATTTCGCTTTCTGAGGCCCTATTTTCATGTTTAAAAAAATAAGGTATAAAATTAAATCCTCTAAGGCAGTGACTAAAACCCAGCTGCGTGAATTTCGAGCGTGTTCTCTCTCAAAAAAAAAACCCACAAAAACATCTCTAAATCAACCTGACACAGCTTCAGTTTTCATTGTTCAACAGCCTGAACCTTTAAAAATATTAGCTTCAGGTTAGAAAATATTTGTCAACCCAAATCCAAATAGTTATTGGTTTTGTTTGAAAATAAACTTCACAGGAACTCTGAACATCAGAAAGTGCCATCTAGGACAGAGCCAATGTGTCAGGAAAGGAAAATTTACAGCAGCAGGAACAAGGGGAAGGAGCCATTTCAATCAAATGACAGAGCAGTTGAAATGCTCAAGTGCTATATTTAATTCCTGCACTGTCCTTTTTGCTCCGCTCATTCTGTAAGTTAATAGCTTGACAGCTCTTCAGATGGATTTCTGGAGAATCTGTCACCTTGGTATCCATGCACCAGGTGCACACACACAAACAGAATGCCTTCACAAACACCCACTCAAAAAGGGAAACTCAGATAAATGTGCTTTCTTGTTTTCTTTTGAAGTCCAAGAAACAAAAACCTACAGTTCAGACAAAACGCCAGCATTTCAAATATTGCCATTTTGTCTGGATGGGCAGCTTTGCATCTTCTCTGATCCCTTTTCTCCCACACCTTGCCACGATTTCTACCTTGTCATTACACTCTGAAGCATTCCTGGCTACCTCATAATGCCAAAAATTACATTTCAGCTTCATCCCCTGGCTCTGGCACCCAAACCCCCACAGCATCACTGCTGAATTTCAACCAGGAGAATGTGAACATTCCCAGAGGGTGAAGGGGAGGGCAGGAACAGCCCTTTGGAGGTTGCCATGAAGGTTTGATCCGTGCATTAATGAGTTTGATCTCCCGTGGAATCTCTCATCAGCTGCACAAGAGCCTCGTTTAATTGCAGCAACAAGAACAAACGGGGGTCAGAGCTCCTGCTCTGGTGTGATCCCTCAGCACAGTGGGCATTGCAAACCCTCAGAATGCTCACAGCAATTGTCTAATTAATCCACAGGAGACTCATCCACGCTGCTCTGGCCCAGAGCAGCTTTGGGAACCACTTTGTTACCCGAGGAAAAGCTGCTGCTGTCACCAGGCTGATTTTTCACCCTGATCCCCACCGAACTCCAGCGCAGCTCACTTGGATTAAATTCCTTTTCCCACCTCCTTTGCACATGAAATAATTCTGTACCCAGGGAGTTCTTCTCACCAGCACTGCCCCTTTAACTGCAAGCCCTGCAGGGATCAATGCCCAGCCCTCCTTGGCATTCCCAGCACATTTTTATCCCAGAGGAGATGCCGGGCACCTGCCTGATCCCATGGGAAAAGGGAGAAGCTTTGCCGTGGAGCCAGCTCCAACACCTGACCCAGAGTGAGAGATTCCAGCCTATTTCTGTCCCAGCACCCTCTCCCAGGCCTCACTTAGTGACTACTCCTGCAGTTTAATGATGGGTTTATTCCAGAAATAATGGAGTATTTGGAATAAATGCTTGTCGATGCTCCAGGTTGATCGACAGATATTTCTCCTCCTCAGATACTCTGGGTGCTCCATGGCCCTCAGAAAAGGGCTTGCAAATGAAGCAATCAGGAAAGAAAAATGCTGTAAACATATTAAAATCCCTTCCCTGAAGGAAGAACATGAGCCCAGGTCCTTTGCAGACCTTTCCATGAGGGATTTCCCTTGGGTTTATGGGATAGCAGAATACAGAGCTGGCACTGAGAGTACACGGTAAAAAACCAATTTTATTAATTAAAAACAGATATTTCCGAGCACAGGAAATATATTACAGCTTCTTCAGAAGTTGAACTGAGTCACTCAGACCACATCTGGCTGCGGAGGCTCTGCCAGGCCAGGCAGGGAGAGTGGAGCACTCCCAGCCCGGGAAGAACTCAAGCAGAATTCCCCTTTTTACCATAGTTCAACATCATTTTCAAATTATTTCCTTCCCTATCACACAGCTGAGAGTGACAGGTTCTGCATGAGGAACCTGCAGCTCAGGCATGACCCTGCTCAGTCAAAATTCTGATTTTCCAAAGTTCAAAAACATACAGAGAATTTTTTGTTTATTGGTTTGTTGGGTTTAGGTATTTGTTTGGGGTTTGTTGGTTTGGTTTTTTGTGGAGTTTTTTCTGTGTTTGTTGTTTGTTTGTTTGTTGGTTTGGGTTTTTGTTGGGTTCTCTGTTTTTGTTTGTTTGTTTGGGGTTTTGTGGGGTTTTTCTGGTTTTTGTTTGTTTGGGTTTTTTGGTGGTGGTGGTGGTGGTTGGGGGATGTTTTGTGAAAATTCTGGAGTAATTTTCTGCTTTTTACATGAAAACCCGATATATCTATGCACATTTACTTCCACATTCTAACCTCCTTCTGCAAGAACACAAGCTATATTTGGAGCTGGATCTCAGACAGGGACTTCAGCCCCATTTTGCTCCCTGCACATTAAATTAGATGAGTTCTGTTACAATTTGAGAACCTGCTGCAAGCAGCTCATGTTGAATAAATTCTGATTTCGGTGCCCTCCAGCTCTGCCCCTCAGAGGGTGCCCCCGCTGCCAGCAGTTGCTGTCCTGTCGCAGACATCTTTTATGAAAAATCCTTTCCTTAGGATTTTTCCTCCTGAGAAGATGAGAGGCCTCAGGAACAAAATGTAAACAA
>JAWWMQ010000105.1:4089619-4100411 GCA_035047885.1 Chlorospingus flavigularis
ACATTATATTATATTATCATAAAATAATAAATTAGCCTTCTAAGAACATGGACTCAGATTCACCATTCCTCCCTGCCACAGGGGACCCTGAAAATCCCACAGTAACCCGCAGCACACCCATGCCAAAAACCTCACTCAGGTTGTTCTCTTTGATGTTAATGCAGAAAATTTGCTTAATTAACTTTTTGCTGAGAGTTTGTCTTCTCAGGAGCACATCACAGCATCCAGTACAAATAACAAACAAAGCACAGCTCCATCCCTTAGGGTCTCACTGAAGAAATTCCTGGCCTGGACTCCTTGAAAAAGCCCAGAACAGGCTGGGGGTGTGGAGCATTTCTCACTCTCTTCTGCAGGCAAAACAATCAGTCTGCAAGAACCCACCCTGAAAATCCACATTTTAATCAGAGTTTTGGGTTATTCTACCCAGACTTGAACAAAAAATGGTGCTGAGGAGCCAGAATTTATCAGGGAAACGCAGCAATTATTCAAACACAGCCCTCACTCCTTGCTCTGCTGTCTCCATCCCTCTTGCTTTGATGCTCCTCTCTAAAAAGCAAAGCTGACCCTTGGCAGGAGCCAAGCCCTTCATGCATCACCTGCCAGCTCAGAAAAACATCCTGGAAGGGAGCTGCCAATGCAGAGCTTAAAATACCCTGAGGATGGCAGAGTTACACGGGGATTTCCACGGGAGGCAACAAACACAGCCGCAGCACCAAAAATCACATTTCTTGTGCTCCCAGCCAGCGGGAAATTGGACATCAGGTTTCCACCTGCCTGTTTATAGATTTAAATCTCTTCCCTTGGAAAAAGGAAACAAAATTTGAGCCCTGTTTTGCCTCCCCCAGGCTCTAATCTCTGTTCTGCAAAGCAGGGAGTCAACACAAAGCCAACCCAGGGCTTCTGAGAAAGGAATTTGACCTCACAGACTCATGTGGATGTTGATAAACTGCAAAAGAAAAACAGTTTCACAAACAGGATTAAAAAACCCCCAAACCTCAAACATTTAACTGAGCCCACCTAGACATGGGATTAAGTCTGTCTGCACAACAGGTTTGTGTTTATTCCCCTCAAATACTGAATTCTCTGCTAAGACTCAGCTCTTAAAACCCAAATATGTGGGTTTTAACAAAGGAAAAAACAGTAATGGTAAAAAAAACCAGTCAAAAGCTGCCTTATCACTCCACAACCAGAGTATTCTTTATTTTCTGAGCAGAATTAGCACCCAAATTGTCTCCAAATGCTGCAGTTTCAGCCCTTCAAGGCAGGAATGCAGCATCCCATACAGGTAGAAACCAAATTGGCAGAGCTGGGATCAGAATTTAGGAGCAGCCCCTGCCCAGGCTGGAGAATTCCCAGTTTTCCCATTTCTTTGCTCTCCACACATCATTTTTAGGGCCACACGTTCATTTCTGTCCTGGAGCAAGCAGAGAACGCAGCTGGGAGCTCAGCCCTGCAAGAACAAGTCCTAAATTATAAATTATAAATGATCCTAAATTCCAACCAGCCAGGAACTGCTGCTGGGATTCACTCCTGCTTTTCCAGCTGCCAATTAGAGGGAAAAGCCAAAATAAATAAAAAGGTCTCAATATTCACTTGTGAGTTCTTCAGGGGGACTTGAGGGAAAGTGAAATTTGCAGTCTGATTCCAGCTGCAAAGAGAACTCTGGGGATTTTGGAAGTTTTGAATGAGTTAGAGATGGGATTTCTGAGGTTTTATATGATGTGGTTTATTTTTTGTATTTTTTTTATAGGTAAGAAGAGTGAGTTTGGTTTACATCTTTACTGTATGGTTTAGAAGGTCACAAGAGTTCTATTTATAAGATTTTTTAAGGATTTATTGGTTAACAAAATGTTGTTAACAAGGTATGGTTTTGACTTCATTTTTAAATATTTCATTTTTAAATATTTCATTTTAGGACTTACACTGTAAGTTTTTTTTACCTAATCATATTATGACACAAACTTATAGTATTGCATTTTAAACTTGTTTATTTTTGTAACTACTTCTATTTTTTATATCTTGAACTCTAAAACTCTAAATTTTCTTCTACTTAACATATTTCTGCTTTAAATTATAAATTTACATTCTCCCTTTTAACACTTAAGTTTAGAAATCTTTTCTAGGATCTCAAATTAAATGTTGTGTTTAAACTTTAGCTTACAGACCCAAAATTCTGCGAGTTCCCTTTATTTCAGATTCCTACAGAGAGCAGAGGGATTTATCTCCCCTCCCAGCACCCATAAATTGGAATTTGAGGACTGGAGCAGGGAAAAAGGAAATTCAAGAGGAAATTGAGCAGCTCCTGGTGGTTGGGATGGGGACCAAAGAGATTTTATAGGATTTAAGAGGTCATTGGGCATCAACTCAATCCCCTTGGGCAGAATTCTGAATTCTTGGGCAGAATCCTCTGAAAAGGATTTTTTCTCTTCCATATAATAGTAACACTCAGATTTTTAGGTGAATTACCTCATCCCTGCTGGGGATGGGTGGAAAATGCAATTCCAGTGTCCAGGAGAGTCTGGCTGTGCCCTCACACCAAAAATGGATTTCCCTCCTCTCCTGGCAATCCTCATTGCACCCACACCCTGCTCGTGGAAAATGTTACCCCAAAAACTTTATTATTTGCTAGCCCCTATTGTACAATTTAAACTGCCCAAACAGCTGCACAGGAAAATAAAAAGCTGCTTCAGCTCCTCACAAGGTTGAATTCACAATCTGTCAGCTCATAATTGCTGCACAAACATAAAAGGAGTTCCTCAGAAATGGGATTTTTTTCTGAGACCCAGTGCTTCTATTAAAAATGCAGGTCCCAAGCTTTGTTCCCATTTCCTTCTGTATTTTTTTGCCACGTGGCCAAATTTAGTTTCAGATAAATCAGAAGACAAAATTTGTCTCAGTACCTGAGAGTGCTGAAGCAGAGAAATTAAAGCACAATTAAGCTGTGGAGAATTTGAGCACACAAACATTAATTTTCCCTCTGAACCATTTCCATGCAGCATTCTTGGTTTAGATGGTTTGGATTATTGGTTGGTTTAGATAGTTTAGATTTTTGTTTTAACATTTTCCACAGAAGAACTGAACATTCCTCATGTTGTGGAGGTCAGGACAAATTTGAAGGAAACTTTTAACAGATTTCTATTTTCTCCAGTTCAAAACTCTTTGTAGAAACATTCAGAATTTCTCCAGTGAACCATTCCACCCTGCTCTGAACTCATTTTTACTGCAGGCTGCCCACTTAAAACAAGGAAAATAAAATCACAGATGGGTAATTGGAGGCAAAGAAACCCCAAGAAAAGCCCTGACAACAGGCTGGGCAAAACAGGCTTGGCAGCACAAGGCTGTGAAAGCTTTGAGGTTTTATTTTTCAGGAAATAAACCCATTATCTAAACCCTGCATGCTGAAAATGCCTCTGTCTTCACTTGGCAGGCTCGTGGCTGAACTCAGTGAAACTTCTGAGTGTCAGCTCCCCTTGCAATCCTCAACACTTCCACAAGGAGAAAAAACAAAGATATGAAGGCAAGCCAGGCTGACACAGCCCTTTTTGATATGATAAGATTCTGTATTTACCTATTCTCAACCTATGACACCGTTCCTGGATGGTGAAAAAGCTGAAATCACATTTTCAAATTCCAGGCTGATGTTCTGGTCCCACAAATTCAGGTCCCACAAATTCAGGTGTAGCCTCAGCTCCTTGAGGTGACCAAATCAAATATTTTCCATCAATATGCCTCTGAAAAGGATTTTTTTCTCTTCCATATTAATAGTAACACTCAGATTTTTAGGTGAATTACCTCGTGCATTGTTGAGGAACCTCTTCACTCCCCCATTTCCTGGGCTCAGTATTGAAGATCAAGCCTGTTTTATAACCCAGCCAGGACCTTCCAAGATTTCCAGCAATAAAAATATTTGCAAAAAACATGCCTGGGGACAAAGGGCCACATCTCCCTTTTGAGTTTGAGCTGTCTGGATTTATCCAAGAGGATGACAAAAATCTGTTCTCCAACTTTCAATCACATCTCAGAATTTGGCAGTTTTAGGGCTGCACTTCCAACCCTTCATCCTCAAATTTTGCCTTTTTCCTTTCATCCTCAAATTTTACCTTTTTCCCTTCATCCTCAAATTTTACCTTTTTTTGTGAGAAAAGGCAGAGTTTTTTGCACCAATAAAAGCCTGGTGAGGCTCCAAATTGAAACTGGGTGCATAAAAGTTGATTCTGCTTAATTGTGCATTGGGGAGGGAAAATAAATCCCAGCTCAGGGCAGAATTAGGAGCTGCCCTCTTGAGCCAGAATTGAAGTTATTTTTCAATGTAATGGCCTAAGGAAAAAGGGTCCCATCTCCTTTTTGAGCTGTCTGGATTTATCCAAGAGGATGACAAAAATCTGTTCTCTAATTTTCGACCACAGCTCAACATTTGGCAGCTCTAGGGCTGAACTTCCAACCCTTCATCCTCAAATTTTACCATTTTCCCTTCATCCTCAAATTTTACCTTTTTCCTTCATCCTCAATTTTTACCATTTTCCCTTCATCCTCAAATTTTACCTTTTTTTTTGGTGAGACAAGGCAGAGTTTTGTGCCAAGATCTGCACCAATAAAAACCTGGTGAGGCTCCAGATTTAAACTCGGTGCACAAAAAGTTGATTCTGCTTAGTTGTGTAGTGGGGAGAGAAAATAAATCCCAGCTCAGGGCAGAAATAGGAGCTGCCCTCTTGAGCCAGAATTCAAGTTATTTTTCCGAGTCATGGCCAAAATTGAGGACTTTTGCTTTAAAGTCAGGCAGAGAAAAGAATCACAACATCTCCACTGTGGCCCTGTGGTCATCGCCACTGAGGCCAGGAAAAGCAAAAATCTTCAATTCTTCAATTACATCAGACCCAGGCAGGCAGCAGTAAACAATAAATACCAGAGATAGAAAAGTTCACCAGGCCTCAAGGCTTCTTCTTCTTCTTTCAAGGGCTGGGGTGTTAAATAATAAATGGGAGATTAATCCAGCTCTCCATCAGCAGGGCAGGCCCTGGGGGAGAGCTCAGGGGTGGAGGCTGATTTTATTAGAGCCATTTAGAATATTCCCAGTGTCTGCTCCATCCCAAACCCGCCCCACACGGATAAATACAGCATCCAAATTTAGCTCTCTGATTTTCCCCTCTTCCCAGCACTCCCACAAACAAAACCTTCGTTAAAAAAAAAAGATTTTTGCAGCAGCAAAGAGAACAAAGAGAGTGGAAAACCAGCAGGGTATCAAGGGTGTTGCTCCTGCTAAGCAGTAGAAGTTCTCTTCAAAATGAGATGAGAAAATTCCAGTGTGAGAGGAGGAATTGCATGGAGCACATGGGGAGAGCAGCTCTTGTTTTAGGGTTTTTTTTTAACTTTTTCTGCCACATTTCTGCCCAAACTCCTCTTGAGCACCACCAGCCTACCCAGGGCTGCTTTGCCCCATCTGCCCTCCAAGAACATTCACAAACCCTTCTGAGCCCCTGCAGGATTATCAAACAGAGAAATTCCCATTATCGAACACAAAAAATTGCCTTTATCAAACACAGATATTCCCACTATCAAACACAGAAATTCCCATTATTAAGCAGAGATATTGCCATTATCAAACACAGATATTTCCATTATCGAACACAGAAATTGCCATTTTCAAGCACAGAAATTCCCATTATCAAACACAGAAATTCCCATTTTCAAGCACAGAAATTCCCATTATCAAGCACAGAAATTCCCATTATCCAACACAGAAATTCCCCTTATCAAACACAGATATTCCCATTATCAAGCACAGAAATTCCCATTATCCAACACAGAAATTCCCATTATCAAACACAGATATTCCCATTATCAAACACAGAAATTCCCACTATCAAGCACAGAAATTCCAATCATCCAACACAGAAATTCCCATTATCAAACACAGATATTCCCATTAACGAGCACAGAAATTCCCATTATCAAACACAGAAATTCCCATTATCAAACACAGATATTCCCATTAAGAAGCACAGAATTCCCATTATCAAACACAGAAATTCCCATTAAAATGCTTCCTATTCCACCCAGATCTGCTGCCCTGGGAAGGCTCCAGAGGAGGAATTTTTTTTGGGTTTAAACGAAGTGATTTTGTGAGTGTCACCTGGGGAGCCCTGTCAGAGGCACAAATGGAGCTCAGCTGAATTCCTGCTGCATCCTTTAACTCCTGATCAGGAAATTTTATCTTCTTGCAACTCATTGCACAGCTGTGTCCAGCCAGGGACTAAAATAGAGCTAATAGGCCCCTGCTCCTTTTTTATTATTCCTTTGGAAAGGAAAATCTCTGCCCAAAACCCCAAAAATCAAAGTTCCTTTGCTGTGGCTTCCTCCCATTGCTGCAGGGAGAATGAAGGATTGATAAAATGGTAGAAAGATGAACAAATAAATGTGATTTTAGTCCTGGAAGCCAAACCCTCCCCAATTCCTAAGGTATTCAAGGTGTAGACACTAAATTGTGTGGCTGGAGTGTGAATGGACTCAGCTGGAACAAAAATTCCTTTTATCCAAGGGAGAAACCTCCCTGTCCTCTCTCTTCCATCTCCCCAAGGGATTATTGCATATTCTGATTATTCCAGTGGGTTCCAACCATTCTGTTTCAACCAGGAAAGGGAAATTCCTTGTTTCACAGGAATTGAACAGTTCCTTGTTTCAGTAAATTCAGGATTTGCTGCCACCTGGAGCAAACACCAGTCCCACTCAGGAGCATCAATGAAGTGTAAATCAGCTGAAATCCAGGATGAGAATTCCTTCCTGACCCTCATTTCCTCTTGGACTGGCTTTTCCTCATTTCTCTCATTTCCCTCATTTCCTTCTGGATTGGCTTTCCCTCATTTCCCTCATTTCCTTCTGGATTGGCTTTCCCTCATTTCCCTCATTTCCTTCTGGATTGGTTTTCCCTCATTTCCCTCATTTCCCTCATTTCCCTCATTTCCTCATGGATTGGCTTTTCCCTCATTTCCCTCATTTCCTCATGGATTGGCTTTTCCCTGTACACACAGAGGCATAAAATATTATCCCTGTTGCAAACATCCAAAAATATTCTTCAAACAAACTTTTAAACCTAATAACTGATAAAAAAAATAATGAGAAGGGCATGCCAGGCTTTGTTCTGGCAAGCTAAAGGAATCCATTCCTTAACACAATATACCTGGCACAAATAATCCAGTGCAGCAGCAAATTTGCTTCTTCTGGAGATAAAGACTGGATTACTTCAGTGGGAGGCAGAGAAAACTCGATATGAAATCTGAGGATTGTGCTAATCCAATGCAAGAGACAAGCCCTTACATGGCAGAATTGAGAGAGAAAAGCACTTGCCTGTCTCAATAAAAAAAGCTGGAGAAGCCTGGCAGGAAAATTTCCCTTCAGTTCCTCCAGGATGAAGCGCAGGATTTGAATTTTAATCTTTCCAGTACAAGACATTTCCATGCAAATTCTTTATTCTGTTGTCTAGATCCAGACTAGCTGAGGCTGGGATTATTTATTCATTGTTCACCCAATGGAAAGTGTTAATGTTGCACAGATTCCTGGGGTAGCAGCATTTCAGTCTGTTGAACAGCAAAGTAAAATATTCACAATAATCAATCCAGGAGGATCTATCAGCAAAATAAAATATTCACAGCAATCATTGTGTGAGGATCTATCAGCAAAATAAAATATTCACAGCAATCATTCTGGATCTATCAGCAAAATAAAATATTCACAGCAATCATTCTGGATCTATCAGCAAAATAAAATATTCACAGCAGTCAGTCTGTGAGGATCTATCAGCAAAATCAAATATTCACAGCAAACAATCAGGGAGGATTTACCAGCAAAGTAAAATATTCACAGCAATCAATATGTGAGGATCTATCAGCAAAATAAAATATTCACAGCAATCACTCTGGGATGATCTATCAGCAAACAGCCTCAGGGGGGAAGAAAGATGTGGTGGCATTTGCCAATATTCCCCTTCAGTGTGACAAATTCAAAATAAAACCTAAACCAGGACACCACAGAGGCCTTGTCACAAGTTTTTATTTACCCCCTGCTTTCTATTGTGTTTTTAGGCTGCATTGTCACGATTTTGTGCACACTCATGCCACACTGATCTTTGCCCAAGGTCATTTTCTTGGTGAAATGATGCAAAGAACAGGAGTGTGAGCTGTCTGTAGGGACAGAGTTGAAACCTCCCTCATGGGTCACCCTGATGGGGAGACCCCTAAAAACTTCGGTGCCAGGAATGAGAGACAGACGGGATTTTTGGGTTTTTGGCCTTCAGGTTGTTGCTAATTTTTCTCTCATCAGAAGTTCAGCACTCTGCCTAAATCTCAGCCTTAGCTACAAAGAGAAGACACCAAAAGTCACCAGACACACAGATTCAAGATGTTTTAAAGTTGATTTGTCCAATTAACTCTTAGAATGTACTTTATTTCTAGCAATAACTAATTCTTTGTCTGTCCACACAACCTCTGCATTGAGGCTCTTTCTAACCAATCTCCCTGTGCCCCAACACTGAAGGAAATGGAGCAGATGAGGAGCAAGAAGGAGCTCAGACAATGCCCAAAATCCTTAATTTTGTCTCCTCTCCACCTCTGTGGAAACCCAGGGCACCACAGGGAATATTTCTGTGTCTGCTCTGGGGTGCCCTGGCCCCCAGGGCAGCACTGACTCTGACCCTCATCCTTGGAGAAAGCTTCCTAAAGACTCCAGAATAGACTGGAATCCACAAAAGTGTGAAATGGATTATAGAGAGCAGTGTAGGTGTGTCACTGGGTGAGAAATTGAGGTTTTGGGATTTTTAGTGTGCTGTGGATGGAAGCAAGATGGAGGGCACAGGGTTTGTCCTGGGGTTCTTCTACTTCCTCCTTCTTCTTCATGGGTTTGGTGGCATTTTGTAATTGGACAGGAAAGTCAGTTCCTAATTGGATAGTTTAGTCTTAAAAGACCTTGGAACAAGAGATTGTTGCCATTTTGTGCCGTCTAGTGAAAGGCTGCAGAACTCATGGCTGTGAGACTGTTTCACTGATAAGAAATAATAAATAAACACCTGAGTGTGAACATGAGCTATCATCTCAAGTGCCTTCAATCCTGACCCAGAGAAACCAACAGTTCCCCAGCCTCACTCATTCTCCCACTTTAGGTTTTGGGATTTTTAGTGTGTTGTGGATGGGAGCAAGATGGAGGGCACAGGGTTTGTCCTGGGTTTCTTTTTCTTCCTTCTTCTCCGTGGGTTTGGGTGGCATTTTGTAATTGGGCAGAAAAGTCCACATTGGGATCAGTTATTGGGTTAAAAGGGGAAATAATCCAGGTGTCAGCTCTTAATTGGGTAGTTTAGTCTTAAAAGACCTCGGAACAAGAGATTGTTGGCCATTTTGTGCCTTGTTAATTAAAAGCTGCCAAACTCATTGTTGTGAGGCTGTTTCACTGGTAAGAAATTACAAACACCTTAGTGTGAACATGAACTACTGTCCCAAGTGCCTTCAATCCAGACCCAGAGAAACAGATCCCCCTCCATACTAAAACCCAAAACTCTAAGTTGTTCACCCTGTGACAAACTCTACCACAGCCTATTTCACACACTCGTAGATTCCAATTCATCCCAAAGCCATGGCAGCTTTCTCCATGGATGAAGGTTAAAAGCAGAGCTCTCCTGGGGGTCAGGACACTTCAGGACAGGCAGGGAAATATCCCCTGTGCCCTGGGTTCCAACAAGGCAGAATCACCCTGAGATTTCTGCCATAATTCCCTTTTTTACCATCCTTCCTTTGAGATTTGGGAGATCCAGAGCAGCCTCTTGGCTGACGGGAGGTTGGGTGGCAAGAAGCATAAAGATGTGTCTGCTGCAATCAAGGAGTGTTCAGCCATTCTCCAGAGAGCAGAAGGAAAATTAGGATGAGATTGGGAACCCTGAGGGGCAGAATTGTGGCAGGCAGGGCCAGCAGCTCATCCCTTGCTTTGACTGCTAAAGGTTGTGGCAGCAGCAGGTCTGCCAGCCTGCAACAATCCCAATTATTTCCAGTGCTGTGGCAAATTATGGCCCTTCCACGGAGGGATCCGTGCCAAACCATCTTTTCATAGCTACAGGGGATGCAGCAAATGTGGAAGGATGAATTCTTGTTGCTGGTATTACCCAGACTTGTGTTCCTGCTGCAGCTGTGCCCTGCTAGGCTCTGTTACATAAGCACAGCCAGTGCTTTCCCAGAGGCTGAATTTCTCTTTTTATAGAAAAAAAAAAAAGGTTGAATTTCCCTTTTTATAGAAAAAAAACCAGGCAGATGCACTCCCCAGGCTGAGCAGGGGGGAAATGAAGCTCTATCACATCAGAGGAGGGAGAATCTGCTTTACCTTGACAATTTTCTGTCACAGGCTCCAGCCCTTCCAGCCTCCTTCAGCAGATCTGAGTTTGTTTATCTGAACTGGAAAAGGGAATGAACTTTGCTACATTTTGCTCTGCAAAAAACTGGCGGCAGGAGAGAAATTTTGAACAAAAATCCACAGGGCCTGACCCAGCCACTGAAAAATAAGGAGGAATTTTGAAGCAGGTGATGTTAAATTTGGATTCATACAGATCTTGTCCCCCAAAACACTTTGTAGAAGCATCTTTATTTTTAATCAGCTTCTGAAGGCAGGGTAGTGTTGATGCCTTGTGCAGGCTGGCCTCAAGCAGAGGCTGGACAGAGCCAAAAAATAGAGCAGGGATTTATTAAAAGGATCTCCTCAATGGATGCACCTTGGGCAGCACAAGAGCCCAGCCAGGGCTGCACCCAAGATGAACCAAAATGGT
>JAWWMQ010000105.1:4141165-4152201 GCA_035047885.1 Chlorospingus flavigularis
TCTTCTTCCTCCCATTCTTCTCCCATCCTTCCCCGCTCTTTCCCCCCCTCCCGGCCATTCCCACATCAACCCCCGGTGGTTTTTCGGACCATTCCCCGCACTGTTTAACCCTTTGTGCGCCGTTCCCTCTCAGGGAAGACGCCGAGGCACCCAAGGCTCATCTGGTCAAGCCCAGCTCCTCCTCCTCGGGCTCCCGCAGCTCCCGCTCGGGTTCCTCCTCCACCAGGTCCACAGCCAACAGTGCCTCCCGCAGCCAGCGGACTTTGTCCACCGAAGCCACTCCTCACCTGACCCCACCCCAGTACAGCCAGCGGCAGCTGGACAGGAAAGAAGAACCCAAAAAAGCCGATTACAACCACCTGGTGAAGGTGGCAGTGCCAGTGATGGTGCCCGCGCAGAGCCGCGCCTTCCAAACCGTGTGAGCATCCCCGAGCATCCCCTGCCCCGCAGCGCCGCTCCTCCCAGCACCGGGGAATGGCCAAAAATCCTCCCAGCACCGGGGAAACGCCAAAAATCCTCACAGCACCGGGGAAACGCCAAAAATCCTCCCAGCACCGGGGAAACGCCAAAAATCCTCCCAGCACCGGGGAATAGCCAAAAATCCTCCCAGCACCGGGGAATCGCCAAAAATCCTCCCAGCACCGGGAAAACGCCAAAAATTGTCACAGCACCCGGGAAATTCCGAAATTGTCACAGCACCCGGGAAATTCCGAAATTGTCACAGCACCGGCCACTCAGCAGCGCTAGGATAGCTCGGTCTCCTCCTGGTCAGCTTCATTGTAATCACTCGGGATTGTTCGCACCGCCAGAACCTCCCACTCCTTCCTGAGCATCACTGGGTTCAGACCCCTCTGATTCTGATACAGAAAGATTTGTTGGAGGGAAAAGGGAGCTTCTTTTTAAATTATATTTTTTGTTGGTTTTTTTCCCTTTAAAAACGAGCATTAAAAACCTACGGCAGCAAAGCTGTGCTGTCGAGTAAAACCGTGTGAGTGAAAAGAAGCCAACCCTCTGATTCTGATACAGAAAGATTTAAGAAATATTTATTGGAGGCAAAAAGGAGCTTCTTTTTAAATTATCTAGGGTTTTTTGGGTTTTTTTCCCTTTGAAAATGGAACACTGAGCATTAAAACCCTATGACAGCAAAGCTGTGCTGTCAAATGAAACTGTGTGAGCAGAAAGAAGCCAAACCTCTGATTCTGATACAGGAAGATTTAAGAAAGATCTTAAGAAAGATTTATTGGAGGGAAAAAGGAGCTTCTTTTTAATTCTTTTTTTTGGTTGGTTGGTTTTTTTCCCTTTAGAAATGAGCATTAAACCCCTATGGTAGCAAAGCTGTGCTGTCGAGTGAAACTCCATGAATGAAAAGAACACAAACCTCCGATTCTGATACAGGAAGATTTAAGAAAGATCTTAAGAAAGATTAATTGGAGGGGAAAAGGAGTTTCTTTTTAAATTATCTTTTTATTTTTGGCGTTTTTTCCCTTTGGAAATGGACCACTGAGCATTAAAACCCTATGACAGCAAAGCTGTGCTGTCAAGTGAAACTATGTGAGTGGTAAAAATGCCCTCTGATTCTGATATAGAAAGATTCAAGAAAGATTTGTTGGAGGGAAAAGGGAGATTCTTTTTAAATTATCTTGGTTTGTTTTGGTTTTTTTCCCTTTGAAAATGGAACACTAAACACTAAAAACCTGCGGCAGCAAAGCTGTGCTGTCGAGTGAACTGTGTGAGTGAAAAAAAGCCAAACCTCTGATTCTGATACAGAAAGATTTAAGAAAGATCTTAAGAAAGATTAATTGGAGGGGAAAAGGAGTTTCCTTTTAAATTATCTTTTTATTTTTGGGGGTTTTTCCCTTTGAAAATGGACCACTGAGCACTAAAACCCTACGACAGCAAAGCTGTGCTGTCGAGGGAAACTGTGTGAGTGAAAAGAAGCCAAACCTCAGGATTTTTTAAAAGGGATCAACAAAAAGATGCATAATATTCCAGAGAGGTTTTGTGGGGAGAGAGAAGTCTCTCAGACTGGTTTTGGAGAAGTTTCTTGGAGATTGTGTTGTTTTGAGGCTGAGGGTGTCCAGCCAGGTGCTCCACATTTTCTGCATTCAGTGACATACTGGAGGCTGTAACTAAAATAGAAGTTAAAGGATCACTCCCAAAGGACACGAGATGCAGCATTGAGGTGTCTGAACTAAACTCTACTAAAAAGAAAGGACTTTTCCTGCCAAGAAAACAGAGGTGCTTTAACTGCCAGAACAAACTTGGGGCCAGGAGCCTGACTCTGCTCCATGGGCAGCACTGCAGGGTCCCACTGGAGGGGTGCCCGTGGCCACTGAGCCTTAGAGAGAGAACTGGGCACTGAACCAGCACTGCCCACGTGGGGAGGCACCAAAAAGCCTCGATGGAGCCTTGGGAAGAGCTCCCAGTCACTGCCAGCTGGAGAACTGGCCAGGTTTGTGCTGGAGAAACCTTCTGGAAAGTTCTTCCCCAGACTGAGGGAGCAGCACTGCCCAGCTGAGCCCAGGGAAGGCCTGGAGGGTTCCCTGGCAGAGGAAAACACACCTGGGACAGGTAAACAGGCACAAAACGCTGCTCCCACCAGGACGCTGTGTGTGAGCTGTCCCACTCCTACACCAAATGCTGGGCCAGGGCTGAGGCTTAAACCTTCAGCAAGACTCTTAAAAAATGGCAAGAATTGTAAAAAAAATATTTTTGTGAGCAACCAGGTTAAGCATTTCCACGGAATATGAAGTTAGGGAAGGATGGAGGGAGGGACAGATGCAGAATTCCGTCCCTGATTCTTCCTCTGAAGGACTTGGCTCTGAGCACTGCTACACACAAGACACTGAGCTTGTAGGTTCTAGATTCCTGTATCCCCACACTGGTGATTTCCTGTTTCAAAAATGAGGGGGTTTGGGGTTTTTTTCCCCACTGGAGGGAGGGAAAGGGTTTCTCCAGTTTGTGGAAAGAGCCTATAGAAGATGGCTGAGCACAGGAGAACCACAGATCTGTAATTCTTTCTCCAGGATTGTCATTACTCTCCTTTTCTGAGACCCAGAACTTCTAACTTTCTTTACTTGAGTTCTTTTCCAACCTGATCAAAGTCAAGCCCTCATTTCCACATGGGAAAGAGTTTCCAAACTTGCCCTACACTATGTGAGAATTTCCCTTCCTAGGAGCAGCCACTCAAAATTCCACTGCTTTCCCTAGCCCAGATTTAACCCTTGGCAGGACAAATTCCTGCTGCTGCGCAGGGAAAACAATCCCAGCTTTAATAAGACCTGGCATGAGGTGTTTGACAAGCTGCTCCTGCCATGGGGGTGGATTCTCTGTCATTCCATCCTGGATCAGCAGGGTGGGAAGCAGCAGCTCTGAGTGTCAGGGATTTCTCTGCAGCTGGTTTCATCCTGAGCCCTGAAGGTTCAGGTGCTTCAAAGCACTCCTGAGCCATTCCAGAGCTGGGAAAATCCCAAAAGCAGGCACAGGATGTGAAAGGAGCCTGTGGGTTCCTCTGTGGGTGCTCACTGGGCTGAACATTCCCTGTGTTGGACATTCCCTGTGTTGGACATTCCCTGTGCTGGACATTCCCTATGTTGGACATTCCCTGTGTTGGACATTCCCTGTGCTAGACATTCCCTGTGTTGGACATTCCCTGTGCTGGACATTCCCTGTGCTGGACATTCCCTGTGCTGGACATTCCCTGTGTTGGACATTCCCTGTGCTGGACATTCCCTGTGCTGGACATTCCCTATGTTGGACATTCCCTGTGTTGGACATTCCCTATGTTGGACATTCCCTGTGCTGGACATTCCCTATGTTGGACATTCCCTATGTTGGACATTCCCTGTGCTGGACATTCCCTGTGTTGGACATTCCCTGTGCTGGACATTCCCTATGTTGGACATTCCCTGTGCTGGACATTCCCTGTGTTGGACATTCCCTATGTTGGACATTCCCTGTGCTGGACATTCCCTGTGCTGGACATTCCCTGTGCTGCACCTCAGTGATGGTTTCTCCTCAAACCAGCATTTATGAACTTTCACACCTGAGATAGCCCAGCTACCCCAAATGCCATAAAATCAGCAGGATTGCTTCTGAGGTAGGGTTAGAAACAGAAAAAGGTTTAATAAAAGACAAAATAACAAAGGTCTTAGAGAGAAAAACCGAGCCAAGGGCAAGAGGATCTTGCTCCTGCTAAAACCCCCCACAAAAGGGGGTTCTCTTCTTTTTGTAGTTCTCTTCTTTTTGTAGTTCTCTTCTATTTCCAGTTCTCTTCTTTTTCTAATTGTTTTCTTTTTCTAGTTTTCTTTCTGTTCTCTTCTCTTGCTAGTGAATTACCCAGGCCAGACCTCTTGGCCTCTGTCCACTCAGCCCCAGCTCTGAGGTGATGTCCAAAAGCTCCTATGAGGCGTCTTTGTACCAAACTGGGAGAGAAACTTCTGGGCTTTTTGCCTTTTTAAGAATAATTTAATCACTCTGCGAACAAGGGAACACCTGAGGGTGCTCACCCTGAGCACAGAGACCCAGCAGGGATTTCCCTGAGCACCAGGAGCTCCTCAGCACAAACCCAACAGCCTGAGAGCCAAAGGGGCAGCTCTGATCCCAGCCCAGGCTGGGAATGAGCAGAGAGGATAACATATAATATAATAATATATATCATATATATCATATATATATATAATTCTCCTCTGCTGCCTGCAGGGAGGAGAATTTGCCCTGCCCTAGTCTGTCCTGCTCGTGCTGAGAGCTCTGGGGGCTCAGGGAGGGTCAGTGCCTGAATTCTGCTCTGGGGGATCCATCCTGGCTGCCCCAAGCCCTGCTGGCTCAGAATTCACAGGCTCTGGCATGGATGAGATTCTTTAAATTGCTTTTTCAAATAATTTTATTTCACTGTTTGAATACCTTGTAAATGAGAGGCCTTGGGATGCTCGGGTTATTTCTGTTCTATTTACAGCATAAAATATTTTGTGTGAAAGGTTATCACAAAATGCCCTTAAATCTACTATTGCCCCCAATCTAAAGGGTGAAAGGTTAACATAAAATGCCCTTAAATCTACTATTGCCCCCCCAATCTAAAGGGTGAAAAATTAACACAAAATGTCCTTAAATCTACTATTGCCCCTCAATCTAAAGGGTGAAAAATTAACACAAAATGCCCTTAAATCTACTATTGCCCCCAATCTAAAGGGTGAAAAATTAACACAAAATGCCCTTAAATCTACTATTGCCCCTCAATCTAAAGGGTGAAAAATTAACATAAAATGCCCTTAAATCTACTATTGCCCCCCAATCTAAAGGGTGAAAAATTAACACAAAATGTCCTTAAATCTACTATTGCCCCCCAATCTAAAGGGTGAAAAATTAACACAAAATGCCCTTAAATCCACTATTGCCCCCCAATCTAAAGGGTGAAAAATTAACACAAAATGTCCTTAAATCCACTATTGCCCCTCAATCTAAAGGGTGAAAAATTAACATAAAATGCCCTTAAATCTGGGTTTTTGCTGTCCAGGTCTCTGCCCCAGCCCACCCATCAGTGACCCACAGGGAAAAGGGAAAAGTTCCTCCCCAAAGGGAGCAGCAGAAAGGGATCATTCCAAGGGATTTCAATTTTCCCAGCTCCAGCCCACCAGGAGTTGCCCAAGGGAAGCAAATAAGCCACACCTTGTTTTGTAAAATAGTGTATTAAAGCATTTACTGTCATTTACCAGCTATTAATTAATTAATTGTGTGATTAAATGCCTACCATGTTACGTAGCTTTTTGTTTCTCAGCAGCTGAACTAAGCTTCCATCTCTGCTACCTGCTATGATTGGTGTACTTGTACTGTGTCTGAACAACTCAGAGGAAAGCAAATATTTATTATTGATTCACTTTGAATCAATCAATGATTTAATACTTTTTTTTTTTTTTGGTTGGTTGTTTTATAAATAAAGGTGCTGCAGCTGAAGCGCTGCAGCTCAACTCAACTCGTTCCATTTCCTGGGGTGTGATGGGTTTCATGCTGCCAAGCTGAATCCAAAGGGGGAAAAAAAGAAAGGCTGGAGTTAAAAAAGTTAAAAATATCATTTTTAGGCTAAGCTAAGCAGGCCTGTGTGTGCACATTTGCATGGGAAGCGTGGGGAAGCTGGGATTTTTTCCCTGGGTATTTTTCAGCCTTAAATTAGGTGACATTTCACAAAAGATGTGGAAGCCTGGGTGATGGATGGAGGGAAATGTGGTTTCATGTGGGATAAACCCCAAATATTCGGGGATATCTTGGGTGATGCATGGAGAGAAATGTGGTTTTATTTGGGGATAAACCCCAGATATTTGGGGATAAACCCCAGATATTTGGGGATATCTGGGGCGATGCATGGAGGCAAATGTGGTTTTATTTGGGGATAAACCCCAAATATTTGGGGATATTTGGGGTGATGGATGGAGGGAAATGTGGTTTTATGTAGGGATAAATCCCAGATATTTGGGAACATCCGGGGTGATGCATGGAGGGAAATGTGGTTCTATTTGGGGATAAATTCCAGATATTTAGGGGTATCTGAGGTGATGCATGGAGGGAAATGTGGTTTTATTTGGGGATAAACCCCAAATATTTGGGGATATCTGGGCTGATTTATGGAGGCAAATGTGGTTTTATTTGGGATAAAACCAAGTATTTGGGGATATCTGGGGTGATGCATGGAGGGAAATGTGGTTTTATGTGGGGATAAACCCTGAATATTTGGGGATATCTGGGGTGGTGCATGAAGGGAAATGTGGTTTTATTTGGGGATAAACCCCAAATATTTGGGGATATCTGGAGTGATACATGGAGGGAAATGTGGTTTTATGTGGGGATAAATCCCAGATATTTGGGATATCTGGGGTGATGCATGGAGGGAAATGTGATTTTATTTGGGGATAAACCCCAGATATTTGGGGTGATGCATGGAGGGAAATGTGGTTTTATGTGGGATAAACCCCAGATATTTGGGGATATCTGTGGTGATACATGCAGGGAAATGTGGTTTTCTGTGGGGATAAACCCCAAATATTTGGGGATATCTGGGGTGATGCATGGAAGGAAATGTGGTTTTATTTGGGATAAACCCCAGACATTTGGGTATATCTGGGATATCTGGGTATATCTGGGATATTTGGGGATCTGGGATATTTTTGCCTGGGGATGCAGGTGCTGGAAGCCAACCTGGTGAATAGATAATGCCAGCACAAGAACCCCTGGTGCTTCACCCTCGCCCTGCTGTGACCTCCCTGCTGCAGCAGCCCACGTGCCCGGCTCTCCCCATGAGCCACGGGCGAGCAGGAAACCTTGAGCTGTGCCCAGATCCCTGCAGATAAACCTGAGCAGGCAGCTCAGGCCATCCAGGCAGCCGGGGGAGGGATTCAGGGCAGATAAAGGCGCTGGGCTCGGTTCCTCTCAGCCTTCTCTCCCCCTCAGGGTGTTTGCAGAGGTGTCCAGACATCAACAATCCTCCTCGCTGAAATCTGGGAGCAAAAATTGCGACATCGTCAGTATTTAAAACAAAAGAGGGTGACAACACAGTGGTCTCACAGGTGTGGCCTGTCTGTCCCCAATTCCAGTGCAAACGCTGCTCCTGCTCCAGGAGTTGGTGACATTAAAAACCCTGGTTAGTTCAGAGAGGAGCTGTGCAGTCACAGAGTTTTGTACAGGATCAGGAATTTGGGTGTGCAGTCACAGAGTTTTGTACAGGATCAGGAATTTGGGGTTATTTTTAACCCGGACACCCTGAGGGGGGGGAACCCCATGGGAAAGGGAAGGGAGGGCCTTGCAAATGGGTGATTTTCAAACTCCAGCGGATGCAAGTGTTATATAAATAAGTGCTGCTGTGGTGAGCAGCAGGAATGCCTCTGATAATCTCCCTTCTCCTCCCAGTTCTGTTTTAAACGCTGAAAGGAAAAGCAGCGCTAGATCCTTGCTACACTAAATTCACTCCATAATTTAAAAAAAAAACCAAAAAAACCAAAAAAACAACTCCACACTAAATAAACGAAATAGTTAAGCCTGCCAAGCTTTAATTGATGTGATATCAAGCAAATGAGCTCCTTTTGTCCAGCTGAACAGCCTCTAATTTCTGATGGATGATTCATTTGCGAAGTGCCCTCCTCCCCGCACTGACTCAGCGCGGTTTCGCTGCCTGCCCTCGCTCCGTGTGCTCGCCCATGGAAATGTCACTGTGGCATCCCCGGCTGCTATTCTTGGGTGCTGCCGTCATTCTGCCCGTGCTTTAAAGAAATCAACCCCAAAAAAGCGCCCCAGAGGCGAACAGCAGGGGTGCTGTGCTGGGCTCGGTGGGAATTACACTGAGGAGCATCTCTGGAGTAACCTTGGAGCAGAACAGCAGAGCAGGCTGGGCATGGGGGAGTGTGCTTTGTACATTTTACCACTTTGCTCAGTGGGAATCACACTGAGGAGCATCCCTGGAGTAACCTTGGAGCAGAGCAGCACAGCAGGCTGTACTCTGGACAGGGTGAAGTGTGCTCTGCACATTTTACCACTTTGTTCACTGGGAATTACGTTCAGGAGCATCTCTGGAGTAACCCTGGAGCAGAGCAGCACAGCAGCCTGGACAGGGTGAAGTGTGCTCTGCACACCTCAGTAGGAATTACACTGAGGAGCATCTCTGGAGTAACCTTGGAGCAGAACAGCACAGCAGGCTGGACATGGGGGAGTGTGCTTGGCACATCTGAGTGGGAATTACACTGAGGAGCATCTCTGGAGTAACCCTGGAGTAGAACACCAGAGCAGCCTGTACTCTGGACATTGTGCAGTGTGCTTTGCACACCTTGGTGGGAATTACACTGAGGAGTATCTCTGGAGTAACCCTGGAGCAGAACAGCAGAGCAGCCTGTACTCTGCACATGATGTAGCCTTCTTTGCACACCTCAGTGAGAATTACACTGAGGAGCACCTCTGGAGTAACCCTGGAGCAGCAGGCTGTACTCTGGACAGGGTGCAGGGTTCTTTGCACACCTCAGTGGGAGTTACACTGAGGAGTATCTCTGGAGTAACCTGGAGCAGCAGGCTGTACTCTGGACAGGGTGCAGGGTTCTTTGCACACCTCACCTGGCCAGGTGTACCCGCCCTCAGCTCAGGAGGCACAGCTGGTGCTCCATGACACAGAGCCCCTTCCCCTGCCCTGCCTTTAACCTGCTGCACCCCAATTCCAGCTCCAAACCCCGCCCTTGGATGCCACCCCAAAATCCCAGCTCAGCTTTGAGCCCTGAGCAAGGGCAGGAGCCACAAACGGGCAGGACACCAGTGACACCCGTGGGGCCAGCACTGCTTCTGGTGTGGGGCTGGTTCTGTGGGCTGAGCCAGGGCACTGTGTCACATCCCCTCGTTTTGTCACCCCAAGCTGCCACCCTTATCTCAGGATGTGGCTTGCACACAGGAATTGTCACAGACACACACAAGGAACAGGCTGAGGGATCTGCTCCTGTGCTCCTCTGCTGGATTTTCAAGTGTTACCAACAGCATTTTGCCTAAAATTAATCTGGGATAACCTGAAATGCTTTTTCTTGTGCTGTTTTTTTACCCCTTTAAATGAAAGAGATCTCCCTTTTTTTTACCCCTTTTGAGGAAGAGATCACCACTGGACAGCAAAGAAGGGTTTTGGACAGAACTTTGGGAGGGGCTAAAGGGTTAAAAAGGGTGAAACCTCCATTGTGAGGGGGCTGAGCACATGGCAGGGAGAATCTTTTGCTCCTGGCACCTTTTTTCTCTGTTCAGAAAAGGTAACCTTTTTTCTCTGTTCAGAAAAGATAACCTTTTTTCTCTATTCAGTCTTGTGTTGTATTTTTTGATAAGGTTTAATAAACCTTGCTAACCTATGAAAAGTGAGCAGCTTTTTCTCACAGTTTTGTTTTCCCCTGTGCCATGTGCCAGAGCCTGGCCAGGACTCTGTGTTTGCTTTCCCTGCTCCCAGAGCCTCCCTGGCCTTTATTCCCTGTAAACTTTGGATGCAGCCACAGCCCTGAGCGTGACCTCAGGTGATTCCCGACCTCTGCCCCGCTCCCCTCACCCCCAGGGACACCAAAAAACCGCAGTTTTCCACCATTTTCCTTCCCAAATATTAGGAAAATCAACCCACAAACACCAGAGGTTTATGTCTAAAAAGGAGACAGAGGAGTCCTTTTAGGTTTTATTCCAATAAAGGCAGAGGCCATGGGGCATCCCCTGGGGTCTCTCACACTTTTGGAGGACTCAGCCTCCTTTTTATCCCAATTCCCAGCCACGTTTCCCATCTCTCTTTCCCCATTGCTGAGGAACTTGAGAGGTTCAGACTTCCCTGATCCCAAAGATCCCACTCTAATATACAACCCTCCCTTTTAATTTTTAATTCTTATGGAATTTAGGGTTTTTTCTTGCCCATTGTTTCTTTCATCTTTCAATGTCCAAATTAATTTAGCAGCAAACCTAAACCTTATTTATAAAAGCAAATATCTTTTTCCATTCATCAATCAGTGGAATCCTTCCCACTGTTTCTTTTCTCTCCCAGTGCTGGTTTTATGCACCAGCAGCCCCACAGCCCGTTTAGAAAGACAAATCCACTGTTCCCCTCACAAATAAATAAATTAATCCATGCCGGGAGCTGCGTTACCCACACGCCAAGGAGTGACAGCCTGTCCTGGGCCTGCACTCAGGCTCCTCATGGATGGGAATATTTAGGATGAATTATAAAGTGTGGAGATGCTGAGATGTATTTTTATCTGTGGAATAAGCAGTTCTAGTGCCTAAACCACCCCAAACACGGCTTCCTGCGGGAGGAACAGCCCGCGGGGTAAAGCGGGGAACTCCTGTGCCGTGCATGAGGGAACATGGAGGATGCAGATTATTGCACTCGGGGGATTTGCTGAGCACACGCTGCGGGAAGCGCCAGGGAATGGCTGCGGGTACGAGATCGGGGAACGCCGCCGTTCCTGAGGGGAAGAAGCGATTCCGACGGGCACAGGGGCATCCCCGGGGCTGCGCCCAGGCTCGCCCCTCATGGCGCCGCCATCTTGCGCTTCCCCTTC
>JAWWMQ010000105.1:4185550-4200664 GCA_035047885.1 Chlorospingus flavigularis
ACCATTCCAGAAACCATTGACACCATTCCTGAAACCACTGAAAGCACTGAAATAATTCCTGAAACCATTCCAGGAACCACTGAAACCATTCCTGAAACCTCTGAAACTATTCCAGGAACCACTGAAACCATTCCAGAAACCATTCCTGAAACCATTCCTGAAACCACTCCAGAAACCATTCCTGAAACCATTCCAGAAACCATTCCTGAAACCACTCCAGAAACCATTCCTGAAACCATTCCTGAAACCATTCCTGAAACCATTCCTGAAACCATTCCAGGAACCATTCCTGAAACCATTCCTGAAACCATTCCTGAAACCACTGTCACCATTCTAGAAACCATTCCTGAAACCATTCCTGAAACCATTGACACCATTCCTGAAACCATTCCAGAAACCACTGTCACCATTCCTGAAACCATTCCAGAAATCATTCCAGAAACTATTCCTGAAACCATTCCTGAAACCATTCCTGAAACCACTGAAACCATTCCAGGAACCACTGAAACCATTCCTGAAACTATTCCTGAAACTATTCCTGAAACCATTCCTGAAACCATTGACACCATTCCTGAAACCATTCCTGAAACCATTCCTGAAACCATTGACACCATTCCTGAAACCATTCCAGAAACCACTCAAACCATTCCTGAAAGCACTGAAACCATTCCTGAAACCATTCCTGAAACCATTCCAGAAACCATTCCTGAAACCTCTGAAACCAATGAAACCATTCCAAAAACCACTGAAACCACTGACACCATTCCTGAAACCACTGACATGATTCCAGAAACCACAGAAACCATTCCAGAAAGCACTGAAACCATTCCTCCTCCTCACACCAGAGCTGCTCCTTTCTCCACATCTCCACATTCCTGCTTTTTCTCACATGGAAAATGTTTGGGTTTTTTTTTTTTTTTTAATTATATATAGGAGTGATGTGAGGGAAAACAAAAGCACAGTCCAAATCAGAGGTAAACCCTCCATTTCCTTGGTTTAATATTAATTAAAATTTAGAAAAAAATTGGATTTTTTTGGCAAATAAGGAAAACTGACTCCCTGGAAGGAAATGACAGCAATCAGGTGCTTGGTTTGTGACAGCAGAGCTCCTTGGTGGCTGTCTGAAGCATTCAGGGACTGCAGGACTTGGGCAAAACCTCATCTGGCATCATTCCTCATCCAATTTTTAGAGTTGGAATGATGGCTGTGAGGTTTTGCCTTGTTTAATGTATTTAAATGATTAAATTAATGTTCTTCAGGGTGCCAGCAGCCTGCTCATGCCTTTGGTGAGGTGCTGGGAAGCCAACTTTGGGTATTTTTGGAAGAAATGCAATGGGGATTTAATTACAGGAACATTTTTTAGGTAGAACTGACACCAAGGCTTTGCCCACTGAAGGTGATCTCAGCTGCAACAATTCCAGAACCTCAGATGTTGAGAAATGATGGCACTGGAAAGGTGTTGCCAAGAAAATATTGGGAATTTCCATTGGGTGCTGCACAGAGACTCCTCCCTCAATAATTAATTCATAATTAATTTAACATTTTAGGCTGGATTTTAATTAAATATTTTGCCTCCCTAATCTGAAATATATTAAATTTTAGCCTTTGACTTTAAGCAGCTGGATTCTCATTGGCCTCTTATTTTGTGCCCAATATCTGTGAAGTGCAGGGAAAATCTGAATTTGTATTGAGATAGATTGAAAGATTTTCTTTCCATGTAAAAATGCCATTTTGTGGGATTTAATACCCCCAAACCACCAGAATTTCTAAATGGTTTGTGAGATGATGGTTTGTGAGATGATCGTGAGCAGTGTTATAAAAAAAGAAAAATTGGTTGTTGAAATAATAATAAAAATATTTTTAAAATGCGCTCCTCCAGCTGCAGCATCATACCCAACTTTCACACAGCTTCAATATTTAAATATTTCCTAAAAATTCATTATTTTCTTTTAAAAAATAATAAGTGAACAGATTTCTGCCCTAATTTCTGGGAGGAGGAGGATGGAGCCAGGGAGGAAGGTGATCAATTAAGACATTAAGCATTTTGCACCACATGGACACATCTGCATGGCAGCCAAATAATGCAGCCATCAGCTCATTTTCAGGGGGCTGTTGCCTACTTCAACCCAGCCCTCAGATCAAAGAGAAAATGTCTGCTTGCATTTTCTCATCAGAAAAGGGATGCTAATTTAGGTTCCTTAATGTGTGCTGATAAGAGACTTCTTCAATTAAATGAATTCTATAGGGCAGAAAAGCAAAAATAAAAAAATAAAAAAAGGGGATACAAAGGGAGTCAGGCTGGAAAGGCAGAAATTCTCATTAAATCAAAGGTCCAATATTCATTACCTCCAGCATCTGGGGCTAAACACTGAACATGGAGCTCATCAAAGGGGGTTTAATGGGTTAAATTGAGAATATAATCTAATTAAAATATTAGATACGAGTAAATAGCTCTTTGATATTCATCTGAAGGTTTCATTAAAACAGGCACTTGAGGTTTGGATTAAGGGGGGATTATCACTTTTAAGCAGGAACAACAAGTTGAGGTGCCCTGAGCAGAAATGCTTCAAAGTGTTACAGTTTGGATTAAAAATAAAAAAAAGTAGGAAAGAAGAGCATGGAAACATTTCCCAGCCTGGCAGTGCCCAAAGGAGAGGGGAAAGAGGCTGAGGAAGAGGAAGGTTCTGTCCAGAAGGTGGAATTGGATGCTCTAAGTGACAAAAATGCCATGGAAAACATTTCTCCTGCAGCCTGACCTGTGTTCCCATATTGGACAATGGTTCTTCCACCCAGGTTTCCCAAAATATTCTTAATATTTCTCAATATTCCCCAAAATGTCCTGAACTTCCAGCTGTGAGTCCAAGGGGCTGATTCAGCAGGTTCCTGCTCATCAGGAGGGTTTGAAGCAAGGCCAAGAGGAAGGGCAGGATTGGGATTGCTTTGCCCTAAATTAAATTGGGAGCCTCCCACAAAACAGACACCCAATAAATGGGATAAAGCAATTCCACATCATTACAAGGTGGTTGGGTTTGTCTTAATATTCCCCAAAATGTCCTGAACTTCCAGCTGTGAGTCCAAGGGGCTGATTCAACAAATTCCTGCTCATCAGGAGGGTTTGAAGCAAGGCCAGGTCCCTCCTCCATGAGGAAGGGCAGAATTGGAATAATTTTTCCCCATATTAAATTGGGAACCTCCATAAAAAAAAGACCAAATGAATGGGATAAAGCAATTCCACATCATTACAAGGTGGTTGGCTTTGTCCAATATTCCCAAAATGTCCTGAACTTCCAGCTGTGAGTCCAAGGGGCTGATTCAGCAATGGGGGAGAGGTTCCTGCCCCTCAGGAGGGTTTGAAGCAAGGCCAGGTCCCTTCTCCACGAGGAAGGGCAGAATTGGAATCACTTTTCCCCATTTAAGTTGGGAACCCCCTGTAAAAAAAGACCAAATAAATGAGATAAAGCAATTCCACATCATCACAAGGTGGTTGAGGTTTATCTCAATATTCCCAAAAATGTCCTGAAATTCCAGCTGTGAGTCCAAGTTCCTGCTCATCAGGAGGGTTTGAAGCAAGGCCATGAGGAAGGGCAGGATTGGAATCACTTTTCCCCATATTAAATTGGGAGCCTCCCATAAAACAGACACCCAATAAATGGGATAAAGCAATTCCACACCATCACAAGGTAGTTGTGTCAATATTCCTAAAAATGTCCTGAAATTCCAGCTGTGAATCCAAGAGGCAGATACAACGGGAGGGTTTGAAGCAAGGCCAGGTCCCTCCTCTGTGAGGAAGGGCACAATTGGGATTGCTTTGCCATAAATTAAATTGGGACCTCCCATTAAAAAGAGACCAAACAAATGGGATAAAGCAATTCCACATCATTACAAGGTGGTTGGGGTTTGTCTTAATATTCTCCAAAATGTCCTGAACTTCCAGCTGTGAGTCCAAGTTCCTGCTCATCAGGAGGGTTTGAAGCAAGGCCATGAGGAAGGGCAGAATTGGAATCACTTTTCCCCATATTAAATTGGGAGTTCCCATTTAAAAAAGAGACCAAATAAATGGGATAAAGCAATTCCACACCATCACAAGTTACTTGGGTTTTTTATTCCTTTATCCAGCCTCTTTTCAGGAGGTTTTAGCCCAAATTCCCTCGCTGTGTGCTCTAATCACATTTCATATGGTGACTTAATTCATAATTTGCTAAGTTAAAGAAATGGCAGTGCCCTAAGAAACCCATCTGTTTGTTGTTATTTTTACAGCCTTAATCTGTTAAAAGCTGTTTCCTCTCAAACATGCAGCTCTCAATTATCCTCAGTTACCCAATATATTCTCCAACTGCTCCTGGCTAATCCCAGGTTGTCTGCATGCTCAGCCAGGACTTGTTTGGAATTTTCTTGTCCCAAATAAAGCTTCAAAATTTTGTTTTTATTGTAGAAACTCTTCACTAAGAGACAAGAGAGTAACAACTAAATAATTAGCATTGTGTCATTATCAACCGTTGTGTTTGGAGCATATTTTTGTTCCCTTTTTAGCAGACATGAATTATTTTTGCTTTTATTTCTGGCCAAAAGTCTCTTCTGCATTTCAGAAAGAGAAATATTGCTGGTGTTAGAATAATCAGATGAAACAGAAGTTTATTTTTAATGTTTTCTAGATCTGTCTGTTTAAATGTTTAAAAATGATCCAGCTGTGACAACCAAGAGCTGATTGGTCTGAAAGATGCAATTGTCAGATCATTTATTTCAAAGAAAAAGAACAGAGGATTAAATTTCTAATAAAACATTTTCTAATAAAAGAACTGAGCACTATATTTAAAATGCTATAAATGCAAAAAGTCAATTTATTAACAAAATAGGTACAAAGTAGAACAATTAAAACCAATTCTAGCATTTAAAAATAATTAAACTTAAACCAGTTTAAATTTCAGCACACTGGGAAATGAAGATGTGATGGTTACAGGTGAAAATAAAAACAATTCAGGCATTTTTGCCTCGATCCCTGAGATTCCCCAAATACCTACAAGATGTGAAGGGCTTCAAAAGCAGCCACAGCCTCCTTCTCCTTCTCGTGCCTGCTCCACAGGGATTCCAGGGATGGGATTTTGGGGAACCTGGGTCCAGCTGGAGCCTGGCGCAGAACCTCCTTCACCTCCTGCTCCGACTGCTTCGCTATCAAAATCTTTGGTCTTGGGATCTTCTTGGCATATTCCAGAGCCTAAAAGCAGGAAAAACTGGGGGAGCTGAGCAAGAGAAAACCAGGCCAAGTTTTCCTAAAAATATTTAGAAGATGAGGAAGATATCTCTGAATTCCTGATCTGTTTCTGACAGAATTCAATCCCAGACTCTTCAGTGGTGACTGCAACAGAACCCAGCCCAAGATTTGCTTCCTGCCACCATTAGAAGCCACCTTAGACACTGAGGAAGTGTTTTTATTTGAAAAAAGAAAGAGCAACACGAATTTATTACATTTATAAACATTTTTTCCCAGTCTCATTAACGTCTTGCCCTCAGGCAGGGGGTTTTGCAGGTTAACAGGACAAGCTCAGGTTCTCCTGCATAATGCACTTTATAATCCAAATTAAAAAGCAAAATTATGTCTGGGACATGGAATTGGAGAGGGAATGGAAAGAGTTTTACAGAAATGCTGGAGCTAGCAGAGCCATGGTTTAACCTGGGATGGGTTTTGGTGCCTGTGTGCTGCAGGGATTTGGGAACACCTCATGTCTCCAGTGCATTATCTCCTGTTCCTGGTGAAGTCCCCTAAAAGAATCCAAACCCCTTTTGGCCACCCAGACAATAAAGTTTTGTCTCTTAGTGGGTTTTTTTTTGGAATAAATGTAAGGAAGGGAGGAATTCTGATATTATTGAATTCACAGCTTTGTCCTGCAGCCTGCAGTCACTTGTCACCCTCAGGAACACCCTGGGAAGGGACTCAGCTCTCACCTTCTGCCTGGACACTGGAGACACCTGGGCATTTGCAGGAAAACCCCTTTTGGCCAGCCAAACAATAAATAGTGGGTTATTTTTGGGAATAAATGCAAGGAAGGGAGGAATTCGGATATTATTGAATTCACAGCTTTGTCCTGGAGCCTGCAGGGCTCACTTGTCCCCCTCAGGACTCAGTTCTCACCTTCTGCCTGGACACTGAGGACACCTGAGGCTTTGCAGGCAAACCCTTTTTGCCACTCAAACAATAAATAGTGGTTTCTTTTTGGGAATAACTGCAAGGAAGGGAGGAATTCTGATATTATTGAATTACAGCTTTGTCCTGCAGCCTGCAGTGCTCACTTGTCACCCTTCAGGAGCACCCTGGGAAGGGACTCAGCTCTCACCTTCTGCCTGGACACTGGAGACACCTGGGGCTTTGCAGGCAAACCCCTTTTGGCCACCCAGACAATAAAGTTTTGTCTCTTAGTGGTTTATTTTTGGGAATAACTGCAAGGAACCAAGGAATTCGGATATTACTGAGTTCACAGCTTTGTCCTGCAGCCTGCAGTCACTTGTCCCCCTCAGGAACACCCTGGAGGGGACTCAGCTCTCACCTTCTGCCTGGACACTGAATCCACCTGAGGCTTTGCAAGCAAAACCCTTTTGGCCAGCCAAACAATAAATAGTGGTTTCTTTTTGGGAATAAATGCAAGGAAAGGAGGAATTCTGATATTATTGAGTTCCCAGCTTTGTCCTGCAGCCTGCAGTGCTCCCTTGTCCCCCTCAGGACTCAGCTCTCACCTTCTGCCTGGACACTGAGGACGCCTGGGGCTTTGCAGGCAACCTCTGAACCACAGTGATATTCTTCATGTTATATTCCTTAATTTGCCTGGAATATTCCTTCTGCAGCTTCATCTTTTCTTTCTGAGAAAAAGCAGAAAAAGGGGCCTGGAATTCACTGGCTGGGGGGATCCATCAATGAAAACCTTTTCCCACCAATATTCCATTTCCACCTCTGCTGCTGTCCAACCTGCCTTTGCCATTGATCCCTCCTCAGCACACAACAGGAAGCCCTGATAAATGGCACAGCTTTTTCTTTTAGTTGCTTTTCCCTTTTAAGAGCTTTTCCCTGGACTGAATAGAGGATGGAGCTCAGCAGAAATGTGACAGCTCCATCTTTATTCTGTCCTGAACAATCTGTCTCCATTTCACCAGAGTGCAGCCAGATATTTTTGTTTTTACACAACTTTGATTTCCACTTGGAGCACTGGGTGGATCTTTACACTGGGAATGACAACTCAGCCACTTGAGTGTGTCATTTCCTGATGTGCAATTAGCCCTGATTAATTCCTATTTCTGGATTTTAAAAATGAGAGGGTTAAAATTATCCCCAAGACAGTTGCCTTTGTTTTTATTTGAATTTTCCTGTAGGATCTCCAGCTAACCAAGGATATAAAGTCCCAGATAATCATTAATTATGATTTCTCTGCCACTCTCCCCTGCCTAAATCCCCTTTTGGTTTCTTCACTTTTTCCAAGAATATTTCTCCCAAGCCAAGGATATAAAGTCCCAGATAATTGTAAATTATGATTTCTCTGCCACTCTCCCCTGCCTAAATCCATTTTTGGTTTACTCACTTTCTCCAAGGATATTTCTCTCAAGTCAAGGATATAAAGTCCCAGATAATCATAAATAATGATTTCTCTCCCCAGCCTAAATCCCCTTTTGGTTTATTCACTTTTTCCAAGGATATTTCTCCCAAGCCAAGGATATAAAGTCCCAGATAATCATAAATTATGATTTCTCTGCCATTCTCCCCTACCTAAATCCACTTTTGGTTTACTCACCTTCTCTTTGATTGTTTCATAGTCAGGTCCAAGGCCTCCAAGCTTCATACTCTGATTGAAGTAGAATTTGGAGCTGCCCAGCTGGAAACCAAACAGCAAACAGATTTTCCTTGATATGATTTCACAGAGGGAATAATTCAAGCAAGTTTTATAGTGGAAACCTCAGGATTTCATTTGAAATCTCAGCTCCACCCCTGGCATGGCTCATCTTAAATAAGTGAACAACAGGGCTGAGTTATGGCAAAAGTCAAATGACACAGAATTTCCTTTGGATCCAGGTGGGAAATTGCCAATTTTCCCAATCACAAAGTGATATCTTCTCAATCAAAAATCACCTTTGTGAGCTTTATTTTGAAACAGCTTAAAGCCACTCATTTGGCTGTGGTTAGAATGAGACTCCAAAGAAATTTTTTGTGAGAGAAGCAGATAAAATTACTGACTTTGCTGGCAAAAATCAGACAAATGATGGTAGTGAGAATAACATTTCCTTGTTCTGAAAGCTGCTCTGGAAAGTTGCCCACAGAGAGCTGAAAAATCCATGTTTTGCACAGCAAAGACTTTACAAGTGCAGGAGTGGTGGCTGATGCCATCCAATATTTTGGACATCACACAAAGACTCCAATGCCTCCACAATATTTTTATTCTCTTTCAAGATCACATTTTTAGAAGGGAATTATGTTTAAAAACTTGTCAGTAAAGTTTATTATGATCAGCTCTGTGGTAATTTCAACCACAGAGTAAGGCAGGAACACCAATTTCTATATGCAAATAAAATGGGCATTTCTTCAAAACACACATTCAAATTAAACTTAATTGCAGAAAAATTAATTTCATGCACTAAATTTGCTATTTGAGGTTTCTTTGTGTCAGCTGTCCCTGCTCTTACATGCTATAACTCACTAATTTTTGATTTGGGGTACGGTGAGGAGTTAATTTTGCTGTGTCCCACAAAATCAGGGGTTCCCCTCTTGCTGCAATGAGTGCATTTGTTTATGAGGAAAAGCTGGATTTTCCTGGGAGCACAACCAGTCTGATTCTCTGTGCATTCCCCACATGTGGAGCGTGAGAAAACTGCTGCAAGCACGGGACAAGAAACAAAGGAGAGAGAAGGAGCTCTGCCCTTCAGTTCCCATCATAATCCTAATTCTTCTTAGGGGCACTCAGGCAGCAACACCCAGAGTGCATGAAATCATTACTCCAGCTTAGTTTGTCTGCCCTGAGACCTGGAGAAAACTCCTCAAACATTTAATTTGTCATGGGCAGCCTAAGTGGTGACACCAGGACGAGTGGGCTTGCGGAGGAGACAGAAATTCAGATTTTAATGAGGACCATCAGGGATGAGGTTTGTGCTGTTGGCTTTACAAATCCTCCAGATTTGGGTTGGAATCCCTTGGAAAGGAGGAGATTTGAGCTGCACAAGAAAGGAGCATGAGCAGGATAATGGATGGCTCAGATCTGAGGCTGCCTGCTGCTCCTCACAGACTGCCCGACCCTGTTCAATGAAAATCATTTTATCTGTGGGTAAATGACAGGACAAACACTGCTCTGTGTGTCCCTGCACTAAACCACACTGACCCCTTTGCTCTAAAATGATTTCAGTGAGCCAAATGAAATAAAATTATTTCAGGGAACCAAATGAACTAAAATTTCAGTGAACTCTCTGATCCAGGTGGATCCCTTTGCTCTAAAATGATTTCAACAAACCAAATGAACTAAAATGACTTCAGTGAGCCAAATGAAATAAAATAATTTCAGGGAACCAAATGAACTAAAATTTCAGTGAACTCTCTGATCCAGGTGGATCTCTTTGCTCTAAAATGATTTCAGTGAGCCAAATGAACTAAATGATTTCAGGGAACCAAAAGAACCAAAATGATTTCAGGGAGCCAAATGAACTAAAATGATTTCAGTGAACCAAAAGAACTAAAATTTCAGTGAATTCTCTGATCCAGGCGGATCCCTTTGCTCTAAAATGATTTCAGTGAACCAAATGAATGAAAATTTCAGTGAATTCTCTGATCCAGGTGGATCCCTTTGCTCTAAAATGATTTCAATGAACCAAATGAACTTGCTTTTTTCAAATAAAATAATTTCAGTGAACTCTGATCCAGGTGGATCCCTTTGCTCTAAAATGATTTCACCAAACCAAAAGAACTAAAATGATTTCAGTGAGCCAAATGAAATAAAATTATTTCAGTGAACCAAATGAACTTGCTTTTTTCAAATAAAATTATTTCAGTGAACCAAATGAACTTGCTTTTTACAAATAAAATGATTTCAGTGAACACTCTGATCAAGGTGGATCCCTTTGCTCTAAAATGATTTCAGTGAACCAAATGAACGAAAATTTCAGTGAATTCTCTGATCCAGGTGGATCCCTTTGCTCTAAAATGATTTCAGTGAATCAAATGAAATAAAATGATTTCAGTGAACCAAATGAACTTGCTTTTTTCAAATAAAATTATTTCAGTGAACTCTCTGATCCAGGTGGATCCCTTTGCTCTAAAATGATTTCAGTGAACCAAATGAACTTGCTTTTTTCAAATAAAATGATTTCAGTGAACCAAATGAAAGAAAATGATTTCAGTGAACCAAATGAACTTGCTTTTTTCAAATAAAATAATTTCACTGAACTCTGATCCAGGTGGATCCCTTTGCTCTAAAATGATTTCAGTGAACCAAATGAAATAAAATGATTTCAGTGAACTCTCAGATCCCTTTGCTCTAAAATGATTTCAGTGTCGATTTCTACCTTTGTTCCATGATTTTTAATGCTCTGCTCTTTGTTTTACAACATTTCTCAGTCCCTATTCGTAATTTTTTAAATTTTGAATTATTAAGAAGAAATGTTAGAATGGAAAGAGAAATGTTAAACCACCCAACCCACATTTATTTCCTCACCTTTTTGCTGATTTTGGGCTGGTTTTGTTTTTGCCTTTGTAGGAGAGACCCTTCTGAGCTGCTTCTTCTCATTTTCCTTGGATTTCCTTCAGCTTTTCCTGAGTCTCCCTGGGGCAGGGCAGGTGGGAACAAACCCCACAGCCACGTGCCAGCAAAAGCATCTTCAAAATCAGAAAATCTTGGCTTTTCCTTCTTTTCTATGAAATGGGAGATTCTGCAAGCAGATGTTGGTGAGCTGTGAACAAAATATGGAAAAAAGCCTTAAAAAATGAGGGGGAAAAGAGTAAAAATCTGAATTTACACACAGCAAACAACCTGGACATGGAGTAAGGGAGCAGGGAGATGGGAAGGTGAGGATTTCACAATAAATGATTTTGCTTGCACCCAAGTGTGTGGAAATAAATGGAAAAAAACCCCCAAAATAGGGAAATTTCAGCTTGATGCAAAGGTGATTAAAGCAAATTAGAAGCTTTGGATCAGGCCTGCTGAATACTGACAGAATTATTTGTTTATGTGAAATAAAACCTTCATTTTTTTAAAATCAAGACAGTGAAATTCTACATAATTGAGGATTTTCCTGCTCTCTCTTTTAGGGACAGAACTGATCCTGAATATTCACCCTGCAAAGCCAATTTTCCTACAAACTCTAAATTCATGCAAAATTCCCTTTCCTATCTATATTTTAAACTTTCCCACCCAGCCTCCTAAAAGGAAACTTTCAATTGTGGAAATTTCCATCCTTGGAGGACAGAACTGTCATTTCCAAAGCCATATTTAAAAATCAATATCTATAATGAATCTTCAATAAGTAATAAGTTATAATGGCAGGTTGGTAGCAAAATAACTTTATACTTTGGAGTTTAAACAAAATATAAACATAAAGTTTTAAAAAGTTTACCTAAGTTTTATAAAATAAAATTTTAACTTTTTTTTTGTTTATTTTCTGGGCATCACAGGGCTATGACAATATTATTTTATCACTTAAATCCTCACCACAAACTATTCTGATACCTGCAATCCTCGTGAATATGATTTTTGAAATCTGGAAGTGCTGCTTGATCCTTCACTTTTTCTTGAAAAATGGCATTAAAATCAGCTGAAATATTCTCCAATTCTGGATGTGCCTGGTCACTGCTGCTGTTATTCCAGGAAAAATCCTGCCCAGGGATGGGATTGGCAGGGAATTGCTGTGGAATTCCAGCTGCAGAGTCCTGCTGCTGTTTCTCGTCCTCCTGGCTGGGAAATTCAGGATTTAAAACCTCTGGTGGGTAAAAATTCTGAAATATTGGGAGGAAATAGCCAGGCGTGGAAAGGATTGCGTTTGGGAAATTATTTAATCCGCTTTGGGGTTTTTCTGCTGGGCCAAGAGAAGAATTTGGGGTGAGGGCTGAGCTGGGATGCTGCCCCAGTGAAGGGGGCACAGCCTCGAGTCCTGGGGCTTGCTGCTGCCTCTGCATCCAGGGATTTGCTTCTCCTGCTGCTCCTGGGGGCTCCTGGCCACCACTCCTGGGCAAGGTCCTTCCACCCAGAGGCTGCCTGGGCTCTGCTTTGTGTCTCTGCAAGCACCTGAGCTGCTCCTGAAACGAGCCGAGAATTTCCCAGGGGGTATTTGAGATATTCAGGTGGAAATTCCATCACTCACATCAAAATCCCTCTCTGCTGCTTGGGTCTAACCCTGCTCATGGTGGATTTAACCTAAAACTCAAATTAAAGGGAACCCTCTTTATAGTCCAGAATTCAAATTTAAAGGAACCCAAAAATTCAAATTTAAAGGAACCCTCTTTATAGCCCAGAAATTCAAATTTAAAGGAACCCTATTTATAGCCCAGAAATTCAAATTAACCCAAAAATTCAAATTTAAAGGAACCCTCTTTATAGTCCACAATTCAAATTTAAAGGAACCCAAAAATTCAAATTTAAAGGAACCCTCTTTATAGTCCAGAAATTCAAATTTAAAGGAACTCAGTCCAGAAATTCAAATTAACCCAAAAATTCAAATTAAAAGGAACCCTCTTTGTAGTTCTGAAATTCAAATTTAAAGGAACCCTCTTTATAGTCCAGAATTCAAATTTAAGGGAACTCAAAAATTCAAATTTAAAGGAACACTCTTTATAGTCCTGAAATTCAAATTTAAGGGAACACTCTTTATAGTCCAGAATTCAAATTTAAAGGAACTCAAAAATTCAAATTTAAAGGAACCCTCTTTGTAGTCCTGAAATTCAAATTTAAGGGAACCCTCTTTATAGTCCAGAATTCAAATTTAAAGGAACTCAAAAATTCAAATTTAAGGGAACCCTCGTTATAGTCCGGAAATTCAAATTTAAAGGAACCCTCTTTGTAGTCCTGAAATTCAAATTTAAAGGAACCCTCCTCATAGTCCAGAATTCAAATTTAAAGGAACCCAAAAATTCAAATTTAAAGGACCCCTCAGTCCAGAACAGAGCAGAGATGTTGTTCAGGTGCTGCTCAATGAATAATTCTGCATCAAAATTTTGCTTGATGGCAAATTCTGCAGCACTTGGAATTCAACCACCTGGAAAAATGATCTAAAAATCAAATCAGTTCTTGATTTTTATGTTTCAAATTTTGGGGAAAATGGTTTTGTACACACTGTCAGACTGGCCCATGGTAGAACAGCCTGACGCCAATTATATAAATGACATTATATAAATTATAAAAGCAATTATAAATTATTAAATATACAAATAAAATTATATTATGTAAATGATAAAATTATTATAAATGATATTTTCTAGTTTATGGCAATTAATTCACTCCCCCTTAATTTTAGGGGAAAAATCGGGCAGAAATGGTGAAGTTCTGGCTCAGAATTTCCCAAACCATCAAATATGACCATGTACTAATTTATAATAATAATCTAGATAATTTAGATTATGAAATAACCTCTTAAATAGATTCTGTGAGCTCAGAATTTCCTGGCATTTTGCTTTAAATTCATTTAGCACATAAAGCACACATACATTAAATTACAGTGCTTATTTATTGATAAATATTTAAGGATTTCTTGTCAGTAATAATTACTTTAAAAGCTACAAGATGACAGCTTTAAACATTAAAATTCAGTGCTTTTATAGTTATATTTCAACTGATTATAGATATTTTTTAGATATTTTTAAGATATTTTTTAGATATTTTTAAGATTTTTTTAGATATTTTTTAGATATTTTATAGATAGACTTTTATAAGTATTTTATAGATATTTCAACCGAAAAATTCTAAATGTATAAATTCTAAATTTAAAAGAATTAAAATTATAAAATTATAAATTCAGTGATTAAATTCTCTCAAAAAGGAACCTTGAGCTGCTGTCCTTTTGGGTACCATTTATCTTCAGGCTTCATTTTCCCAGTTTGGGATGCTGGAACATTCTGGAATGGTTCTTCATCAGCTCGTGGAGGATCTGTGACCTAAAAACCAGGAATGTTCATGGTCACAGCAATTAAGGGAAAAATATCTTAAAATCTTGAGGAAATAATAAGAAAAATTTGTGGTCTATTGAAATTAAAATGTTAAATTTGCCATGATGGGATGGATGACAAGGAAATGGTTAAAGGAAAAAAAAGAAGCAAAACCCAATTAAAGGGAGGGATGATTCCTTCTACTTTTGATAGGAATAAAAGAAAGGAAAATTGTGCAGCACAGAAAGTCTCAAATGTCTGAGCTGCTCCATTTCCATGGAGGAAATGCACCTAATAACAGAAAAGCAGCAAAAACCATCCCTGGCCAGGCAATCACACACCCCAGCAAGAGAGGCTGGCAGGAAAAACACAATAATGGGGCTGAAAATAATGGGGGAGCTGCAGGAATAAAGTCTGGAATTCACAGAGCTGCCAAAACAAGCTCACAAACAAGGAGAGCTCCAATAACCACAGCAAGTTTTTATTTGGAGCAAGTTTTCTGAGTAAATTCCCCTTGTAAATAGAGCAATAATTGAATTTTTCTTGAAATAAACTTTTTTTAATCACTGCACAAAAAGGAGTAAATTCCCCTTGCAGGAATAAAATCTGGAATACACAGAGCTGGCAAAACAAGCTCACAAACAAGGAGAGCTCCAATAACCATGGCTGCAAATTTATTTGGAGCAAGTTTTTTGAGTTTGTGTAGTTATCACTGCACGAAGATGAGTAAATTCCCCTTGTAAATATAGCAATAATAGATTTTTTCTTGAAATAAACTTTTTTTAATCACTGCACAAAGATGAGCAAATTCCCCTTGTAAATATAGCAAGAATTGGATTTTTTTCTTGAAATAAACTTTTTTTAAATCTATAAAACTGCAGGAAATCCAATTTTCAGTCTCTATTTTTTGTCCCAAACCATCCTGCTGGGTGTTTTAGTGGAATACACAGAGCTGCCAAAACAAGCTCACAAACAAGGAGAGCTCCAATAACCACAGCAAGTTTTTATTTGGAGCAAGTTTT
>JAWWMQ010000105.1:4227953-4243553 GCA_035047885.1 Chlorospingus flavigularis
ATCTGCTGCTGTGGAATGCAACAGGTGCATCTTTGATTGGTCCATGTTGATTGTTTCTAATTAATGGCCAATCACAGCCCAGCTGGCTTGGACTCTCTGAGAGTCAGGAGATTTTCTTATCATTCTTTTTCTTTTCTATTCCTTTCTAGCATTCTGATGAAATCCTTTCTTCTGTTCTTTTAGTATAGTTTTAATATATCATTTTCCTTTAATATAATATATATCATAAAATAATAAATCAGCCCTCTGAAACATGGAGTCAAGATTCTCATCTCTTCCCTCGTCCTGGGACCCCTGCAAACTCCACCACAACACACAGACTGTTCACATCCAGCCTTCCCCATTGCCACCCCAGCCATGCCCTGCCCAGCTCCTCTCTCCCCCACATTTCTGCTCCTGCCCAGGAAGAGATTCCCAAATGCCAGCCTGGTGCCTGGCTCTGCATAGTGCAGTTATTTTGCTGGAAGAATGGCCCACTATGACCAGTTCAGTCAGGAGGATGGCAGCTGGCCAGAGGAATATTCTGGAAACACCACAGAGGGCTCTGTGACCCAAGTGAAGCTGTCAGGAGCCTGGCACAAAGCTTGGAGACCTCTGTGCTATGTTCTCATCATGGCAGCACCTTACACCACCTCATTTATCACTGGCTGCAAACCTCTGCATCTGTGCCTCCTCTGGCACCAGGGAACACAGAAAGGAGCTCAGCTTGAGCTCCATTTCAGCCCTGAAATCCCAGCTTCTCCCACCTCTCTGAAAGCCAGGTGGAGCTTAAGGAAAAGCTGAGCCCAAGTCAGGAAAGCCTGGGTCACTGCTTTAGGCTGCTTTGCTCCACAGCACCTGCCCAGTGAGCACTGCAGCACCAAATGAAGCCTGCTGTGAGCCCAAGGGCAAAGGAACAATAAAAACAGTGAGTTTGGGCATTAAACTGAGCCACAGGGATGTGAGGAGCCCATTCCCAGCTCACTTGGAGAGCACATCCCAGTCCAAGCCCACCAGCCCTGAAAGGTGTGGCAGGAAAGACCCAAACCAAGCAGTTCCTGCTGCTGAGCTGATGAAATCACTGCAATCCCTCGTGCTTCAGCTGCTTCTTTACTCATTGTGCAGAAATCATCTCTCAAGGGTCCAGCTGCTTTCTGGCTGTGCTTCTCATCAAAATCACTGCCCAGCACCAGACATGAAAAGGTTTTGCCTGACCAAATATGACAGAATCCTCACAGAGACTGAGCCCAGTGACTCCCAGAGAGCTCTGCACATTGTCCCTCACAGCAGCTGGTGTGTCAGCAATTAAATCACTTGTTTTAAATTACCCCCACACACACACACAGAGTTTCTGTGTGCCATTAAAAATCATCCCTGATGTAAAAATAAATAAATAAAATGTAAAAATAAAGAAATAAAATGTAAAAGATGGAATAATAAATAAGATGTAAAACTAAATAAATAATAAGGTGTAAAATAAGATGTAAAAATAATAATAAGATGTAAAAATAAATAAATAAAATGCTTATACTTGTTGGATTTCTTCTCTTGTAGGTATTGATTTCTCTCCTTGCACAGCTGCCTCTGTCCCAGACAGGTCCCAGACCTGCCTTTAGGACTCCCAAATCAGAGTTTGGCTAAAACAAGGGCAAATCCCAGGGGAAAGCAGAGAAGGGAGCACAGAACTCCAGGAGCACAGGTAAACCAAAGGTGTTCAATTCTGGCTGGGGAGGAGAGCAGAAAAAAATCCTCACTTACACAAAGCTGATGACAAGGAGCAGCTTGGAGACACTCTGCAGGTGGAAGCCACTGGGGCTCTCCTCAGGGATGTGCCGTGTCTGAGTGGAACCTGAGGAGATGGGGATGCATTTGGGATGGGAAACAGGGAAAGGAACCCCTGATCCTCTACCCACCCAAAAACCCCAACACTCCCCTCTGTGAGCAAACCCCTGCTTGTCCCCTGCTCACCTGCCACGTGCTTGATTCGATGGGCGACCTCCTCATCCGTGGGGGTGGTCACGGGGCTGAGCACCTCCTCCAGGTGTGGCACCCTCAGGTGGGCGTGGGCGCGTTTCCGCCGCCGCACCGTGGATTGCTTGCTCACCTTCTCTTTGGGGGATTGTCTGTGCACCTCAGCCAGGTATGTGCTCTCTGTTTTGGTCAGCTCGCTCTCTGCAGCACCAGGGGGAGCATTTGGTACAGAGAGAAAGGGTTAGCCCCTCTGCTGTGATGCCCTAGGATTTTAGATTTATATTTTTCACATATCTGCAGTTCTTTAGTGCATAACTCCACACATAGTGGGAGCTGCTGCTCTCCCATTTTGGGCAGACACAGCAATTCCTCTCCTGGACATTTGATCTGTTTTGGTCAGCTCACTCTCTGCAGCACCAAGGGGAAGCATTTCATAGAGAGAGAAAGGTTTAACCCCTCTGCTATGATGCTTTAGTATTTTAGCTTTTATATTTTTCATCTATTTGTAACCCTATAGTTCTTTGGTGTATAACTAAACTCCACATTCAGTGTGAGCTGCTGCTTCCCCATTTTGGGCAGACACAACAATTCCTCTTCAGGATTTTAGCTTTTCTATTTTCCATCTACTTGAAAGAGATGATATTATATTTAATACTAATACTAATGTTGCTACTACTCCTACTAACAATGATAATAAATTACATTTAATAATAGTATATTATTATATTTTCCATCTATTTGTAACCCTGCAGCTCTTTAGTGTGTAACTCCAAACCCCACACACAGTGGGAGCTGCTGCTTCCCCATTCTGGGTAGACACAACAATTCCTCTCCAGGCCTGGCAATCAAGGACCCCTCACTGCCTCAGGGCCCAGAGATGGAAACAAAAGGGAGTTGGGGGCAGCAAACTTGGGGTCAATGACTTCATTAGCTGAAGCTGGAATTGGCAGATTCACCCTCAAAATGCAAACAGACCAAACTTATGAAAGTGTGAAACCTGTGACCCATTGTCCATTTTTGGGTGGGTTTTGTCTGCCCTAAATGTACCTGAAGGCCCTTCAATAAACAGAAAGGCCTTTCAATAAACAGAAAAACAGTGGATTTTATTCTTTTAATTTTGTCTGGCCTCTGTTTTTAGGTAGCCCCAAAAGGCACCAATTTCTGGCGACCACAAAGGACCCTCTGGACCCAGGTACAACCTCCCCTGTTGGCACCAGGGTGGCAGCAGGGCCAGCTCAGTGTCACCAGTGTCAACCTCCACTTTGATTTCACACTTACCCTGCTGGGCATTGAGGAAAATGGTGAAATTCCGAGGGTTTAACCACTGCAGGGTGAAGTTGTGGTTGCTGAGGGTGCTGAAGGTGCAGTTCAGGTTTAGATTTTCTCCTTCCTTCAAAGCCACAGCGTCACTGGCAGCCCCTGGAAACGCCCCTGCCACACACCAGGGGGAAAAACAAGTTGGAAATTGTGACATCGAGCAAAGCAGGGATATTTTGCACAGAGTGATGCGTTAATTTTCCTTTTTATGCAATGTTTTTTTTTAATATTTCTACATTGCCAGTGTGGTTGTAGGGATATAAATGAATTATTGTTGTTGGACAGGTCATCTGTGTGACAAAGGTTTGGGATCTTGGCCTGCCAGAACCACCTGATTATTAATTATTAAACAATTATTAAACCAATTCTAGTTATTAGCCAAGAAAGTATTTCATTATTAGCTAATACAGAACCGAAGCAGACCCATTTCATGCACTGTATTGAAACACAAATATTCATTTTTCACTTATTCCATGATGATAACTAAATAATATTTAATGTCCTTTCCAACCCAAACCATTCTCTGATTTTGTGTCCCATTTGCTGTGTGGCTGAGCAGTGAATGATTTCCCAGCACCTCTAAAAATGAGGCTTTTTTATTCAGAAATGAAACTTCTTTTGAAAAAAACCCCAAACTTGGCCTGGCAGAAGTTACTAAAATGAAATTATGAAATTTCACTCTCTCTTCTCCCAGCTCATTTCACAGGCTGGCAGTAAAATGTATTTTTTCTCTCCAGCCATTCTAAGGCAGATAAAACACTTTGTGAGAATATTTGATGCCAATTTGAATGAATTGCTTTTTCCAGACAAAAATACCCTGGAGAATTCCAACATTGCTGCCTGGCCTGGAGCTGGGTAAATGGGCAGCAGCAGAGTTTTGTTTTCATTCCTGTTTTGTGTGTTTTGATTTGATTTTCCACATAGCTGTTGGCTGCCAGTTCCCACTGCAGTTTGGGGAAATGAATCTTTCTGGGCTTTGGGGAAGATTTTCACATTTTTAACAATTTTAAATCGCTCAGAAATGAGGTTTTTTTTTTTAGTTGGGAATTTTGCTTTTGTAATCAAAAGCTGGTTCTGGAGGTACAAAAATTTTGATATTTGTGCCTCCAGAACCAGCCCTGTCTCCCTGTGGGACGGTTCCCCATGGGGATGGTGGCTGTCAGAGGAGCTGTGGCAGGAGGTGAGAGTTGTTTAGAGGCAGCTGGGGCTCTGTGTGGTTTCTCACAGCCCCCTCGGGTATTTCTGTCCCCGTGATGGTTTCCTGCCACCACCAGCAGCGTGGGGACATCACACCTCTGGGGGTGACAGCAGCCAGGCTGAGCAAGAGGAGCTGGGGGTGTTGTTGCTGTTCCAACCCGGGGCAGAAATGGAATTTCCACGGGAAACCACTGGGAAATGGGGTTTATTCACAGCGTGACTCACAGGGCAGCTCTTCCCAGCACAGGGGCTCTGCTGCGGTCCCCAAATGTGGGACCTGTCCCCATGGCAGCTCCAGGGCTGGTGGCTTTTGTCCCACGGGGATCCCACCTGGAACAACCCCTGTGCCGCCAAGGAGAGATCCTTGGGCAGAAAGGGCAGGAGTTTGGGGCTGGGATTGCAGGAGGCTCCGAGCTGAGGGTTCTGCTGTGGCTGCTGTTCTTGCAGCCCCCAGGAAGTGACTGAGCTGCTTGCACTGAGAGCGCGGGTGCAGAGCGAGCTGTGAGCCACAATCACCCTGCTCAGTGAGTTTGGGGCAGAATTGTCTGTGAGCCTGTAACTCACAGAGCCACCCCTTTTAATGAGTTTGGTGCAGAGTTATCTGCGAGATTCTAACCCACAATCACCCCATTTAATGATTTTGGTGCAGTTTTCTGTGAAATTGTAACCCACAATCATCCTATTTAACAATTTTGGTGCAGTTATCTATGAGCCTGTAACCCACAGCCACCCCATTTAATGATTTTGGTGCAGTTATCTGTGAGCCTGTAATCCACAATCATCCCATTTCATGAGTGAGTTTTCATGCAGTTATCTGGGAGATTCTAACCCACAATCTTATTTAATAATTTTGGTGCAGTTATTTGAGACTGTAACCCACAATCATCCTATTAATAATTTTGGTGCAGTAATCTGAGAGATTGTAACCCACAGAGCCACCCCTTTTAATGAGTTAGGTGCAGAGTTATCTGTGAGATTCTAACCCATTATCATCCTATTTAATAATTTTGGTGCAGTTATCTGTGGGATTATAACCCACAATCATCCTATTTACTGATTTTGGTGCACTTATCTGTGAGATTGTAACCCACAATCATCCTCTTAAATAATTTTGGTAGTTATCTGTGAGCCTGTAACTCACAGAGCCAACTCTTTTAATGAGTTTGGTGCAGAGTTATCTGTGAGATTGTAGCCCACAGCCACCCCATTTAATGAGTTTTGGTGCATTTATCTGTGAGATTCTAACCCATTATCATCCTATTTAATAATTTTGGTGCAGTTATCTGTGAGCCTGTAAGCCACAATCATCCTGTTTAATGAGTGTGGTGCAGAGTTATCTGTGAGATTGTAACCCACAATCATTTCATTTAGTGATTTTGATGCAGTTATCTGTGAGATTCTAACCCACTATCATCCTCCTATTTACTGATTTTGATGCAGAGTTATCTGTGAGATTGTCACCCACAGAGGCACCCCATTTAATGAGTGAGTTTTCATGCAGTTATCTGTGGGATTATAACCCACAATCAGCCTATTTACTGATTTTGGTGCACTTATCTGTGAGATTGTAACCCACAATCATCCTATTAATAATTTTGGTGCAGTTACCTGTGAGCCTGTAATCCACAATCACCCCAATTAATGAGTTTGGTGCAGAGTTATCTGTGAGCCTGTAATCCACAATCACCCCAATTAATGAGTGAGTTTTGGTGCAGTTATCTGTGAGCCTGTAACCCACAATCATCCTGTTTAATGAGTGTGGTGCAGTTATCTGTGAGATTGTAACCTACAGCCACCCCATTTAATGAGTTTGGTGCAGAGTTATTTGTGAGCCTGTAACCCTCAATCATTTCATTTAGTGATTTTGGTGCAGAGTTATCTGTGAGATTCTAACCCACAGCCACCCCATTTAATAAGTTAGTTTTGGTGCAGTTATCTGAGATTGTAAGCCACAATCACCCCAATTAATGAGTTAGTTTTGGTGCAGTTATCTGTGAGATTCTGACCCACAACCAGCCCATTTAATGAGTTTGGTGCAGTTATCTGTGAGTCTGTAACCCACAGAGCCACCCCAATTAATCAGTTTGGTACAGAATTATCTGTGAGGTTGTTACCCACAGAGCCACCCCATTTACTGAGTTTTGGTGCAGTTATCTGTGAGATTATAACCCACAATCACCCCATTTAATGAGTGGTTTTTGTCCTGGCTGCTGCCCCGTGGATGGAGCTGAGTTAATTCTGGAAGCCAAGGCAGCAGCTGCAAATTCATCCTGCGGGAGTCTGGGGCAAAAGGGAGGAGAGGGATTGGACTGAGAATTAGCAAATTGTCAGCGACAGCCCTGCAGTGTCTGCTCCAGGGTCTGCCAAGGAGGGAGGGAGAGGGAATTTGCTCCAGGATCATGGACCCATTCCTCCTGCAAAGGTCAGGAGTGAAGCCTGCAGGGATCCTGCCATGGATTGCTGCCCTGCTCCTTCCCTGGATCCTCTGTTGGATCCTTCCTCCATCTCTGCCTGACACACTCAGACATGAACCTGTCACACTCCTGTGTCTGAAACCCAAAGGAGCTCCAAATCAGCTGCCTCCTCTAGCAGGAGTGAGGAGATGAGCATCTAAAGTGGTTTTATTTTCCAAAGGACTTTGCAAGCTCTCCCTAAATTGCTCTGACTTCACACCAAAAAGGGCAAATTGGGATTTCTGAGCCGGGCAAAGCAAGCAGCGATCCCCTGCCCAAACTTAAGGCAGAATCTTTGGATACCCCAAAGCTTTGTCACCCAGGAGTAACTCGGTCTCACTAATCCTAGGTTTGGGACTCAGTGAGCTCACTGACCCCTAAATGGGGTGACAGCTCCTAAATGGGGTGACAGAATTGGGAATGGGGTGATGTCCTGGTTCAGGGCAAATTTGGGAGAGAACCCCCAGAGTGGTTCCTCTAGAAAAGCAGATCCTATTGGCCAGGACACCAGGACTGGACAAAATTGGGAACGGGGTGACAAAATTGAGAAAAGGGTGACAAAACTGGGAAAGGGGTGACAAAACTGGGAATGGGGTGATGTCCTGTTCAGGAGAAATCTGGGAGAGAACCCCCAGAGTGGTTCCTCTAGAAAAGCAGATCCAATTGGCCAGGACACTGGGACAGGACAAAACTGGGAATGGGGTGCCATAATTGAGAATGGGGTGACAAAATTGGGAAAGGGGTGACAAAATTGGGAATGGGGTGATGTCCTGTTCAGGGCAAATTTGGGAGAGAACCCCCAAAAGCGATCGTCTAGAAAAGCAGATCCAATTGGCCAGGACATCAGGACAGGACAAAATTGGGAATGGGGTGGCAAAATTGGGAAAGGGGTGACAAAACTGGGAATGGGGTGACAGAATTGGGAATGGGGTGACAAAGTTGGGAAAAGGGTAACAAAACTGGGAATGGGGCGATGTCCTGGTTCAGGGCAAATTTGGGAGAGAACCCCCAAAAGCGATCCTCTAGAAAAGCAGATCCAATTGGCCAGGACACCGGGACAGGACAAAACTGGGAATGGGATGACAAAATCGGGAAAGGGGTGACATTATAGCTTTGTCACCGCGATGCCAGCAGCACAGCAGGACAGGGGAGGGGAGCTGGGCTGAGCTAAAGCCGGGCTTACCTTGCAGCAGGAGCAGCGGCACGGCGAGCAGCGCCCCGGGCACGCTCATGCTGGGCTGGGCTGGGCTGGGCTGGACTGGGCTGGGCTGGGCTGAGCTTGGCTGAGCTGGGCTCGGTTGAGCTGAGCTTGGCTGAGCCGGGCTCGGTTGAGCTGAGCTTGGCTGAGCTGAGCCGGGCTCGGTTGAGCTGAGCTTGGCTGAGCTGGGCTGAGCCGGGCTTGGCTGAGCTGAGCTTGGCTGAGCTGGGCTGAGCTGGGCTGGGCTGAGCCGGGCTGGGCTGAGCCGGGCTCGGTTGAGCTGAGCTCGGCCGGGCTCGGTTTCCCCCCTGCGCTCCCCGCGCTCCCTTTTGAGCGCAGCCCGCGGTGACCTCACGGTGTCCCCGCAGGAACTGGTGGGCGACAGCGGCGCGGACGCGGAATTTCAGCGCTGTCCCCGAGCCGGGACCGGCTCAGCTCGGGGACAGGGAAAAGGGAAATGTGGGGTTGGGGTCACCCTGCTGCTGGGATGAGCCGGGATTCCATTCCCCAGGTCGGGAAGGCAGCACTTGCCTGGTGGGTGTGGTAAAACTGCTTAAAAACCCATTTTAATTTTTTAATCCGTTCATTTTAAACGCCTGGATTAAAAAAATGACATTTGTAGAAGTGGCAAGGCAGTTTAAAAACCTATTTTAAATTCCTGGATTTAAAAAAAAAAAAAAAAGTCACTCGTGGATATGGCAAGGATGCTTAAAACCCATTTTCAACACCTGGATTTAAAAAATGACACTTCTGGATGTGGCAAGGCTGCTTAAAACCCATTTTAAATCCCTGGATTATAACATGTCACTTGTGAATGTGGCAAGGCTGCTTAAAATACATTTTAAATGCCTGGATTAAAAAAAAAAGTCACTAGTGGAAGTGGAAAGGCATCTTAAAACCCATTTTAAATCCTCGGATTAAAGAAAGGTCACTCATTGAAGGGGCAAGGCAGCTTAAAAACCCTTTTAAATTATTGGATTAAAAAATGTGACTTGTGGAAGTGGCAAGGCTGCCTAAAACCCATTTTAAATACCTAGATTAAAAAATTACACTCGTGGATGTGGCAATGCTGTTTAAAACCCAGTTTAAATGCCTGGGTTATAAAAATGACACTTGTGGAAGTGGCAATGCTGCCTCAAACCCATTTTAAATGCCTGGATTATAAAAATTACATATGTGGAAGTGGCGAGGCAGTTTGAGAACCCATTTTAAATCCTTGGATTAAAAAATGTCCCTCGTGGTTGTGGCAAGGCAGCTTGAAACCCGTTTTAAAAGCCCAGATTATAAAAATGTCACTCATGGAAGCGGCAGGGCAGCTTAAAACACATTTTAAATGCCTGGAATATAAAAATGACATTTGTGGAAGTGGCAGGGCTGCTTGAAAACCCATTTTAAATGCCTGGATTAAAAAGCAAAGTCACTTTTGTGGCATGTGCTGCTGCCCAGGAGGTTTTTGGCGGCTGTGCCAGGGGATGCTGCAGGAACAGCAGAGGGAAAAGGGAATTTCTGCCCGTGCTTGTGGCAGGAGGTGCTGGGAGGAGGGAAAGGGACACCAGCAGCTCCCAGGGACACAATTTGGGTTTTTCCTTGATGATTCCAGCCTGGTTCCCCCCAGCTGTGTGATAACATCACGTTTATCCAAGTTTATCTCGTGATTTGTGGTTTCCCAAAAAGGATTTTTTGGCAGATCCTCCTTAGGAGCTGCTCAGAATTTGGTGTGGACTATTACAGTCCAAATAAACTGAATTTAATAAGATAATTATTTATTTTAAAAGCTGTGTGTGCTTGAGTGAAGTGGACAAAATTAATTATAAACCAATGGTGTGTTTATTCCTCATTTATTAGGACCTATTTCCATGAAATTTCAGGTGCATCACTCAGTGGGAATTTGGTTGATGAATCTGTGGTTTTTGTGTTCATCATCGTGAATCAATTTTACTGGAAAACAGAGCTGCAGGTCGTGAATTTAAAACAGAATTGAAAGAAAAAAAGAAATAAAATTGGGCTGAAAGAAAAAAAAATTAATAAAATTAAAACCCACATTAAGATAGATGTGTGGGAAAAGTGAGTTTGGTTTGAAAGTTGTGGCTTCAGCTCCAGATCAGAGTGAAATAATTCCGGGGAAAATCTGAATTCAGAGGGAAAAATCCCATCCCTGAGAGCAGGAATTGGGAGGATTTTGTGCCATCTGCTGTCAAGTGAGTGAATTTCAGCCTGAGGAAAAATAAAAATGCAGCTCAAAACTCCACCACGCTCCGGAGGAAATGTGAAATAGGAAGGGTGCTCGGCACTTCCTATTTAATAAATTTTATTAAATCACCTACGAGATGTTTTTGTTTGACTTCTGAGAGTTCAATTTAATGTGAGAAGCAAATTAAAACGCGGTGGTTGTTTGAACAGTTGGTAGCACTCAAAAAAATGAGATTAAAAACAACCACCCACCCCTCCCCTGCCTGCCCCAGCCCTAAAATAAAAAAATACAGATGTCACAGGTAATTACAGCTATTTTTGGCAATACAATTAATGGGGTTTTTTAAACAGCAAACGTTTTTTTTTTTTCCTCTCGAATAAATACAACTAAATAAAAAACAAAATCCACGATAAACAGAATGATACAATAAGGTGAAAATGAAATTAAAAAACAAAAGGAAAAGGGGATGTTGGTAACAAGGAGCCTGAAGAGATGAAAGTTCAGAAAACACTGAAATAATGAGAAATAATGAAGGAACTGGCTGAGTATTTTCTGTTGTGGGTCATGAAGAGTCCCTGGGGATGAATTGGAGGAAGTGGGGAGCAGCAAGAAGTGATTTTGCAGCCAGGCTGTTAATTAACAGCCACCGTTAATTGCATTTCTCCTGTTCAGCGACACCATCCCTCCTACCTGTGATTCAAACCATTTCCTCTGCGCCTCTTTTGAGAGAAATTAAACCAACCACAAACCCAAGGAATTATTTGGGGATAAAATTTACCAATCTCTTTGAATTCACCAGAATTTCACAGCAGAAGAGGCCCCTGGCCCCTGTCTGAAACTGTGAAAAGGGAAATACCAATTTTTACTGAAATTATCATGGTCTGCATCCTCATTTTGCATAAACGAGCAAAGCTCTGTTGATTTGAGTGTAATCTCAATTTAATTTTTTTTTTCCTAAGCCATACATTGGAAATAATAAAAATTAACTCTTTATTCTTGGCAGGTTTGCAGGTTTTTTTCCTTAATTGTGGAGAGAAGGGAAAACCTGGGAATTGATGTTACAATAAAAGTTTGGGATCTGATGCAGCTCACAGTGAAGGGAAAGATTTTGGAGAGCTGAAATTTAATGTTGTGGGACAAACCACGGGAGTGACATTAAATCCACATTAATGAGCATTAAATTCACATTAATGAGCATTAAGTCCTCATTAACAGGGTGAAAATGAAGCAGCAATCCTTTTGTCTTCTCAACTCTCAATTATAAATTTAAAAAGAACATTTTTTCTCTTTTTTTCCACCCAAAAAACCTTTTTTCAACACTGCTCAACACAAAACCCCCAAGAAAACTCAAAATGCTGAAGAAAATAAGATTTTTCTCCCTGTGATTCCTGACACCTGATTCGAGACAAGACTACAATTGTCAAAATATTTCCCCAACATCCAAAAATATATATATATTTTTAAAGAAGACTATTTTAACATCTACCTCCTCAACCAGAACCCCTTTTTTATTTATTTCTATATCAAAGAGCAGCTGACACCACTCAAATTGTACATTCAGCTTTTGCTCCCTCTCTGTTTCATGCTCCTAAAAATCTCCTTTTAATGTCACTCAACTCCAGCAGGATCTGAGATAAATAAATATTAAAACACAACAATATTTCCCGCCCCAAGTTTTTACACCAAAAAAATCTGGAGAATTCACACACCTCAGCAACCAAATTTTTTCTCTTTTTTTTTTTGGTGTGATTGTCAAATATTTAATTTAATTTTTTTTTTTTGCATGGAGGACAACAAGCCAGAAATGCTCTTCAGAATGTCTGTACACAGCAAAAAATAATTTAAATGACAATTAAAAATCAACCTGACAGCAATAAAACCACACAGGAGCAGGTTGGGGTTTTTTGTTTTCCCTGTCCTGAATTTTCTCCCTGACTTTTCAGTTCCATCCCTGCTGTAATAAAGCACTTATGAGTGGCCTAAGGGGTGTCACACAGTCCTAAAAGTAGAAATAATGGGATTTTTATCCTGTGGATTGTGGGAATAGCTGGGATCATGGCCAGGATGGCTCAAACTGAGCTCAGCCCCTCTGGGGTTGCTCCAGCCCAATTTTCTCCTTTTTTTGGTTTTTTTTCCATCCCAATTTTCTCCTTTTTTTGGTTTTTTTTCCATCCCAATTTTCTCCTTTTTTTGGGTTTTTTTCCATCCCAATTTCCTCCTTTTTTGGGGTTTTTTTCCATCCCAATTTTCTCCTTTTTTTTGTTTTTTTTCCATCCCAATTTTCTCCTTTTTTTGGGTTTTTTTCCATCCCAATTTTCTCCTTTTTTTGGGTTTTTTTCCATCCCAAATTTCTCCTCTTTTGGGGTTTGCTCCCTCCCAATTATTTCTCCTCTTTTTGGAGTTTGTTCCACTCCAATTTTCTCCTCTTTCGGAGTTTGCTCCCTCCCAGTTTCCTCTTTTGGGTTTTGCTCCATCTCAATTTTTTCCTCTTTTGGGGTTTATTCCATCCCAATTTTTTCTCCTCTTTTGGGGCTTGCTTCATCCCAATTGTTTCTCCTTTGTTTTGGTGTTTTTTTCATCCCAATTTTCTCCTCTTTTGGGGTTTATTCTATCCCAATTTTCTCCTCTTTTTGAGGTTTGCTCCCTCCCAATTTTCTGCTCTTTTGGCGTTTGCTCCATCCCAATTTTCTCCTCTTTTGGGGTTTGTTCCATCCCAATTTTCTCTTTTGGGGTTATTTCCATCCCAATTTTCCCTTTTTTGGGGTTTTGTGCAATCCCAATTTTCTCCTCTTTTTGGGATTTGCTCCATCCCAATTTTTTCTCCTCCTTTGGGGTTTTCTCCATCCCAATTTTCTCCTCTTTTGGAGTTTGTTCCATCCCAATTTTCTCCTCTTTTTGGGTTTTGTTCCATTCTTATTTTCCTTAATATCAATCAATCTCTGCACAATATCCAGCACATTTTGAGCACTCCCATCTTTCCTCAGAGGAACAGCCTGCAGAGGAAACCCTGGACTCATTTCCACCCTTGGGGAAGGATTTTATTTGATTTTTTGATTTTTCTGTGAGGTGCTGAAGGTTTGGGGGCTGTGCTGACTTTTGATGCTCAAACTTCACCTGTAACCGATGTGAAATTCGGAATTTTTTATATACAGAATTTTCCTGAATATCAACCAATCTCTTATTTTCCTTAATATCAACAAATCTCTTATTTTTCTTAATATCAACCATATCTCTTATTTTCCTGAATATCAACCAATCTCTGCACAACATCCAGCACATTTTGAGCACTCAGAGGAGAGGAACAACCTGGTGCAGCCTGCAGAGGAAACCCTGGACTCATTTCCACCCTTGGGGAAGGATTTTATTTGATTTTTTGATTTTCCTGCAAGGTGCTGAGGGTTTGGGGGCTGGGAGTGGAGCAAGCACGAGGTGCTGAACAGGGCTGCAAAAATAGCAGTGAGAAAACAACCCCAGCATCCTGCCTGACACATTCTCATTGTCCCCACAGCGAAAGTGTCACCAGAGCTCCCTCAGGGTGAGGAAACCAACCCCAAGCTGTGCAAGAGCCTCAAGCTGTATTTTAATTTATTTTTTTCTCCCCCTCAACTCAGCCCATTTTGTTGTAAACGAGGTGATTTGCAGCCCATTGAAATTAAAAAGACTTTTTGCAGGGCTGTGGCTGTGTGGGATGTGCGGGACAGGTGAGGAGGGTTTTTCCTGCTGGCAGTAAAACACAAGGAGGAAGATGATGAAGAAGAAGAGGAAGAAGAGGCATTGTCCAGCTGGGAAGGGCTGTCCTTGCTGGCTGCTCCTACTCCTGCAGGAGCGTTTCTCTCCAGTTAAAGCCTCCGGTTGGTCCATGGGTGAGAGGGAGGATGGGGGGGTCTGTGAGCTGCCACACACCAGTGTCCCCCAGCTCTTCACAGGAGCAGAAGCCCAGGTAGGGAATCTGTGAGGAGAGAGGTGGGAATTCAGGAAAAAAGCAGGGATCGAGCTGGGCAATGCCCAGGGATTCACGCCCATCCTAGGGGTGAGACCTTGCTGTGCCACTCCAGGATCTCACCCTTATTTTGTTCTCTTTCCCTCTCCCAAAGTCCATTTTCAGATGGTGATTGACAGACTGTCCACCACGAAAAAAAAACCCAGATTATACCCTTGGAATGTGGGATTAAAAATGTAGTTTTGAATGGAATGAAGTTTTAAAAATGTAGTTTTAAAAATGTAGTTTTGAATGAAATGTAGCTTTAAAAATGTAGTTTTAAAAATGTAGGTTTAAGAATGTAGTTTTGAATGGAATGCAGTTTTAAAAATGTAGTTTTAAGAATGTAGGTTTAAGAATGTAGGTTCGAATGGAATGTATTTTTAAGAATGTAGCTTTAAAAATGTAGTTTTGAATGAAATGTAGTTTTAAAAGTGTATGTTTAAGAATGTAGTTTTGAAAGGAATGTAGTTTTAAGAATGTACTTTTAAAAATGTAGTGTTGAATGGAAGTGTAGTTTTAAAAATGTTGTTTTAAAAAGGTAGTTTTAAATGAATTATAGGTTTAAGAATGTAAGTTTAAGAATGTACTTTTAAGAATGTAGGTTTGAATGAAATGTAGGTTTAAGAATGTCGGTTTAAGAATTAGGTTTGAATGGGATATAGGTTTAAATAGGGACCTGCTCAAAGCAAATGTCCCAAACCAGCACAGCTTTGGGGGAAATGTGGGTGTTCCTGCAGCTCAGGAACATTTTTGTTCCTGTTTTGTTTGAACTTTGGGGGGATAGGGATGTTCCTGCAGCTCAGGTGGGCACCTGACCCCACAAAGCACAAACTGTCCCTGCAAACCCATCTTAAATGGCACCTGACCCCACAAAGCACAAACTGTCCCTGCACACCCATCTCAGGTGGGCCCCTGACCCCACACTCTGCCCCAGCCTCTCAAACCTTCTCCCTCACCCTCCTGACTCCTGAAATGAGTCAAACTCAGACCAAGCCCTGCTCCAGCAGATCTCCACTTGGTTTTGTCCCTGCTGGCCCTCACCTTTCGGACCATCTGTACAAAATCCTTGGAGTTCTGGGGGGACAGCCCCTGGAGCTGGCAGGTGCAGGCCTCCAGGGAGGAGGCATGAGCCACGATCAGGATGTTATTTCCTGAAATAAAATGAGAAACACTGTTGGGGAAGGTGAAACAGGAAAGCCTTATCAATATGATTGCCTGGCAAAAGATTTTGAGAGTATGGAAACTGTAAGTGAGATTGAAATGAAAGCAAGCTTTGAGATCCCTCAGTTACTGAACAACTGGAAAACAATGG
>JAWWMQ010000105.1:4258996-4270411 GCA_035047885.1 Chlorospingus flavigularis
TCACCCACCACCCTGGACTGCTGTAACCTCTTGGATACAATAAACTGCATTTTGGATACAATAAACTGCATTTTGGATACAATAAACTGCACTTTGGAGAGCTGCCTGGAGTCCTGCAGAGATGAGGGTTGAAAACCCCTTTGTGCCAGGTTGGTGACTGTGGCCTCTAACAGAGCTGGATGTGCAAAGATGCTCAAGTGGGACAAGATGGAGCTCAGCTGGAAATTGGGAGTGTGAGGCTGTTGCTGTTGTGTTAGAGATAGCTGAATAAAGCAACACAGACTCCAAGGTCTTCTCAGAAGGTGACAGCAAAGTTTATTAGACATTGTTTTGTAGACTGTTCTGAGAAAGCTGGACCTGGTGGGTCCTCAATCAACACCCCTCACCTCACTGGCTAATTAGGAACAACACCCTTCTTGTAAACATCTTATGAGTAAACAAGCTCAAAACATCAGTTGAACAGATTAAAGATTATTTTAATTATTTCTCGGAGCTTTCTCAAAGCTCCCCCTGAAAAATGCCTGGGAAAATTTATCTGACTTTCTCTCTGAAAATTTACCTTTCTCTCTGAAAGTTTATCTGATTTTCTTTCTGACCAGGCTGCCAGCATCCACAGGAGGTCCCTAATATTGAAAATGATCAGAGATTTGGGGTCTGATTCAGCCAGGCTGCCAGACAAGACATCCCTGCAAACTGCCAAACAACAGAGGGTGTGACAATCATGTGACAATCCTTATTGCATCTCTGGATATGCAGGATCTCCTGCCAAAAAAAAAAAGAGATTTTTTCCAGGTAGGAAAATCCAGGAGGCTTTCATGAGCAGCTGAGGATCTTTCCAAAATAAGCAGGTTCAAAAGCATGATTTTCACTCTCCCTCCATTGTTCTCTCTGCTGCACTAAATTACAAATCCATGGAATTTGCAGGCTTGTGCAAGTTGATGAAATCTTTTCCCTGGACATTAGTTGGATTATCAGTTTAGCCACTGAGGGTGAGGCATTCCCAAAATGTGGAAATGTAATAATGATACAAAATGATCCCGCAGAAAAAAAGAATCTGCATCAGGAGATCATTCCAGGTGAAAAGATGTGAAATATTTGGGCTCTTCCAGTCGATGTGGAGATCACAGGATACATTGTTTGCACGTAATTTATTCATGCTTATTCAACCAAAAATTGCAATTAGATTTGACTGATTATTCAGTCACAATTGCAGCTATTCAGAGGCTTGGCTCCAAGTGCCAGCCAGGGTAGCTTTGCAAGCTCATCCATCTTTTTTGTAGTTGTTGTTTTTCATCAGCAACTAAAAATATATTCAAAAAACCCCAGAGACTTTAATGTGATAACCCGACCAAGCTGTGGCTGCAATGCACCAATTGCCTTCCCCTAAAAACCCCAATTTGGCCTGAATTGGAGCAGTCTTGGGGCAGAAGATTGTTGGAAGCCACCAATGCTTCTTTATTCTGGGTCAGTGGGGGTTTTTTTTATAAAAATTGCATTTTTGGCTGTGCTGGAGGGAAACACTGATCCCACTCTCACTGGCTGCAGTGTTCTTGTACCCACCCAATATCTGCCTTCCAAAATCACCTTTTTAAAGATAAAATTCCTTTTCTCTTCTAAAGGGAAGGGAAGTTCTAGGTCAGGTGAAAGCAACATATTCCAGAGGTTCTGGACCCTCCTGGCTCCCTGCTCTGGAGCAGGGACAGACTCACAGCATCCCTGCAGGGCTGTGGGTGCCTGCCCAGCATGGGAGCAGCCCAGGAATGCAGAATTTGCTGCATTTTGGTGCATTTGAGCTCCAGGATAAACCTGGGATTAAATGGGGAAGGTCTAAACCAGTTGTGCATTTAAGCACCAGGATAAATCTGGGATTAAATGGGAAAGGACTAAACCAGTTGTGTGGTAAACTCCAGGACAAACCTGGGATTAACTGGGGAAGGACTAAACCAGCTGTGCATTTAACCTCCAGGACAAACCTGGGATTAAATGGGGAAGGGCTAAACCAGCTGTGCATTTAAACTCCAGGATAAACCTGGGATTAAATGGGGAAGGACTAAACCAGCTGTGCATTTAAACTCCAGGACAAACCTGGGATTAAATGGGGAAGGACTAAACCAGTTGTGCATTAAACTCCAGGATAAACAATGGGGAAGAACTAAACCAGCTGTGCATTTAAACTCCAGGATAAATTTGGGATTAAAAGGGAAAGGACTAAACCAGTTGTGCATTTAAGCAGCAGGATAAACCTGGGATTAAATGGGGAAGGACTAAACCAGGATGGAGGGTGGGAGGATTCTCCAGGGAGATGTCCCAGTGCTCCCAGGGTGTTGTGACTTCCCAGTTTGGGGGTGACTGGAGGATATTCAGAGGTTGTTCAGCAGTGGAGAGGATGAGGTTCTGGTTATCCCCCTCCAGAAGCAGGAGAGGATCATGGAGCTCTGAGCTCCGAGGTTGGAAAGAGCAACCAACCAACCAACCAACCAACCTGGGGTCTTCTCCCAGAGCCCTCCTCACACCCCAGAAATGCAGTGAAAAAACAACCACGGCCTTGAAATGGCCGAGGAAAGTTCCGTGGTGGTGGCTGGAGGCGGCGAGAGGGGCAGGAAACAGCTCAGGGCAGCTGTGAAAGGGTAAAGAACCACCAAATGTCAGCTTCCCCTCCAGAAACAGCACTGCAAACTCAGGGTGAGACATCTCCCAGATGAAAAGGAAAAGCAGCTGCTGGGTTGTTTGAGTTTTCACTTAAAAATCAGGGATTTGCTTTTGAGCTTTGCTTTTTGGTGGCAGCAGTGCTTTGGGGTTCTGGAAAGGCCAAAATGTGAGCACTGGCAGCTGCTTTGCTTCTTCATGACACCAAAGGTTTGGTTTTTCCGACAATGCCCAAAATAGGCTGCTTCATAGCATCAAAGTTTTCGTTTTCTAATGCCCTTCATGGCTTCAAAGTTTTGGTTTTCTGACAATGCCCAAACTGGGCTCTCATGGCATCAAAGTTTTAGTTTTCTATCAGTGCCCAAGCTGAGCTCTTTTGGCATCCAAGCTTTGGTTTTCTGACAATGCCCAGGTTGGGCTCCTTCATGACACCAAAATTTGGTTTTTCTGACAATGCCCAGGTTGAGCTCTTTTGGCATCCAAGCTTTGGTAATTCTGAAAATGCCCAAACTGAGCTCTCATGGCATCAAAATTTTGGTTTTGTATCAATGCCCAAACTGGGTTCCTTCATGGCTCCAAAGTTTTGGTTTTTCTATCAATGCTAAGGCTGGGCTACTTTATGGTTTCAAAGTTTTGATTTTCTATCAATGCCCAAGCTGAGCTCTTTTGGCATCCAAACTTTGGTTTTCTGACAATGCCCAACTCGGGCTCCTTCATAGCATCAAAGTTTTGGTTTTCTGACAATGCCCAGGCTGGGCTCTCACGGCATCTAAACTTTATTTTTTCTGACAATTCCCAAACTGGGCTCTCATGGCTTCAAAGTTTTTGTTTTCTATCAATGCCCAAACTGGGCTCTTTCATGACACCAAACTTTGTTTTTCTGTCAATGCCCAGGCTGTGCTCTCATGGCATCTAAACTTTGTTTTTTCTGCTGCCAGAGCAGTCCCTCACCTGCTTTGGAAGCCGCCTCTGCAGCGAAGTCTGCAGCAAACTTCTTGAGCACCTCAGCACTGTCCTCCTTGACGAAGAGCCCGATGAAGTTGGAGGATGTGTAGAGCTCCAGGGGCAGGGGCGCGGGGAATTTGCATTTCCAGCGCATCACCGTGGCCTGCAGGGCTTCCGTGAGAGCGTCCACCTTGCTGTCCTCACACTGCCAAGGAAGCAGCACAGGAGAGGATGAGGGTGGGTGGCAGTGGCCTACCTTTCCCCCCATGCAGTGAGAAAAAGCACAGGGGCATGGAAAACAAAAAAAAACAACAACAAAAGAGAAATCTATGTTTAGAAATCCTCGGCCCCTCCCTTGTCCTCAAAGCAGGATCAGCTATCCCCAAGTAACCTCCCCAAGCTCTCCCCACCCATTCTCACACTGAGGATCACCGCAGAGGATGAGAATTCTGTTTTCTGCTGCTGCTCTTCCCTGAAAACAACAGCTTAAAAAACAATTCCCTCCTCCAGCAGCCCAGGCATCAACAAAATCCCCCCAGCATCCCCCTAAACCAGGATGAAATCTCCAGGCCGAGCCTGGCAAGGAATGGCTGAAGGAGAGAGGGGAGAGGAGCTGTGCTTTACCATGAAGAACTGGCAGAGGGTGATGTGGGGGAAGATGTTGTGAGCTTTGTTCTTGCCACAGATCTGCTTGGACTGCTGCCAGAACTCGGAGAGCTTCTGCGCCAGGGGCCCGGTGGGGCGCAGGTACAGCACGTACTCGCGGGGCAGCGAGTCATCCAGGAACGGGTCACCCACGTGGGAGAAGAGCCTGGCAGGCAGAAAGAGCTCCTGAATCAACAGAGAATCATTGGAACCCAGGAAATTCCTCTGGTTGCCTTGAAGGACTTGAGACCCTGCCCAGGGGGCTCAGAGACCTCAGCACAGAGCCCCAGACCCGTGTGCCTTTGGTTCTTACCCATGGAAAAAATTACCAACCTTTATATGAAGAATTACAAGTCAAGAGAGTTTAAGTGGAATAATAGTTAGTTTGTCACGGGGTGAAAAATATTTTTTTTTTTCTGAAAAAAAACCAAACCCCTGTGTCTGGGTTGTTTCTGCTCTCTAAAAGAGAGATGTGACTCTGCAGAACTGTTCCCCGAAGTGTGGCAGTGAGTCCTGCCCTCCCAGAGCAGCTCTGGCTCTGCAATGAGCAGTTTCTGGGATTTCCTCTGCCCAGATCCAAGCCTAGACCTGTGGAGGATCTGTCCAGGTTCCACCACCACCCTCAGGGACTCTTTTCCTTCGTGACCTGACCAAGATGGAGGAATTTGGGTGTGCCTTGTCCTTCTTCCTCCTTCTTCTTCTTGGCCTCCATCTTCTGCTGTGATGGTGGCACTTTTGGATTGGTTTAAGGTAGAAGCTCACTAACACAGGTGATAGGTATTGGGAAGTAATTGTAAATATTGAACACGTCGTTTTTAGTATAAAAGATAACACCAGTGTGCCTCAACCTGACCTGCCAGACAGATCTCAGTGGGTCAGAGAAAGAATTTTATAGGTAAGAAACAATAAACAACCTTGAGAACGAGAACTGAAAAATCCTGACTCCTCCTTCGACTGCTGGGCTGGGAAAAAGAAGCTTGTACGTATCTCAGAGTCACTGTGACCAGCAGAGATTCGGAGAGATAATCACAGATTTTCTTGCCCCAACCAACCCAGCTCTCCCTGTGCTACCATTCACTGTCCCTCCATGGGAAAATGCGTCTCTGGCAGGTCAGGCAGAGCTGCTCTGCCTCACTTGCAGCCCATTAGCACTGCTCAGTAATATAGAAAATTGGGTTTTACTTTCAGCCTGATGCTCTGAAGATCTAAGCCAGGTCACTGCTTCTGCCTTTTGTGCCTTTCAGGGTGCAAAGCACAGGGAGGAGAGCACCAGGAATCACTCAATCCTCTGAGCAGGCAGCTCTCAGCTGCAGTGGGTGGGGGATCCTTTTTTTTCCCCTTCCCACCTGTTTGGGAATTTATTCTCCCCAGTTCTTCCTGTTAAGTGCAGCCAAAGGGATTTTACAGAGCCCACTCTCCCTGCAGGGCCCTGCCTAATGATGGTCCCTCTGAATAAAGCTCTTATTCCCACATATTCAAGGACTTTGGCCAAAACCCTGGGGACTAAAATGTGACAGGCAATTACAGAAGCTGCCTCGACCCTCTGCTGACTCAGTTACCTCTGCTTAGTCATTAAAAAAAAAGAAAAAAGAGCATTATTATAACACATTTGCTGCAGATCACAAACCCTCTCAGACCAGGCTCACTTCCAGCACTTAAACAGCACCTCATAACCCATAAGAAAGATGTTTTTACTTGCAGGTGCTTTTCACACAACACCCCTGTTTAAACATCCCACATTCTAATGGTTAAACCCTAAATTCACCATTTCTGCTACTTTTGAACATTTATTACTTCATACCAACCAGTCGCATGCTGCTTGAACACTCCTTCCTCCTGTCGATGCCAGCGCTTTTTGTCTGCAGAGAGAGCAAAATAAAAAGAGAATTTCAGTGCTGCTGAGTCCATTACTGTGTGTTTGGACACTTTTGGGATGCCCTTTCCAATTCTCTAACCTCTGGGGCATTTTTTTTTTTTTTTTTGGATGTGCCACCTGTCAAATCCCCATAAACTGAAGGACAAAGTCAGGCAACCAGCACAAAATATGAATTATGCACCTCTGGGTTTTTCTACTTCCCCACTTTTTCTTCCATGCACAGAAGCATGGAAGAATTGGGGTTTCTTTTAAGGGACTGTGTCTTATTTATCTAAATATAAATCTATATACAAATCTAAATATAAATCTATAATAAATCTATCTGCATTGTAATAATTTGCCATTCTGGGGACATGCAATGCCTTCCCCACAAGCTCTCTCACAAAAATGAAGCTCAGACAGAATCCTGTGCAGAACAATGCAGCCCTTCACTGACAACTGTAAATCAAATTAGAAATATTCCTAAAAATTAGCAATTAGTAGAGAAACACCAGCATTTAATGGTCTCTTTGCTGGCAATTTCAGCATGAAACCCTAAAAGTTTGGGTCTGAAAGTGCAGGAGTTGTAATGAGGAGAAGAAAAATTCAACAGCCACGAGAGGGCACAAAAAGAGATTTTTCGGTTTAGAAAAGTTCCCTTTAGTCCTTGCTGTACTCAGAGAGCTCTTCTGCCTCTTTCCCTTCAGGATGCCTCTAAATCCCTTTTCCCTCCAGCTGGGAGCACCCAGCTCTCCTGTTCAGTGAGTTTTCTGAGCAGACCAGCACAAATCACAGATTTAAACATGGAATTGTGTTTTCCAAGTGCTCAACACCAGCAGGGAAAGGAGCTGTGGCACCAGGGACAGCCAAAGGGAGGGATCCACCCGGAACCCAAATGGAGCAAAAATTATGAGTGGAGAAGGCAGAAAACGACAGAAATTTTAGGGTGATGAGGCAGAGAGAGGAGCTCAGCTGGGGAGGGTGCAGAATTCCCCATTTCCCCAAGGGAAAGGGAGCAGATCCAGGCTCCAGCCTGTGGGTTTGGGGTCAGGGAGCCTCCAGGACTTGTGGCTGTGCTTGTGTCACCCCTTCTGTCACTTGTGGCTGTGCTGTGTCACCCCTCCTGCCTGCAGTGCTGCCTTTCCCAACGCCCTGACACCCCCAGGACACCCCTGAGCGTCACCCCCAGCCCCAGGCATGTGCTGTTGACTCAGCTGTGCTCAGCCCTCCCCACCCCTTGAGCACACACAGCTTGGTTCGTTTGGAGGGTAAGAGGAAGGCAGAGAGATAATGCTGATAATGCTGACAATGATAAAAAACAACCAAAAAAAAGAAGAAAAAAACTAAAGGGCTGTGTTGCAAATGTGTGTTGATGAAAACACTTCCTCCCCAAACTGTTTTGCTGCCAGAATTCCCTGGAGATCAGCAGAGCTGGGCCCTCTGGGAGGATGGATTTGGTGGGTTTGGGGTGGTGAACGCTGTGGGTTGGGGCTCCTGCCTGGCTGACCTTGTTCTGCTCTGGAAAATGTTCTATGCAAAGCAGAAACTGTTTTGGTTTGGAAAGCAGCTCAGGCAAAGGAGCTGAAACAGGGGGAGGAACTCTCTAAAAGATAAGGGGGGAACTCTAAAAGATAGGGGAGAACTCTCTAAAAGATAAGGGGGAGCTTTCTAAAAGATTGAGGGGGCAACTCTCAAAAAGATGGGGGGGAACTCTCTAAAAGATAAGGGAGACCTCTCTAAAAGATAAGGGGAAACTCTCTAAAGGATAAGGGGGGAATTCTCTAAAAGATAAGGGGAAACTCTCTGAAGGATAAGGGGGAACTCTAAAAGATGGGGGGTCTCTCTAAAAGACAGGGGGGAGCTCTCTAAAAGATAAGGGGAAACTCTCTAAAAGATAAGGGGACACTCTCTAAAAGATAAGGGGGAACTCTAAAAGATAGGGGGGATCTCTCTAAAAGATAAGGGGGGAATTCTCTAAAAAATAGGGGGGAATTCTCTAGAAGATAGAAGGGGAACTCTCCAAAAGAGAGGGGGGACATCTCAAAAAGATAAGGGAAACTCTCTGAAGGATAAGGGGGAACTCTAAAAGATAGGGGGGACCTCTCTAAAAGATAGGAGAGACTTCTCTAAAAGATAAGGGGGGAACTCTCTAAAAGATATGGGGCACCTCTCTAAAAGACAGGGGGGATCTCTCTAAAATATAGGAGGGGACCTGTCTAAAAGATAAGGAGGCCCTCTCTAAAAGATAAGGGGGACCTCTCTAAAAGATAAGGTGGAACTCTCCAAAATATAATGAGGACCTCTCTGAAAGATAAGGAGGACTTCTCTAGCAGATAAGAGGACTTCTCTAACAGATAAAGGGACCTCTCTGGGAGCAATGCCTGAGGATTCCTCCTGCCCTGCTTCCACCATTTGTCGTGCTGCCCTTGCTCGGTTCCTCTCCTCTCCTGTCTGGGCTGTTTCTGCTCTCTAAAAGGGAGATGTGACCGTGCAGAGCTGTCCCCTGAATGGTGGCAGTGAGTCCTGCCCTCCCAGAGCAGCTCTGGCTCTGCAATGAGCAATTTCTGGGATTTCCTGTGCCCAGATCCCAGCCCAGAGCTCTGGAGGATCTGTCCAGGTTCCACCACCACCCTCAGGGACTCTTTTCCTTCATGACCTGATGATTCTCTGGAACAAACCACACAGAGGAGCTCCGCTGGGATTAACTGGGATTGAAACAAAGGGAGGCAGAGAAAACACCAGGCTGGAGCCACAGCTTTGTTCACCTGTGATTTCCAGAGCTGCCTCCATCATCCACAGGGACAACCAACTCCCTTTCCAATTTCAATTTAATTTTCAGTGTGAGAAGGAAATGCTGCATAAAGCAAACAAAGCCAGAGAACATTTTTATCCCAGGACTTGCAACTGAGAGATTTCTTTGGGGTTGTTTTTTTTTCTTGTATTGTGTTTTTATTTTTATATTCCCTTATTTTGTATTTTTATTTCCCTTGTATTTTTTAATTTAGTGCAAGGAATGATGCTGACGATTGAGGAGCCTCTGAAAATCCCACCCTGGAGAGGACCCATCCTCCAGCTCCCAGGCCAAAATCAGCTTTTTAGAAAGCTGAGTTCCTCAAAACTGCTCCCAGCCATGCAAAAGTGGCCTGATTTTCACAACTGCTGAGTGCAGTGGGAGCTGGAAAACACATCCCGCTCCTGAGAAAATCAGGTCACTTAATTAGGTGACAAATTATGGCTTAGGTGCTCACATTTCCTCACGCTGGGCAGCAAATGTTGGCTGCAGCATTGTAGGAAAAAAAATAAATTATGACTCAGATGAACCAGAAAAGAGGAAAAAGTAAGAGAATGACTTATTTTTCAGAATTTACTGGATGGTATCACTGAGTAACCATTTCTGGTGATGCAAAATGGGTTCAGGAGCTTTGTGCAGCATTGCTGGTCCCCTGGGGCACCCAGTTCCTCTTGGCTTCTGAGATGAAGTGCAGGGAAATCATTTAAAAGCACCCAGCAACATGGAATAACCATTCTGAACAGAGGTTCTGTGCAAATGCAGCTCTGGAGAATTCAGGGGGAAGAGGAAGGAAAATCCCAACAGCAATGACTTCCAAATGCACAGCAGCTATTTTATTCAGCAGGAAGAATTAAATGGGTTTGATTCTTCCACTTGAGGCGGAAGAATCAAATAGATTCAGGTGTTGAAGAATTAAATAGATGCAATTCTTCAACCTCAAAGCCCTCCCCGTGACACTCCTCAATGTCAAGGCCCAAGGAAAACCTTTCCCCACTCAATCCTTGGTTAAACAGGGTGAACTATGGCCAGGAAACATCCCAGCTAAAGAGCTGACCCCAAAATATTCCAGCAGAACTGAGATGAAGTGCAGGGAAATCACTTAAAAGCACCCAGCAACATGGAATAATCATTTTGAGGTTCTGTGCAAATGCAGATCTGGAGAATTCAGGGGGAAGAGGAAAGCAATTCCTCCTCTGGGGAAGGAGAAATAAAATCCTAACAGCAAATCCAAATGCACAGCAGGTATTTTATTCAGCAGGAAGAATTAAATGGGTTTGATTCTTCAACCTCAAAGCCCTCCCCATGACACTCCTCAACTTCAAGGCCCAAGGAAAACCTTTTCCCACATGATCTCTGGTCAAACAGGGTGAAATATGGCCAGGAAACATCCCAGCTAAAGAGCTGACCCCAAAATATTCCAAAATATTGGTGTTGCTGCCCTGGCCCCCACATTGATGTAAATTGTGCCCATTTTAACCCCAATTTTAGGCAGAGCCCAGAGCTCTGAGGGCTGTAGGATTCACTCCTGACTGCCGAGGGAATTTTGGCTTCCTGTCACTTCTGGCTGGGATTAAAAAAAGGGGGAATGTCAATTGAGCTCGGAAATATTCATCAATAAACATAAAATATAATGGCCAAATCCCATTTGCTTCAGAGGAAATGACTGTAATGGGGAACGAAGCACTGACCATAATGAGAACCTTCAGCCTTGGAAAAACCACAAAAAAAATCTCCTCCCTCTACTGAGAGCTCAGCCTTGTGCTTCTAGTTCAGTTTAAAGAGTGCTGGGCTTTATCTAAGCCCAGCTCAAAAAAAGGAGGGTGAACAGACAGTGGGGAAATCACTGCAAAAAGCAAGAGCAAGGGAAATATAATATAGATAAAAAATATATTATATATAGACAAATAAGACCTAGAAGGGCACAGTATGTTATTCCACTGTGATTTAGGGGGAAAAAAAGGCTGCATATATTTAAAACAAATTCAGCTATTTTCATCCGATGATGACAAATCTCAGAAGATGCTAAGATTCATTTAATGCTGTATTCCAATCACAAAGTGCTGGAAAACTTTGCATTCTATGCATTTCCAAATTTACCCCTACTCCAGTCTAAACTTCCCTACAATTTGGAGTATTCACTCCTCCATCTCTAAACTCCATGTAAGACCCCAGAGAGTCTCAAACTCCTTGAGGTAACCCTAGAACACAGTCATTCACTGGTGCTGGTACAACCAATATGAAACAAGACCATAGTCTTTCAAAACTGAAATATTTGGGTGGTGGCAAAACAATACAGATCACCTCACAGCTAGAGCATTTACTGAAATAAACGTAAATTTATAAGGGAGGAACTATTCAGAGACTAAACAACAGAAAAATCATGGCATCTTCATCACTGGGCCTGAAGTTTTTCTAGAATGCAAGTCACGGTTGAAACAAGAATTAATTCAGGGAAGTGCTGTAGTAATGATTAAATTATTATTTTTGATGGCATAGTATGTTATTTTCCCTTTTTCTTTTTCAGTATTATAAT